>CM075807.1:22591644-23163913 GCA_037975025.1 Excoecaria agallocha | reverse complement strand
TGTCCAAAAGGTTCTCTCTTGCCTAACCAAGGAATAATAAATTAAAGCAATGAAAGAAGACGTGGCATATATGACATCAAACCATGTTTTGAATCCGGTTAATCTGTTTGAAGGGTGCAAGCCAATTGGAAATAAGTGGATTCCCAAAGTAAAATAAAAGGATGATGGAAGTTATGACGCATGCTAGAGCCCACTCGATTCCAATTCAATTCTTGGAGGCTCACTTTTAGGGTTTAAGACTAGATGAGGCTCAAGAAACTCACAACTTGGCCACTTCATAATAGAAAACAGTTTAGGCATAATTTTATTATTAATGATCAAACCATGAAGGGATCTAAGTGGGCTTAAGAGGTAGGTATCATGGAGTTACCATCCAACAGAATGTTAGAAAAGTGAATCTAACCTTTGATGCCCAAACAAAGATTGGTGTGCAAGATATAACTCTTAATTGCACCCTAGTTAGGTGTTGCTTATAATTAGGTCTTTATTATAAGTCAATTACCTCCCTTCTCATATGATGCATTACAAGGAAATAAATAAATGCATAGAGCATTTTGGAAAGCAGTAGATAAAAGCAATGAATAAATGAATAAAATAATTCTACTTAAATTATTACAAAGGCAAATCATCCAAAATGAAAATATAGTGACATGCATAAATTGGAAAATTTATTTGAATTAGGAACATTAGTTCCCTCTTATATATTTACAAAAGACTTTTTTCTTATTTTGCGATTTTGGGCTAAAAAATTTGACATTAGTCCATTTTTATTTAAGAAAAATATAATTAATTAGTATAAATGATTTAAGTGAATTGTTATTAATTATCGTGCAAGAAAACCATTTTTTACTACCTATTACAATTCACAAAAAAATACATCCAAAATAAATTCAAATAAAGCAATAAACGTAAATAAAAGAAAACAAGTAAATAAATAAACAAAATGCAAAGTTAAGAACCGTCAATGGTAGCTTTCCAAGGCATTTCGACCTCAAGAAATGCATATATACTTGCGAGTTATTTTTATGACAAAAAATAAAAAGAAATGGAAATAAATAGTTAGCAATGCAATAAAAGTAAATAGTTGAAAAAAAATAAATATAACATGCTAAAAAATATGCAAGACATACAAAATGAATTGGGTAAATAACATGAGATAATAAGATATTATGAATAAAAATGAATATAATAATAATAATAATAATAATAATAATAATAATAATAATAATAATAATAATAATAATAATAAGTACATAGATTACGTTAACATGCAGGATAAAGAGAGAAGCAAACAAAGAAGAAACAAGTTTAAATGTATGAATTAAAATCAAAGAGCAATTAAAATCAAACTTTCAATTAACAAGTTTAAATGATTTCATGGAGTGATGGTCATAATAGTTGCAAAGATGCAAAAATAATCCATTTGCAAATAAAACTAACAGATCAAAGAATTTGGAAAAAACAAATTAAATGAATAAAACTACATGCAATCTACTGTACATGAAATTAATATTAGTTGAAAGGGAGTTTGAGAGGCTAATGATTATTACCTTTAGATTGCTGCACTTAGAATCAAAAGAATCTAATCTAAACCTTGCTCTCTTCCTCCACGCTTTTTTGTTTTTTTAGGTCTAGGTTTTAGCCTCCTCCTTTAAACTTAGGTGGAGCCCTTTTTGTTGCCTAGGTTATTTTTTTTTAATGTCAAATGTTGCTTCCTTGCGTGCCCTACTCCTTTTCCTTTTTTTTTTCCCCTATTTTTTCACTTCATCTTGCTTTTTTACTTTTTTTCTCTTTTTTTTTTCTTACTTTCATTTCATTACATCTTTTCCTCTTTTTATTTTATTTTTTCTTTCTTTTTTTCTTTTGTCTCTTTTTTTCTTTCTTTTTCTTTTATTTTCCTTCTTCTTTTTTCTTTTTATTTTAATATTTTTATTTTATTTTTTATTTTTTTAATAATCATAATTTAATTTAATTAATTTTTTAATTTTATTTTAGGAAATAGAAATCTCAAGAAAAGACCTTTTTTAAAAGCATCGAAAATTCTGGAGGAAAGCAAACAAAAAATTATTTTTCTTTTTGAAATAAAATTTTCTTTAAAAAATAACACAAAACCTAAGGAGAGAGCATTGTGATTCTATTCTTTTGTTATTTTAGAGCAACACAATTTTCATCGGGTAACCCTAATTAGAAGTTGCCTTAAGATCCAATGTCTACAGTTATCCCCTATGTTCGGGGAAGCTAGTGTATTAGTTCCTAGATTAGCCAAAGTTCAGACTAAAGAGTTAGAGATACGTAGCTGTGGTCTCCTTATTGGTTGATTAAAGACATGTACCGAAGGCAGTGAATCTCTTGATTTGATGTAATTAAAGACACGTACCATGTTAGGCGGTGAATCTCTTAAAGATGCATACCATCTGAGGCAACAAAATCTCTGATTGGGTAATTACCGTTGGCTTATCGATATGTTAATCTTAGGTTGATTGTTTGATTAGTGCTATCTCGTTGGTATGCAAAATTAGGATGAGTTATTTACATCTTATTAGTGCCAACTTTTCTGCATGTAGAATCAGAGCAATTGACTTGATTGATGCCTGCTTGTCGGCTTGTTGAACCATCACTGATAGGTTAAATGCCTTTTTAGAAGACTTTGGTACCTGTGAAAAGGACTTGAAGTTAGTGTGTTATTGCAATTCAAAGAAGATACTAACCTTATAGAGATGTAGATTTATTTTTGAGCTAGATGGCCATTCTTTAGTGCCCGTAGCATAGTGCCCGTAAAAAGGACTTAATTGCCTGTAGAAAGGACTTTATGGCCTGCTGAAAGGAATTTGTCACTTGAGAGACTCAAAATACCTTGACAAAAGGACTTAATGACTTAATGCTCTTAAAAGACTAAAAATACTTTGAAAAAAGACTTAATGACTTAACGGTCCTAAAAGACTCGAAATGCCTTGAAAAAAGGACTTAATGACTCAATGCTCCTATGAGACTCAAAATGCCTTAATGCTTAGTGCTTGTTAAGAGACTCAAAATTTCTTGAAAAAGGACTTAATGGTTAATGCTCGCTAAGAGACTTAAAATGCCTTGAAAAAGGACTTAATGATTTAATGCTCCTAAGAGACTCAAAATGCCTTGAAAAGGACCTAAAGACTTAATGCTCATTAAGAGACTTAAAGTGCCTTGAAAGAGGACTTAAAGGCTTAATGTTGCTAAAAGACTCAAAATACCTTGATAAAGGACTTAATGGTGTGTGGTCGAGTCCTGCAAGCCTGCTCAGAAAGTACTTAGTTAGCTTGGTATTTTATCATTCACATGGAGGATATTACATGGTTGCTTCTGATGTGAGCGGGCAAAACATTATCTCGCCTTTGAGGTGAGTAAAAATCATCCTAGCTTTTGAAAGCATTCTATAAATGAAGGCCTGTTGGCTTGCCCTCTATTGTGGGGTAATGATAAAGTTGAATGCTTGCAGCATTAATTAAAGGAGTTTTGCATGTCGATCTTCGCTTGAGAAACCTATTTGTGGTTTTTTTATGGGCACAGGAGTATATGTAAAGAATTATGGTGCATGCGATGTGTGTGAAAAATGAAATCTATGAAAAGAGTTATGCACATGAAATGCATGTAAAAGAGCTATGTACAATGAAATGTATGGGCTATGCAAAATGCGGGGAAATCTATTCATCCAAATGAGTCAGGGGAAAGTGACAATCTAATCTTGTTGTATCTTTGTTCGATAAATCCTTATTGCTCTAAGTCATTATTTTAAAGGTAGTACACCCTTTATGGGTTTTCACACTACCTTTTCTCAAAGGAAAATGCATCCTATTAGAAATTTTCATATAACCCTACACCTAACTTTTGCCTCAAATGGACCTAACCTGTTGACCGGTGTCTAGCAAGTGTACTAGATCGGCTAAGTAATATAGGGAAATATAATTATGACCCAAAATATCAAATCCAAGGAAAACTTGTGTTTGTATGTGCTATTTTAATTTCAAAACCAATTTTGTGTGTAAAAGAAAGAAGAAAAATCCCAAAGTTGTGATGATTGAAGATTAAAACAAAAAGCAATATTTTAAAACTAAAATAAAACAATTGACGGAGTTGAAATAAATAAATCTAATGAAAGCAAGTAAATTGGATGAGGTAAAAATCAATATTAAAAGCAACTTTCACTAAAGGATTATCCACCTTAACCAATATTGCTATGACTTAATCAAAAGAAAACACACAAGTAATTATGGAGAATTCAATTTAATAAACCTAGATAACTTTATTCAAGATTATCATTCCAAGTATCAAAATTTTCTTATTCAGATAAACTAAATACCTAGCATAAAGACCTAAATTAATTCTCCTAGATGTCTATTAAAGCCTTTTTCAAGAGATTTAACTTCCACCAATTCTTAGTTACACTTTTTTCAATCTTAATTTACTTAAATCAACACAAAATTATAGCTTATTCAGATTATAATCATGCATTAACCTAAATAAATTAACCCAAGAACATGCATATTGTTAGAGAGTATGCCCTAGAGCCCATGTAATAGGGATGTTTTTCATATGTATGAAATTTATATTCTTAATAAAAGGCATCATTCATTTATTAATGCTATGTTTGAATACATGAGTTTGTAAATCTTAAATTAATAAATAAAGTCCTAGATATTATAAACACAGTGCAAAGGCAATCATGAAGGTGTTCATGATGTGAGATGTCTATTGCATGCAAATGTCTTAATATCTAAATATCCCTAGTCATAGAATTAACAAGATAGGACATTGTTAATTCGGACAGACTAGCACATGTTATGCTTCTTGAATGGTTCAAGCAGTGGTTCTCATAACTGTGATTATGAAAGATAATCAAAGCTAACATGTGGATGCTTGTTAGAAGAACAAGTTCATTGGAGACCTGCATAGAGAATCCTCACATGGATATTAAATCTATGTCAGTGAGGAATCTCTTCATAGTGGTTGTGCAAGTATCCTTAGACTTGAGATCACCAAAGTTATCTTAAGTAGCAAGTGGTATACTTTGACTCCATAACTGATTACTTCCAACTGGGAGTGAACATAGTTAGGAGATTGGGTATATCATGACCTACTTGAAGATAGTTGAGTGATTGACAAAGGATTCACCATCCCAGATTTAACAAGGAAAGTTATCTCATATGATTCTACAATTGCCTTGTTCAGAGAATCTCTAGCCAGAGTAATATGCCGAGATGGATGGAGATCCATGAAGGGCATTTTAGGAACAATGGTTAAATTAATAGAACATACATAATTAGATTTATATGAGTTGACAGAAATCCATGCTCAGAATCTAATTGAGATAAGAGTGGTGAAAGGAGTAATTGCACGGTAACTGTTTCTATGGAAGGGTACAGTCAAACCACATGACTTTCCTCACATTTGGATAGTCATGATGCCTAGCTAGAGGCCAATCATGACTTGTATAATGATGTATCAAAAGTATCAATAGGGATTGATAAGATGATTTAAAGGAGTTTAAATCAAGTGAGTTTTGAATAGAACTCACAATTACATATTATACTGCCAACATGGACAGGAACCCAATAGGTCACACACATATAGAGAAAAGGGTAAAATGGTAAAATAACAAGGATAATAATATTTGATATTATTATGAAGGTAGAGAAGTGAATAAGATAATAATTAATTAAAGAGTTTAATTAATTATGATCAAATAAAATTGTCCGCGGAACTTTTGAGAAATGTTCTGCAAAATTGGACCTAATTGAAATAATGTATTTTATGATTAATTATTATTATATTATAAGTGTTATAAGACTACTATAAGTGTTATAGGACTGATATAATAATTAATAGGTCCATTGGAGAAATTATAAAGGGCCAAAGGAATGAAGAAGTTGGAGGAAGCCCTCCAAAAGAGGGCCACACGCCAACTCCATATAGAAGGGCTTAGAGGGCTTTTTCTTAGACCAAATTAATTTATATATGTTACATAAGTGTTATGGAACTTACATATTTAATTTGGTTGGATTTGGAATCCATTTGGGTATTTAAATTCAATTAGATGCACAAAGGGCCTAGTTTGTGGATTTTGTGCATAGACTTTTATGAAAAGGTTTAAATTGGATTTAATTAAGCCCAAATGATTATAATTAATTCCAGAGGCCCAATTAATAATTCTCCAGCAATTTTAAAGAGCCCAATCTCATTAAGGAGTTGGAATTTTAACCTAACTATAAAAGGCCAACTAATGAGAATTAAGGTTAAGTGATTAAAACAAAAGGAAAGTCTTTTTCTTTATTCTCTCTCCCTTTTTGCGCCAACTCCAAGCTAGCTTCTTGGAATTTCGGCCAGCCCTAGTTGAACACCAATTTGTTGGTTCAATTTATCCCTCTCTAGTGTGGATTACTCATTGGAGGTGTTCGATTTTGGACACTGTGGTTTGCGACAACCCGGTGCGAAGTAAAATCAACTGTTCAACAAAAATCAAAGGTGATTTTTCTTATTCTCATATAGTTATATTGTGTATTCATGGCAAGCTCAGATCTAATGGTTAAAAAATTTTAAAATTCCGCTCATGTATGTGATGCATGTAACCATTAAATTCCAACATGGTATCAGAGCCACGGTTTTGTCATGGATATACAATTCTATATTTTTCTGCGAAATAAGTTTTGTTTTGAGTTATTTATTTCATGAACTTTAAAATATCAGATTTGATTGTTCGTGAATGAGAAATATTGATTTCTGGTTGTATGTGTGATCAAATAAATTTGGTGGAAACAAAAACAAAATTTTGAATGATTGTGATTAGGGTTTGGCGTGAAACCCATTAGGTTTTGGCATGAAACCCTAGGTGATTTAAGGGGCTGTTCTAATTTAATTTCTTATGGATCCATTAAAACATCATTTAGATGATATTTTATTTGTATAATATGTGATATTAAGATATAGGATTGAACGGAATTAAAATCGAACAACTTTTGCATGAAAACTAGTTTAGTCGAAAAGTTCGGTAAATTGGTGTTCTTCGTGTGTTCTTGATGTGTTCTTGGTTAGAATGACTTTTGATATTCTAAATCTGATATATATGATATATTAAAGTGTTTTTAATTAATTGGATTAATTAAAATGGGCCTTAAATTAATTTGATTAATTTTAATTTTTTAAAACCACTTAATGGGCTTAATTATGTTTACGGACTTGGTTTAAATTAGTGAATGACTTGGTGGGCCCAAGGAGCTGATTTAAATTAAACATTATAAACATTAATTAAGTTTATTAATGGGTTTTAAGGGCTGGAGTGGGCTTGGCTCATTCCAAAAGGCCCAATGGTCCAAAAGACACAAAACTAGTTTGTGTGTGAACACAGTTAGGGTTTTTCTTCTGTGGGTTTCGGCCTACATTTGTTTTAAGTCCAAAATTGATTCTTTTAATTATTTAATATGATTAATTAATTAAATAATCAATTTATAATTAATTAATAATCAATTGGATTGATTATTAAGACAAGAACACATGCATGCAAAAAGGTTTCCTAAAATGAAAGTTTCCAAAATGGAAAAAGTTTCCTAATTTGATCACATCATTAAATAACTCAAAATATAGTTTCAAAGGTTGAAACAAAGTTAGTAATCCATTTATTTATGCATTAGAGAGGCATATAAGGGTGAATGATTGGCATGATGATTAGTTATAGACAAAGCCCAATGTGATTGAGCATAATGCATGTTTTGGCCTAATGAGGACTTTCATGTCTCGGCCACTTGTTTTTGGTTTGTATTTCATTTCAAATTGTAATATGTAATTATATTACTTAGATTAGAATTAGAAATAGAAATGGAGACCAATACCAAGGAGCAAGATGGGCCGGATGGAGATCCAACAAGCTTGAAGATAATGTAATTATTTTCTTATTTGAATCATGCATACTACCTAGGTGTGACCTTTCGATTTCCCTCTTAGCTCGGGGAAATCAATGTAGTGAAGTCCATAACTATACCATATTTGTATGCTTATATTTATGTGATAGATATAGGATGCATACCAATGTATGCCAGCCATGTATGATGAGACTTAATTAACTAAAACCCTCAAACAAATACTAAGGTATATAAGCCTTCCATTAATTTGAGGAGAACCAGAGTTCTTTATAGTGTGGGTTGTTGACCACAGTCAAGCTCACATTATATCGAATATGTTCAAATCTAATTAAATGGGTCATCTTAGCTAGCCCATTAGTTTGTTGACCACAGTCAAGGCTAATGGTTCTAGAGGCAAGATTAGGGAATGCATATATGATATGCATGCATCAAGAGATGATAACCTAATGATCCAATAGTTGTGTAGAGACACAATTGGTATAGAGATACCTACCTTTCAAGGGTATGGAATTTGGCTTGTTGACCACAGTCAAGGTCAAATTACATATCAAGGATTGGATATTGGCCCACTAAGAAAATCATCGGGTTTTCTCAGATTATATAGTGAGGGCTATTAATTCGCAATAAAATAGTGGGAGTAAATGGATTAATTAAAGACCTTATTAATGCATACATATATATGAACATACTCTCATATCTTTTCTTTTTCACATCTATGTCATCATCATGAGCACATCAAATATACGATCAATCTTGGATAACAAACTGGTTGGCAGCAACTATTCTTACTGGATCAAGTAAGTGTGAATTGTTCTCAGAGCTGAAAAGATCCATTATGTCTTGGATAAAGATCTTCCACCACTTCCATCAAATGATGCCATTGATGAGATCAAAGGCATTTATCGAAAATACATAGAGGATAGTGAAGCAGCAGCATGTCTGATGTTGGGTGCTATGTCCTCAAAGCTTCAGAAGCAATATGAGATAAAGGATGGTGGAGTTTCCAAGAAGAAGGTTGCCAAGAAAGAGAATCCCAAAGGAACTTGCTTCCATTGTGGAAAGGATGGTCATTGAAAGTGTAACTGCAAGGTCTATCTATATTCTCTCAAGGAGAAAAAGCATGCTGATGCTTTTACCTCAGGTATTCATATGATTGAAATTAATACTTATTCTATTGCTTCAAAATAATCTTGGGTATTAGATACCGGATGTGGATCACATTTGTGTAAAGATCTACATGGGCTTAGAAGCTTTAGAAGAGTTGGAAAGGCAAAGATATGTTTGCAGTCAGCTATTGGACAAAACATCTCTACAACAGCTGTGGGGGCTTATCATTTGCCTCTTCCAAGTGGATTAATACTGGAATTAAATAATTGTTATTATGTTCCAGCTTTGTCCAAAAGTATTATTTCTTTCAGTTGTTTGATGAACGATTATGATATTTCTTTAAAGGACAAATGTTGTTACATTTTTAAGAACAATATATTTTATGCAAAAGCTATCATTGAGAATGGTATATTTGTTCTTGATTTAATTAAAGAAGTACATAATGTGGATACCAAGAGAATGAAACATGATAATCTAAATACCTCATACTTATGGCATTGTCGTTTAGGGCACATAAATGAAAAATACATGACCAAATTGCACAAGTCAGGTGATTTAGGATCAATTGATTATGAATTATTTGATACATGCGAATCTTGTTTATTGGGAAAAATGACAAAATCTCCCTTTATTGGTAAAAGAGAACGAGCTAAAATGGTTTTGGACTTAATATATTCAGATGTATGTGGTCCAATGACTACACATGCCAGAGGAGGTTACTCCTACTTCATTACTTTCATAGATGATTATTCCAGGTTTGGATACATCTATCTAATGAAATATAAGTCTGAAGCATTTGAAAAGTTCAAAGAATTCAGAAATGAAGTAGAGAAACAACTTGGCAAAAGTATTAAAAGACTTAGATCAGATCGAGGTGGAAAATACTTAAGTCAAGAGTTTCAGGATTATCTTAGAGATAATGGGATTTTATCTCAATGGACTCCTCGATATACACCACAACATAATGGTGTATCTGAAAGAAGGAATCGAACACTATTAGATATGGTTCGATCAATGATGAGCCGAGCGGACTTGCCTAAGTCCTTTTGGGGATATGCACTAGAAACTGTTGTTTATGTGTTAAATAGAGTTCCTAGTAAATCGGTTGATGTTACTCCATATGAGATGTGGAATAACAAGAAACCCACGCTTTCTCATATGAAGTATGGGGTTGTCCTGCTTATATGAAGAGGACAATGTCAGACAAACTGGATGTTAAGTCTGACAAATGTTTATTTATGGGATATCCAAAAGAAACGTTTGGATATTATTTCTATCATCGCTTAGAACAAAAGGTATTTGTTTCAAGGCATGCTGTCTTATTGGAAAAAGAATTTCTCCTACGAGAGGATAGTGGGAGTAAAATTGAACTTGGTGAAGTTCAAGACCCACAAATAGAAGATGATCAACCGATTGAATCCGAAACTGAATTTCATAATGATGAGATTACAGTTGAACCTGATTATACACAAAATCCTAGAAGATCTACTAGGATGCGTTCTATCCTTGTGAGATATGGATTTCACATTGATTCGGATAGAGGCATAACTGTAGTAGAGGACAATGAGCCTACAAGCTATCAAAAAGTTTTGAACAGTTCAGAACATGATTTATGGCTTAAGGCTATGCAGTCTGAAATGGACTCCATGTATGAGAACAAAGTATGGACTTTAACTCAACCACCTGAAGGGATAAAACCCATAGGGTGCAAATGGGTCATCAAAAAGATGACTGACATGGAAGGTAATATAGTTACCTATAAAGCTCGCTTAGTAGCAAAAGGTTATCGTCAAAAAGAAGGTATTGACTATGACGAAACTTTTTCTCCTGTAGCGATGCTTAAGTCTATAAGAATACTTTTAGCCATTGCAGCTCATTATGATTATGAGATTTGGTAAATGGATGTGAAGACAGCTTTCCTTAATGGAAATCTTACCGAGGATGTGTATATGACACAACCAGAAGGATTCACATCAGGAAATGGCGAAAAGGTATGCAAGCTTCAAAGATCCATTTATGGATTGAAGCAAGCCTCTAGGAGTTGGAACATACGATTCAATGAGACAATCAAAGAGTTTGGTTTCTTACAGAATGAAGATGAACCTTGTGTGTATAAAAGGGTCAGTGGGAGTGCAATTGTCTTCCTAGTTCTATATGTAGATGACATATTGATCATGGGAAATGACATTTCTCTTCTCAAATCTGTTAAAATATGGTTATCCAAGCAATTCTCGATGAAAGACCTTGGAGAAGCATCCTATATTCTGGGAATAAGGATCTATAGAGATAGATCCAATAGGTTGCTAGGTCTTTCTCAGAGTACATATATAGATAAAGTATTGAAGAGGTTCAATATGGATCTCTCTAAGAAAGGGTTTATACCCATGGTGTATGGGAAACACCTTTCTAAGTCTATGTGTCCACAAACACTAGAGGATAGAGAGAGCATGAATAGAATACCATATGCATCTGCAATTGGTTCTATCATGTATGCTATGTTATGTACACGTCCAGATGTAGCATTTGCTTTGAGTGTCACAAGCAGATTCCAATCTAATTTTGGAGAGGAACACTGGGCAGCTGTCAAGAATATTCTTAAGTACTTGAGAAGGACTAAGGATATATTCTTGGTATATGGAAAGGGCAGTTTGGAAGTAAATGGGTATACAGATGCCAGCTTCCAATCTGACAAAGATGATTGTAAATCACAATCTGGTTATGTGTTCATAATGGGAGGAGGAGCAGTTAGTTGGAAAAGTTCCAAACAAGAAACAACTGTTGATTCCACGACGGAAGCTGAGTACATTGCTGCTTCAGAAGCAGCCAAAGAAGCAGTCTGGATCAAAAAGTTCATAACAAAAATAGGAGTGGTGCCTAGCATTGTTGATCCGATTCCTTTATATTGTGACAACAATGGAGCCATTGCGCAAGTAAAGGAACCACGGTCTCATCAGCGATCCAAGCATGTTCTCAGATGCTACCATCTCATAAGGGAAATAGTAGCTAGAAATGATGTGAAAATAGAAAGGGTTCCCACAGATGACAATGTGGCGGATCCCCTCACTAAAGAACTTTCCCAGATTAAGCATGATCACCATATAAATAGCATGGGTCTGAGACATATGAGTGATTGGCTCTAGTGCAAGTGGGAGATTGTTAGAGAGTATGCCCTAGAGCCCATGTAATTGGGATGTTTTTCATATGTATGAAATTTATATTCTTAATAAAAGGCATCGTTCATTTATTAATGCTATGTTTGAATACATGAGTTTGTAAATCTTAAATTAATAAATGAAGTCCTAGAAATTATAAACACAGTGCAAAGGAAATCATGAAGGTGTTCATGATGTGAGATGTCTATTGCATGCACATGTCTTAATATCTAAATATCCCTAGTCATAGAATTAACAAGATAGGACATTGTTAATTCGGACAGACTAGCACATGTTATGCTTCTTAAATGGTTCAAGCAGTGGTTCTCATAACTGTGATTATGAAAGATAATCAAAGCTAACATGTGGATGCTTGTTAGAAGAACAAGTTCATTGGAGACCTGCATAGAGAATCCTCACATGGATATTAAATCTATATCAGTGAGGAATCTCTTCATAGCGGTTGTACAAGTATCCTTAGACTTGAGATCACTAAAGTTATCTTAAGTAGCAAGTGGTATACTTTGACTCCATAACTAATTACTTCCAACTGGGAGTAAACATAGTTAGGAGATTGGGTATATCATAACCTACTTGAAGATAGTTGAGTGATTGACAAAGGATTCACCATCCCAGATTTAACAAGGGAAGTTATCTCACATGATTCTATAATTGCCTTGTTCAGAGAATCTCTGGCCAGAGTAATATGCCGAGATGGATGGAGATCCATGAAGGGCATTTTAGGAACAATGGTTAAATTAATAGAACATACATAATTAGATTTATTTGAGTTGACAGAAATCCATACTCAGAATCTAATTAAGATAAGAGTGGTGAAAGGAGTAATTGCACGGTAACTGTTTCTATGGAAGGGTACAGTGAAACCACATGACTTTCCTGACATTTAGGTAGTCACGATGCCTAGCTAGAGGCCAATCATGACTTGTATAATGATGTATCAAAAGTATCAATAGGGATTGATAAGATAATTTAAAGGAGTTTAAATCATGTGAGTTTTGAATAGAACTCACAATTACATATTATATTGCCAACATGGACAGGAACCCAATAGGTCACACACATATAGAAAAAAAGGTAAAATGGTAAAATAACAAGGATAATAATATTTGATATTATTATGAAGGTAGAGAAGTGAATAAGATAATAATTAATTAAAGAGTTTAATTAATTATGATCAAATAAAATTGTCCACGGAACTTTTGAGAAATGTTCTGCAAAATTGGACCTAATTGAAATAATGTATTTTATGATTAATTATTATTATTATCTTATAAGTGTTATAAGACTACTATAAGTATTATAGGACTGATATAATAATTAATAGGTCCATTGGAGAAATTATAAAGGGCTAAAGGAATGAAGAAGTTGGAGGAAGCCCTCCAGAAGAGGGCCACACGCCAACTCCATACAGAAGGGCTTAGAGGGCTTTTTCTTGGACCAAATTAATTTATATATGTTACATAAGTGTTATGGAACTTACATATTTAATTTGGTTGGATTTGGAATCCATTTGGGTATTTAAATTCAATTAGATGTACAAAGGGCCTAGTTTGTGGATTTTGTGCATAGACTTTTATGAAAAGGTTTAAATTGGATTTAATTAAGCCCAAATGATTATAATTAATTCCAGAGGCCCAATTAATAATTCTCCAGCAATTTTAAATAGCCCAATCTCATTAAGGAGTTGGAATTTTAACCTAACTATAAAAGGCCAACTAATGAGAATTAGGGTTAAGTGATTAAAACAAAAGGAAAGCCTTTTTCTTTATTCTCTCTCCGTTTTTGCGCCAACTCCAAGCTAGCTTCTTGGAATTTTGGCCAGCCCTAGTTGAACACCAATTTGTTGGTTTAATTTACCCCTCTCTAGTGTGGATTACTCATTGGAGGTGTTCGATTTTGGACACTGTGGTTTGCGACAACCCGATGCGAAGTAAAATCAACTGTTCAACAAAAATCAAAGGTGATTTTTCTTATTCTTATATAGTTATATTGTGTATTCATGGCAAGATCAGATCTGATGGTTAAAAAATTTTAAAATTCCACTCATGTATGTGATGCATATAACCGTTAAATTCCAACACAAATCAATAATCAACTTAAACCAATTACTTAACTAATGGTTAATTAAGTTGACAATCAATTTAAAATTGAGTAAAGACAAGACTATGTTTAAGAACTAAGAAATAATCAACTTGCATTAAATTGAAGATCAAACTTAAGTCACAACAATACAAGTTAAGGATTCAAGTATCCTTTCACAAAAGTTAAAGAAAACTACTCACAAGACATACTTAAAATTAAAACAAAGCTTTGAAGTAAAACAGTGAAAACAAAAACAACGTAATTTAAACTAAGAAAATAATGTGCTTAATTCTAAGATTGGATGTTTTCTATGGCTTTTTAGACTGCTATTTATAGGCCAAAGACGTAGTAGATCCCTTCTTAAACTCCAGAAATCAAATAGGAAGCGAACTCTGCTAAAATAGAAAGCTCGAAGAAAATCCTTCGTAGAATGGGAGACTGAACACGTGGTCACGTGTGTCCCAGTGTAATTCTACACGTGGTTATGTGTATGCCTAGTTGATCTTCACACGTGGTCATGTGTGTTTCTTCTTTGCTTCACACGTGGTCATGTGTGTTTCTTCTTTTCTTTTTTCTTTCTCACGTGGCCATGCATGTCTTCTTCAATGCTCTTCAAGTGGCCATGGCTTCCTAAGTGCAACCCTTCATGTGGCCATGGATAGATTTCTTCATTTATTTCACTTGGTCACGTGAAAACCTTCTGGATTGGACGCTTACTTTCTCGCATCAATTTCTTATTTTTGCAGTTTTGGCCCAAATCTTTGCCTTTTTCTAATTTTAGGCCTTTTTCAGCAAATTGAACCTGAAAAATAACCAAAGCTATGAATTAACCTTAAAAACACCCAAATTAACAATATATCTCTAATTTATCCTAAATAACACCAAACTAACTAAATAACAATGCTTAAAACATATTAAAAACTATATATAATTCACACTTATCAAATACCCCACACTTAAACCTTGCTTTCCCTCAAGCAAATTAGAACAATCCCACCTTCAAAACCCTTAAACTTGCACAAAGATATACAACTTCAAAACCAAGCTTAGCATTTTAACAAAAGCACTTAATATAATCTCTAAATAGATCAACTTCGAACAAGATAAAATAAGTTAATTTCCTTGAGTGTGTGCAAGACCAAAACATTTTAAGCAATTTTAAAGATCAAAACATCAATAAAACTAGGTAATGAAGTATAGAATATATGAATGCATAAGCATACAATCGATTTTGAACTTGAAACTCTAGAAACACAATAGGCCTCTCCTTTAGCACCGGAACCCGAAGGTCATCTCCGCTAAACAACTCATAACAAGCTTAAAATCACATAGGTATTTCAAGGGTTATAATGGGGCTAAGTGTATGGTTACCAAAGAATGGATAAAAGATAATCAAAATGAATAGCCACTCTAAGACAAAATAGATTACTAATCCCAATAACTTAAGCAATGTATATTTTGCTCATTCTTTTCTCACTTTCAAACTTCCTTTTAAGAGAAATTATGCCCTTTTTCCAAGAACTCATCACAATTTTGTTTTTCCTTGTACTACCCTACACTTGAATTTTTTCATATTTGCTAGCTCTTTTTCTTTTTCTTTTCTCAAACTTTCAAATGTTCTTTTTTTTAATCATTCTAGCATTCACAAAATACTTGTATAAACTCAAGGTAATACAAGGTAAATTTTTCACTTGACTTCATCAATGACTTTGCTAAGATTTTCTTACTACACCCAATTGAACTTTAATATCTCATAAATCCATTTAGTCCTAAAGTGGCCAATTCCATATGGTGAGATAAAGGCTTTTTAGGTTATATGGTAAAACATTGAGTGTAACAAGAAAATATTAATGGTACACATTAAGCATACCCTTTTAGGCTCAATTTGGCTTTTCAAAGGATAATTTCACCAAGGTAGATCAAAAGTCTTTTAAGAAAGTTTATCAAGAAAATTATTGCCTAGATCATTTTCTAAGTTGTTTGAGTTGCTCATATGCTTTGAAGGGTGATGAGGAAGGTTCTAGTGCTCTAAATTTCCTTACATCACTACTTTATTATATTGGTTTTTTCTAGGTTAAAAACTGGTCTAAGTGCTTTCAAGGATTTGGAAACTAACAAATATTTATCAAGCTGAAGATTAAACTATCTAAAGATTTATTAAACAACATATTTGTTCTCTTGCTAAGCAAAGGCTCTAAACATGCATATTCCTATATCTAAGTTCAATTTGTTCAAAGTTTTGAAGGAAACCAGGGCAAACTAAGTTCTTATGCAAACTAATTGAAAAAGTGAACTACATAAGTATTCAACATGTTTTACAAACTAAAAAAACAAACAAAACAAAATAATAGAAAATAAAACACAAAATAAAAATGATTCATTACAAAAATAGTGAAAGGTAAAAGACAATCTCCCTGAAAGAAAGCTACCCCCTCCTCAAAATTTTGTTGTTTGCGGCAAATGAAGAACTATTCAGGTGGAGACGGAGGTGTATGTGAGAGCAAAAATAAAACGAGAAAGAAGAAATAAAAAGACGTGGGATTGTTATATGGGACAGCAACAATTTGCATGGCCACGTGATGTCAAAAGAGAAACCACACGTGGTCACGTGTGTGTGTGTGGCCACATGAAGAGTAAGGTGGGTGTGTGCATGGTCACGTGTGTGTGTGTAGGGGAGGCAGTGAGTTTGTGCGTGGCCACGTGAAGAGTAAAGTAGGATCCACACGTGGTCACGTGTGTGTGATGGTATCTTCATGCGTGGCCATGTGTAGTACAATGCATTTTACTCACATGGTCACATGTGACCTTTGTCCTGTGTATCAGTTGTTTTCTGAAAATAATCCTCCTCACAAATTTTAACCATTTTAATTACATCTTCCCAATAATTAAAGCCTAGTTACCTTCCTAATTCATTAACCTAAATAGACAAATAAAAACTCACAACTTATAACGACTAAAACACAAAATCACACTAAAATAAAATGTAATAATAAAAGAGAGAAGAAGTAGAATTTCTAAGTTTTAGAGTCTTCAGCTAGACTATTCAAACCATTTATTAGATATCCTGAAAATCATGGTTGCCTCAGTAACCTCTTTTTGTCCCAATTGATACGGTTTGAGCCGATGACCATTTACTGTAAATTCACGACCATCTCTTAAGCTCTTGATCATCACTACACCAAACTTATTGCTTGACATCACTTGGTATTGTCTGAGCCACTTTGATTTCAATTTTCTTGGAAACAAACGAAGATGACTATTATAAAGAAGCACTAGCATACTTGGAAAAAAATCTTTTACCCTTAAATGCTTATCATGCCAACATTTGGTCTTTTCTTTATAAAGTGCTGCATTGTCATATGACCATTGTTAAATTTCATCAAGTTCATTGAGCTGTAATTTCCTCTTTTCTCCTGCATCAAGTAGTTTCACTACTTCTTGCATAGTTGGGTTGAGCCTTCGTTGAGATTGTACCACAGGCTTAAAATTATCCTTCATAAGTATACGATGTGTGCAATAGTTGGGACTAATCCCTTTCAAGTCGAATGTTGCCTAATCAATTGCTCCTTTGTGCTTTTTGAGGACTTCAATGAGCATTTTTTCTTCCAAACCTATCAATAAAGATGAAATAATTACTGGCTTAGCATTATCATTTAAAAATACATATTTCAAATGAGATGGAAGTTTTTTAAGTTTAGAATCTCCCTTAGGAGGGGACGGTTCATCCTTCATTTCATCATGTTCATTGTGCTCTTTTTCCAGATTTTGTACCAACTTCTTCTCTTTTACTTCCAACTCTTCCATTTCCTTGGGATGCATTAAACAACTTTGAAGCTTATCATTGAGAATGATTTCCTCTTGTTTTATGTTGGCACATTCTTGAATTTCATCGACAAAATAAATGGACTTTTCAAAATCATACGAGGGGTGTTTTAAAATTTTATTGACATTGAAAATCATTTTCTCCTTGTTGAATCTCAAAGTGACCGTTTGTCCATGAACATCAATTAAGGCTCTTCCCTTATTCAAGAATGGCCTACCCACTATTAATGGCACCTTCATATCTTTCTCCATGTCCATGACCCCAAAATCAACCGAAAATATGAAATTTCCGAATTTTATCAATAAGTCCACAATAATTCCCTTTGGTTGCTTCACCGATCTATCCGCAAATTGAAGTGTCATTCAGGTTTCCTTTAGATTTCCTAGGTTCAATTTCCTGCAAATTGAATAAGGCATCAAGTTAATACTAGTACCCAAATCACATAAAGCATGCCTAACAAAATTACCTCCTAGTTCACAAGGCAATGTAAAGTTACCAGGATCTTCTAATTTTTTAGGAATTTTATTGGTCAATATAGCACTACAATTACCGGATAATTGAACCGTTCCTATGCCTTCTAGCTTTTTCTTATTAGTGCATAATTCCTTCATAAATTTAGCATATTTAGGCATGTGTAATAAAGCTTCAGCAAATGGTAAATTTATATATAGCTTCTTAAACATGTCTAAAAATCTACTTAATTACTCATTTTGTCTTTCTTTTCTAGCTAGAACAGGAAAAAGGTAATTGAGATTCATCAAGAACAGTAGAAACAAGTTTTTCTTTACCTTTACCCTTCTCAACCGTAGGAGGCACTTTTTCAACATTGGAATTACTTACCTCCGTTGTCGGTTCCACCCTTTGGGAACAATTCTTACCACTTTCAGTCTTTTCTAACTCCTTCCCACTCCTTAAGGTGATTGCTTTAGCTTCCTTTTTTGGATTTTTGTCTACATTGGATGGAAATGTCCCTTGAGTTCGGTTTGACAATGAACTAGCAAGTTACCCCATTTGATTTTCTAGATTCCTAATGAAAGCTTCTTGGTTCCTCATCCAAATGTCTTGTGATTTCCATCTAACATCATGACTAGCCAAAATTGAATTTTGGAAGGCCATAAAGTTTGGAATCATTTCTTCTATGTTGGATTTCTTTTCTTGAGGAGGGGGAGGTTAAGATTTTTGAAAATCGAGTGGTTGGTGGTATGATTGTGATGGGTATTGGTTTGGATAATGTGGTGGAGCTTGATTTTGGTATGGAAGATGGTTATTGGGAGGTTAATTATGGTTAAACTGAGGTCTAGGATTAGAGTTAGAAAAAGAACCTTGATTACCTTGCCTCCATGAAAAATTTGGATGGTTTCTCCATCCCGCGTTGTAGGTGTTACTATATGGGTTCAAGGCATTTACTTCTTCTACCAACCCTTCATTAGTCTTCAATCCCGAATGTCCTAGAATTCCTGTATAATCATCAACTTCATTAGCTAACATAGAAATATTTTTATCTTTAAGCTCATTTATTTCTTTTAAATGCTTCTTTTCCATTAATTCCAATTGAGCTTTTAACATTGCTACTTCATCAATATTATGAACTCCCTGTTTTTTTTTTAACTGCTCAAGAGGTTGCCCATTGAGTATCATTGGTAGCCATTTCATCAAGAAGCAAAAATGTATCTTCCGGTATTTGGTTCATAAAACTACCATTTGAGGCTGCATCCAACAAAGATCTTATTGATGGGTTGGCACCTGCATAGAAAATGTGCATTAGTTGATAAACAGGAAACTCATGATGAGGACAACTTTTTAAAAAGTCTTCTAAATCTTTCCCATGCTTCATGGAATGGCTCCTCATAAAATTGTTGAAAATCACTAATTTGTTTTCTAATAAGGGCAGTCTTAGTAGGTGGAAAGAATTTGCACAGGAATTTTTCTTGCATTTGTTGCCAAGAATGGAAGGATTGATTTGGTAGCATTTGTAGCAAATCCCTAGCTTTTCCTATGAGGGTGAATGGAAAGAGTTTCAACCTAATTGCATTAGTCGATACATTAGGAATTTGCACAGTGTCACTAACTTCTAAGAACATATCTAAATGTAGTGCAAGATCCTCTATGTCTGAACCCTAAAATTGTTTTCGTTGTACCATTGTGATGGTAGCAGGTTTAATCTCAAAGGGCTGGTGGTGAGGAATCCTAATTGTTCTATGTTCTTCATTCCACATAGTAATAGCATAATCCCTAATGGTCCTAGGTCTATACCCATTCTCGGGAGCTTGGTGGGGTACGTTTTGCTCTTCGAACCTAGGTGGTGGATCATTCATAGGTTGTTCTATTTCAGGGTCATTCATGTTGCCTCTTAGCCTTCTAATCCTATGAAATTTCCTCTCAATTTCAGGGTCTATGGGTAGGATGGGGTTGTTTCTCACAATAAACCACTAGTCACTTAAAAAGAGAATAAGAAAATAGTTGATGAAGAGAAGAAAACACACAAAAATCACTTTAAAATCAAAATAAATAAACAAATGCCAATGTGTTCCCCGGGAACGGTGCCAAAAACTTGACCGGTGTCTAGCAAGCATACTAGATCGGCTAAGTAATAGAAAGAAGAGAAATTCCAAAGTTGTGATGATTGAGATTAAAACGAAAAGCAGTATTTTAAAACTAAAATAAAACAATTGAAAGAGTTGAAATAAATAAAAATCTAATGAAAGCAAGTAAACTGAATGAGGTAAAAATCAATATTAAAAGCAACTTTCACTAAAAGACTTTCCATCTTAACCAATATTGCTATGACTTAATCAAAAGAAAACACACAAGTGATTATGGAGAATTCAATTTAATAATCCCAGACAACTTTATTCAAGATTATCATTCCAAGCATCAAAATTTTCTTATTCAGATAAACTCAATACCTAGCATAAAGACCTGAATTAATTCTCCTAGATGTCTATTAAAGCCTTTTTCAAGAGATTTAACTTCCACCTATTCTTAGTTACACTTTTCTCAATCTTAATTCACTTAAATCAACACAAAATTATAGCTTATTCAGATTATAATCATGCATTAACCTAAATAAATTAACCCAAGAACATGGAAATCAATAATCAACTTAAACCAATTACTTAACTAATGGTTAATTGAGTTGACAATCAATTTAAAATTGAGTAAAGACAAGACTGTTTATGAACTAAGAAATAATCAAATTGCATTAAATTGAAGATCAAACTTAAGTCATAACAATACAAGTTAAGGATTCAAGTATCCTTTTGTAATAGTTAAAGAAAACTACTCACAAGACATACTTAAAATTAAAACAAAGCTTTGAAGAAAAACAGTGAAAACAAAAACAACGTAAAATAAACTAAGAAAATAATGTGCTTAATTCTAAGATTGGATGCTTTCTCTGGTGTTTTAGACTGCTATTTATAGGCCAAAGACGTAGTAGATCCCTTCTTAAACTCCAGAAATCAAATATGAAGCGAACTCTGCTAAAATAGGAAGCTCAAAGAAAATCCTTTATGGAATGAGAGACTGAGCACGTGGCCACGTGTGTCCCAGTGTAATTCTACACGTGGTCACGTGTATGCCTAGTTGATCTTCACACATGGTCACGTGTGTTTCTTCTTTGCTTCACATGTGGTCACGTGTACACCAATTGCTCTTCTTTTTTCTTTCTCACGTGGCCATGCATGTCTTCTTCAATGCTCTTCACATGGACATGGCTTCCTAAGTGCAACCCTTCACGTGGCCATAGGTAGATTTCTTCATTGATTTCACATGGTCACGTGAAAACCTTCTGGACTAGACACTTACTTTCTCGCATCAATTTCTTATTTTTGCAGTTTTGGCCCAAATCTTTGGCTTTTTCCAATTTTAGCCATTTTTCAGCAAATTGAACCTGAAAAACAACCAAAGCTTTGAATTAACCTTAAAAACACCCAAATTAACAATATATCTCTAATTTAACCTAAATAACACCAAATTAACTAAATAACAATGCTTAAAACATATTAAAAACTATATATAATTCACACTTATCACCTGTTCTAGTTGCTTTTTATTTTTCTTTTCCTTGTCTTTTGTTTTTTTATAGAATACACTGCCCATGTTTAGGTTTTCACCCCGTCCTTTAGCCTAACTTTTCCTTAAAGATCTAGTTACGGCTTTCATCTTTAATGACCTTCTTCTTCTTCTTCTTCTTCTTTTTTTTTCCTTTTTTTTGTTTCTTTTTTGTTTCTTTTTTTTTGGTTGTTTTTTTTAGGATCTGTACTCCCAATTTAGACTTCAACACATGTCTTTATATGTGCCATAGGTTTCTCTCGACCAATTAATCATATGCTTATGCTTAACTTTATGCTTGCATTATCATCTACATATGTTGTATGCAATGACAGTAATCATAACTAGACATGTAACATAAAAATATTGACTTCATTTAGTCTCAAGAAATGACACTTTGTGTGCATCTAACTGTTGTTATCAATTAGCCCCTTTGGGTTTTCTTGATTGAACATTTTCTTGCAACCCCTAATTTTTGCCTAAGGCATTTTTTTTTGTTTTCACCTTAGCGAGGTGCCTAATTTTTGCAAGGCTGTCTTTTTTAAGTTTTTGATCTACGGTGCCTCATTTCTCTTTGTTTTTCTTATTCTTCTTCTTCTTTTTCTTTTTTTTTGTAAGCGGTACCAACTACCGACATGCCTAAATGTCCATATAGTCTATGCTCTTGCTGAAAAGCTTTCATGATAAAAGCTTAGCACCATAAGGTACATTGATCCTTGTTATGTCATCTACAGATTTTGTAACACCCTAATTCCTTTACCATGGATAACCATCATTCATCATCATCATCATCATCATCATCATAAACCTAGTAAAGTCAGGCAAAAATAATAAAAATAATAATAGAATAGGTCATAATTATATGCCACAATAAAAAAAATCAAGCTTATAATTAAATAATTATAACATAAATGGCCTTCAAGAATCTCGAAATCCTCAAGGCAACTGCATCTAGCTCGATCCTTTGGAGCTGAACTTGAAACCTACATGGATAAACGAACCCGTGCTAAGCTATAAAGCTTAGTGGGGAACAAAACTCTATATATATAAACATAACCTCTTTTCACAATTCATCTCATCATGTAAACTTTCACCACAGCATGGGATAACATATGAGTCTATTATAATGATCGTATCACAATGGACATATTGGGGAAGTCCTCAACCTAATAATAAAACCATGCTTACCAACGTCTAGAGCATTCTGTAGATTATCTTATCTTGAAACTTGTCAAATTACTATTATAAGTTTACTTCCCTTCATCCATAAAACTAGCTTGATTTATGCCCTTCCTAATCCTTACTACTCCATAATTCATGCATCCAGGTTGTTGATAGTACAAAATGTTAACATAATACATTAATCATATCGTTACATAATTCCTGCATTTAATATTAAAAACATGCACACCGAAGTGCTTATGCTATGTAACAAACATAATGGTATTGTTAGACATGATTTCTTCATATATCTTTACTTAGTTCTCATTTCGGGTTCATACACACTTATTTCTTAATACTATCTTATCATTGCAATTTAAGACATCATACCACATCATAGTATATCATGGTTTGCATTTGGGTTATATCCGAATTATACATATGCAGATACGTGTGAAATGTTCATATATATACTAATGGATTTGTATGCCATTTCAACGAATAGGTGCCACATATCATGATTAATAGACCAAGTCCTCATACCATACGCAATATACTATAATTTCCATGTACATGAAGATCATTATGTATACTATGGTTCGTATAACTTTTAATATCATACTGTAAGCTTGTGGCTCAAATGGCCCAACTATTCACCGCGAAGCCCACTGGTGAGTCTAGCTCATAATGACACTCACATGAGAACCTTCCTCATAATAAATATGAGATATCACAGTCATGTAACACATAATATGGCATTTCATTTCATAGAAATAGTTTAAAGTCATCAAGAATTAGGATATAACACCATAATAGGCCATTCATCGTGCTTACATCATATAAATGGAGCAATCATTACATATTTTCCTTTATGTTATATACATTTTATCATCTTTGATAGCCTGCCTAAGTACTAGTTCTAAGGGTGGATAACAGGAGCAATGGATACTTGAAGGTATCGAACTATGGATATCCAAAGATATCAAACAATGGACCCAAACGGGGTCAAGTAATGGTTCTATCAAGGAACAAACTATGGACCCAAACGGGGTCAAACGATGGTTCCATTAAGGAACAAGACCCAAACGGGGTCAACTATGGTAGCTGCGATTGTATCCCTCTAGGCATGTCTATTTAATCCACAAATGAACTAAGACCCATAGGCTTTACTATTCTTAAGCATATTTGGATTCAACATATTCTTCATTCCTTAATATGTCATTTGGCTTAAAGCCACATTTAATAAAAGAGTGCATATTATTCTTATCATATATCAATGTTGAGCAATAAGCTTCAATATACATGGTTGCAGATCATGTAATCACATAGCCGCATAAACATCCTTCATACATATCATAGTAATTTACATGATAATGCAAACATAATAAATTATTACTTTCATTGGTTAATCTTGTCATACCTAACATTATGCATGAAGTCAATAAAATAACTGTAAAAGTGTAGTTCTTGCAATTAAAAGTCTTCCTAAGATTATATGCATGTCCATATATATAATCATAGCAATTCATACATTTGGGGTTCTCATATTTTTTCATCTTATGACACAGACTACTCATCATAGTATGGTCGAATCAATTATACCAAATAAACTTACATAACTCATATATAATTCTTAATTGCGTACCTTGTTGTTATTTGCCACGAGTAGCTTTCATAGCATCATAACTCCCATCAATGAATAATTACTTTAAACAATATTCATGCAATTATGATCCATATAAGAATACGAGTAGGTTCTCTTTAGAATTAAGATTGACACTTGTACAACTTTCATCTTTTAGTTCACTTTTATAGTCTATTAGAACATAGACAACGAGTTATCTACCTTAACCCCATCATGCATGCTTCAACAGCTTATTAATACTTTTCCATCCTATAACATACCCAGGTAAAATATGCAAAAGTATTTCATCTTACGAGTAGCACACTACTTGCAAACCGGGTTTCTCTATTTAAGTCATAGGACATAAACAGGCAGGCAAGTAGTTTTTCCTTACATCTAGGCTAATTATTATTTTCCATTATAACTTGGAGTATAACCAACTCCTATCATTCATGATAAAGTGCATTGCATTATACTCCTTCTTAGCTTAAACATGCAACCTTACCACTACCCTCTAATTGCCACAGACTATAACATAGTATATCATGCCATAGCAACAGAATATTAGCATGTGATATTAGGCAAAATCATTTACTATGGTGGAGTACATACCATATCCTGACTTTATAGGACACGACAACTAGCATGCAAATTTAAGATTACTAGGTTGCTTTTTACTCTACTTAGTTTTTATGCGCGTAATGCACCAAAACACATGCTACTTACAACAGTTCATATACAAAGTGCCCTTGTCAAATCCCTCATATCAGCCTTTAAGTGAACACCTTTCCTTATTTCAATAGGTTATTAATCTAAGTCTTTTATTGTTACTTCATTTGATAGCCAAGTCTTTATAAACTAAGTCTTTCTAGTCTTTATCAATAAAAGAGACTTCATGATTTATTAACCCATCAATATTCAACTAGCATATTAACTGTCCTAGTCATAGAAAGCAAGTCTTGCTTAACTATATCTTATTTTAAACCTTAGCATTGGAAATACTTTTAGAACTATAATCATTCCTCACTAATCAATTAACATAGTACTCACCACTTGTATACTCAACCATAATCAACATTTCTTATTGCTAGCTCATTTCACCCTATTCATACCAATATCTTTATATGCATAGACTATAAAATACTGGTTCACAATTTATGAATGAACTAAAATTTTGGGGAGAAGAAAAATTAATGAGAATAGTGCACAAATGATTGTGCATTTATGGAAATAAAGGTCAGGTGGTCGTGCATTTACATGGGTTAAGTGGCCAAGTGGCCGTGTAGAAGAACAGAGAAAAGGCATATGCAGCCAAGCAAGGAAAAGAGAGGAAGTAAACTGCCGTGCATGGAAGAGAGGCATCTCATATGTGGCTGTGCATGGGTGAGCACCTTTCCATGCATGGTCGTGGGGAGGAAACACACTAGGATCACTCGGCCACTCAAAAACAAGAAGAAATGTGTGGCAGTGGGGAGGAAACACACTGGGATCACGCGACCACTTAAAGATAGGAAGAAATGCATGGTCGTGCACTACTAGAAGGAGATTCACATGTGGCCATGCATCAAGCATCGACCACCAAAATGCTGAAAGCCTATGTTACATCAATCTATTGCTTAAATTCAAGATTCTTCCTTCACCTTTCTTAACTGTATTCATTAAACCTTAAAACCCTTCCCACTCATCTAAATCCCTAAGATTTAGTCTATATCTTCATTAAAAGAATCCACATAGGAAGGAAGTGAAGATTCTCAACAATCATATGAATAGCAAAGTAAACATAATTCTCGTACCTTACATTTGAGCTTTACCTCCTTCAAGGTCCACTGATCTAGCTCTTTGTTTTCCTTATACATAGAGTCAACAAGAAATAACTTATCATCTCTCTACAACCCTAATATCAAAATAAATCAAAAAGAGAAAAGATCTATGAGAGGGAAAACATTACCTTTATAGAACACCCAAAACCCTATATCCTTTTCTTTATCCGATAACCACTGAGGAAGAGAGAGAGAGACATCTCCAGTAATCCCAAATGCCAATCCCATTTCTCAAAAACCCTCAAGAGTCCCTTTTCCAAGAAGATAATGTAAAGGAGTTAGTGGGGTAAATATCTCCCTAGGGAAATTACCACTACACCCTTATATACAATTAAACCCCTATCATTCCAATTTCTTCCAAATTAACCCCAAGACTTTCTAATTCACTTCAATTTTATCCTTTCATTCAATTTAATTTAACTTAACTTAACTCATATACTTACATGCAGAAATTACCAAATTATCCCTCTTGGGACTTAACTTTAACAATTGCAAAATAATCCAATTTTGCCTTAATTAACGGTAATCGTTATTAATTAACAATAATCCGATTAGGGTCATTATTGGGTCCTTACAAATCACTCCTCCTTAAAAGAATTTCGTCCTCAAAATTCAAACTGGTAATCTTTATCTATGTTGCTATCACTTTTTACTATGCTTTAACTATAAGTAACTTTAACCATAAGCATTCTCTATATCCATAATAAAGTCATCATATAGAATCATTTGTATCTACCTTCGATCTAGATACTCTTATGCTCGTTGTATTTCTTATTCTAAATATCTTAATAACCTTAACATCTTACATCATCATTTATGGCAAAGATTAATTTCACTTCTAGTCACATGAACTTTTCCATCTGGAATGGTTCAAAAAACACCCATTGAGGATAGTGTGGTTGGTGAGATAGAGTATCCATCTGGAATTAGGATTTGTCATAAGAAAACTAATATCTTTTTGAGACTTTCCTTTGAACCTGATATAAGACTTTTCTTGCATAGTCATTATCACAAAAGGGAATAACACCAAAGATATCTCGAGTTCATAGTATGTGTACTTCATAGCTTGCTTCTTATAAACTCCCATAGAAAGGCATTTGACACCCTATATAATGGCATTATCTCTTCTCTCTTTCTTTCAAATTTACCTCACTTTAGGAGTTATAAGGGATGCAATTAAGATGTTCTTTTTCTTGAGATCAAGTGGAGCAATGTTCATTAAATTAATGTCCTAGAATGAGTTATGGTTATTGTCATACATGATACAAATAAATGAGAGATTGCAAACATAAGGAAAGTTTATATCATTAACATAATAAAAAGGAAAAAAAGTTATCTTAGTTTAAGGACACTTATTACATCATAAAAAACTGTTCAGGCCCTATCTTTATCTAAATAATGCCCCTAAGGTTGGTGATGACATGAAGCTTGTAAAGAAAGCCTTAATTCTCTCCCTTTAGGATCGGCGCTTGCTGGAGGACAAGAATAATTAGTTTTATACCTTATGTGTTGGTAGTAAGCACAATACTAATCAGTCCTATGTCTCGATTTCCCCTAGCTTAAGGCTAGCTTTAACAATAATAGTTGTAGCTTTCCTTGCCTATTGAGACAAGTAAGGTACTAGGACAGTGGTTTAGCTATGATGGTGTAATGATGCCCATTTGATCTTATGGATAAAACTTATGTGACCCTATCATTGCCCACTTGAGTTTCCATTCTTATGCTTGTTGCCATGGTTGTCTCTTTCTGAATTTACAGCACGAGCCCTTTCTTCCAAGTATTATCCTTTAGCTTTAATGGCAAAGTCTTTGAGACACTTTCATCTTAAGTCATTCTTTAAAGTATGGACTTGCATTCCTAATGAAGAGTCTAATCTAATTCAGAGTATTTGGCTTTTGCTTCATCTACATTACCTAATTCCTCTATTAAGTGAGATACTCGTGGAAGGACTCATAAGGTTTTTGTCGTAGAATCTTTAGATCTTTCAGAGTGACCTCTATTCTAATGCTACAGTCAAACTACTTCATAAACTCCTTCATCAACAAGTTTTAACCTTTCTTGGTCCTACGATCTAACTCGTCATACCAATTAATGGTAAGGCTTGTCAAACTAAGGCAAAAATACTCAATGTTTTACTTTTTAGTCAAAGTGGTTCCTTTTATCACTAATGTGTATTGCTTCACATACACTAATGGGTTTGAAGTACTATCGAACTTTGGCAAATCAAGCATCTTGAACCTTTAAGGCAGTAACCCTTCTCTATCTAGATCTTTGTCCTTAAGATTGATTCTCCTTCTAACTAGAAAAGGCATGCCATTGCCTCAATCTTCTCCTCCAATTTCTTTAAGGTTATATCCTCTACCCTAAGGCTCTCATTCTTTACTACCAGTATTGGCTTATCATCTTTCTCATCTTTTATGAAGTCTTCTTTGGGAGCATACATTCTACCTTTTATTTGCTTCATCAGTGGGGCTTGAGGCACTACGACAATTGTTGAGGAAGTGCCCCTGATAGTGTTTGGCTTTATTTGGTTTAAGATAGGAGCTGTAGGCTGAAGTTTAGTAGGTGGTGCAAATAAGACCCCAAGCACAACTAATAATATTTCTTTAAATTCCTAAAACCTTCTATTTAGCCTCCTCTTTAACTCATTAAGTACTTGTGGTGCATTTATGATTTGTAACTATAGTAAGGTAATTATCCCCTAAACCACTTGAATGGATAGTCTATAATGGATGAAAAAGTGAAGGGTTAAAATGATGCCTTATATATTGAGGCCTATGACTTATATACATAATGCATGAGTGTGAATATGTTACACATATGATATTCGAGGGTGATGCACTTGGATGACATACATACCATGCATGACTTCATTGATAAAATGATGTACTGTGATACATAATATATAAGTGATGTATGAGCAAGGTTTGTATATGATGCATGGGTGCGATGTATGTGTATGATATGTATAGGATGTATGATGTATAAGTGAGCGGTATAAGTATGATGCATGGTATAGGCATGTATATAATGCGTGATATAAATATGATACATGGAACATTCTTGGGATCATATGATACGCGAGTCAACTATCATATTGATGTGTGCATATGCATGATATACATACAATACATGAAGTACAAATATGGCATACACATAGTGTGTGGTGCATATTAGATATACATATGGTGTATGGTATACATATGATGCATGATACATGTTGATATGAGCTTGAACAGTTCATATTTAGTTAATGCTTTGTGTTTATAATTGTTTTGTATATACGTAATTTTTGTTATTTTATGTGGAATTTGGTGTCTTTTATGTTTTGTTGTGTGGTGTTATTATTGTAGGAATAAATGGTGAAAAGATTTAAGAGAAAAAGGAAAGTTATCAAGAAAGACAAGGTTTTGTCACAGGCGTGACATCCAGCGTGAGCACGACCAAAGAAGGAAGCAGAAAAAGATAAGGAAAAGAAGAAGAAAGAAGTCAACTTAGAGGATGTATGTTCTATTGTGAGCGTGACACCCTTAGCAGGCTCGATAGAGGAAGGTTACACAATTCAAATTTCAAATAAAGCTTCAAAGGGACATGACCTATCACCAAGGGTTACGTACCTCTAGAAGGATGTTTGATGAGTTGCATTAGTTCAAAAAGGGCATATAGAGGAGATAGAGATTTGAAGGAGGTTATATAGTTTTTAGATGAGAGTTAACATTTAGAATTTGATTATTTTTGTAAAGAGATAGAAGAACTTTAACTTTTAAAGATAAGACAAGAGCAATAAGGAAGAAGACACTTTTAATGAGTAAAGGATTAAGAGATAAACTTTTATCTATCTTTCAACTATTCTTTTCTTTTTTGTAACTATTTGAATGATGTTTTTAGGAACTTGAACAACTATGTTAATATTTGTTTATTCTAATTAACACAAGTAATCTTTAGTTGCAAAATTTGTTAATAGTATTGTTTACATGTTCATTATAAGTGAGAGTGTAGCTCGAGAGATATATTTTTGTTTAAATCTATTAAGAATTCATTACCAAGAAATTACTAGAGAGATTAGAATGTTAAGATAATTGTTATAGGTTGATTGCTATTCTTGAAATATGTGATATAATAATCTAATTTTGTAATGAGAGTTAAGGATTAGAAATTATACTTGCATGTTTTAGGTGTTCTATTTCATATCGAGAAAGTGATCTAGAAACTTATTTCAACTTGACTTACATATTAAAGATTTATTCTAAACTAAAAGAATAATTACCAAGTTCCATGTCTGTTAATACAAATCATTAATCTTATTTGTCTTTTTTTTATCATAGTTAAAGCAGAGTTAATTAATATCTTAGTAATAGTATAATACTAATAGTTTAGTCTTGCAATCAAGCCAATGAACTTTGTAAACAAGATAGAGATCAAGTCATAGTGAGTGATAATTAATCATTTCCTAGTGGGAATGATATCTTAAGCACTAAATGGAAAATCGTGTGCTTACAAATTTACACTAATAAGTTTTTGGTGCCTTTTTTGGGGACTTGATTTGTGTTTATTGCCATTATTTTGCTTGATTTGACATTTTGGATTACAATATTTAATTAGTGTTGTTTGTTTATTTGTGTTATTTTATATATTTGCTAGTTCAAGTTTATGCCTAGAATAAGGAAGTCTAAAGAAGGACTTGAATTGTTAAATCTAGAGATAGAAAGATTTCTTTTAGGAAACTAAAAACTAGCCAAAAAGAAGAAAAAGAGATTGATCATGGCAAAAGAAAATCAATCAAGATTGATATACTTTGCTACACCAGCACTTAATAGGGCTCAACAAGGGGTTGTATGCCTTGTGATAAATGCTAATCAATTTGAAATTAAGCCTTCATTATTACAAATGGTATAAAATAGTATTCAATTTTATGGATTTCCAAATGAGGACCCTAATGCTCATCTAGCAAATTTCCTTGATATTTGTGATACCTTCAAGATAAATGGGGTATCTACTGATGTAATTAAACTTAGGCTTTTCCCTTTTACATTAAAAGATAAAGCTAAGGCTTGGCTTAATTCCCTAGCAAGAGGATCTATAACCACTTGGGACCAATTAGCACAAGCATTCCTATCAAAATATTTCCCTTTAGCAAAAACTGTAAAGATAATTAAGGACATTACTACTTTTGTTCAACATGATAATGAGTCTTTATATGAAGCATGAGAAAGATTTAAGGAACTTCAGTGAAGTTGTCCACATCACAAGCTTCCAAAGGAGCTACTCATGTAGACATTTTATAATGGTGTGAATCCTACAACTAAAGGAACAATTGATGCTGCTATGGGTGGATCTCTTATGCAGAAGACTATAGATGTTATGTATAAATTACTTAAGGAGATGGCTACAAATAATTGCAAGTGGCCAACTGAAAGGGTAAAGGTACCACCTTCTTCCCTTATTAAAGCTTCTCATGCTATTGACTCTATTGTTACATTGCAAGCACAAGTGGCAACATTGACTCATAAGGTTGACAACTTAAGTGTGGGAGTATAGCCACCAAATTCATGTACTATATATAGTCAACAAGGGCACAATAGTAATGATTGTAGGTTAGGATTGGCTAGTACGGAGGAGCAAGTTAGTTTTTTTCAAGGCCAAGGCAATAAAAACCCTTATTCTAACACTTACAACCCTGGTTGGCATAACCATCCAAAATTTTCATGGGGAAATAACCAGCCACAAGATCACCTTAGAGCATTAGAAGTGAAGATGGATAGATTTTTTGAGGGTATCAAATTAAAGATTAATTTTTAAAATGAAAACCAGAAAAGGCTCGAATCGAAGTTTAACCAAATAGCCAAGAATCAAACATCTTTCATTCATAATTTGGAGGTTCAGTTGGGATAACTTGCTAATACATTACTTTCGAGACTTCAAGGGTGTCTCCCAAGCAATACGGAGGATAATCCAAGGGAGCAATTAAACACAGTGACATTGAGGTTAGGTAAAAAGTATTCAAATGATGTTGTTTTAACCAATGAGAATGAAGTTTTGTAGGAGAAAGAGGCAGAGGCGGCAGGAAGGTCGTTTGTCACAAGCACGATGCTACCCGCGAGTGTGACAAAAGGTACTCTAAAGGCCAAAGTTTTCCAACCTCGTTCACCATTCCTGCAAAGACTCAAGCAAAAGGACATTGATAAGCAATTCTTAAATATTCTTGAAAATTTGAAAAATTTACATATTAATTTGTCTGTTGTTGAAGCCATATCTCAAATTCATACTTATGAAAATTTTTTGAAAGGATTGGTTTCAAAGAAAAGGAGTTGGGAGGATGCATCTACTATTGTACTTATGGAAGATTGTAGTTCTATAATTACAAATAATTTGCCAACAAAATTAAAAGACCTTGGTAGTTTTACCATACCTTGTAAGTTAGGGGATATGGGGTTTCTTAGGTGGTTATGTGATTTAGGAGGCACCATAAATCTTATGCCATTTTCCATTTTCAAGAAGTTAGGATTAGAAGATGTCAAACCTATTTCTATGTTTTTGTAATTAGTTGATCAATCTATAAAGAAACCATATGGCATAATTGAAGATGTGCTTGTTAAAGTGGATAAGTTTATTTTGCCTGCAGACTTTGTAATACTTGATTTTGCATATGATGCAAATTGCCCTTTGATTTTGGGTAGACAATTCATGAATACTGGTGTGGCATTGGTGGATGTTTTTAAAAGGAGTTAATTTTGAGAGTATGAGAAGATAGTGTTGAGTACCATATGGACAAATATCCTGTGGATGAAAATGTATGCATTAAGCTTGATCTTATTGATGCATATGTGTTAGAACTTCTTAAGAATAAGGATCAAGAGGAAACAAGCATTAAAGAGGAGGCTTAAGAGGAGGTGGAACAAGTTGATCGTCAACTTGAGATTTTGCATAGAAGTGAGGAGCCCCTTCCACCATTTATTGTAAGTCCTCCAGTTGTTGAGTTGAAAGAATTACCAAGCCATTTGAGTCATGCATTTGTTGGTGCTAATGACACTTTGCCAATTATCATTTCTATCAAACTTACTTTGATGCAAGAAAATGCACTTTTACACGTTGTTAGGAAAAGAATTAAGAGCATAGGCTGGAAAATTTCAAATTTGAAGAGAATTAGCCCTAATGTAGTTATGCATAGAATTCACATGGAAGATGGGTATCAACCTAAGGCAGATAGGTAAGGGAGACTTAACCCAAATATAAAAGAAGTGGTTAAGAAAGAAGTCATAAAACTATTTGATGCTGGCATAATTTATCCAGTTTTGGATAGTGCATGGGTTAGTCTAATTCAATACGTTCCTAAGAAGGGGGCATGATTGTAGTTAAAAATGAGAATAGAGACTTAATTCCTACATGAACCACCATTGGTTAGAGGGTTTGTATTAACTATAGAAAGCTATATGCAACAACTAGGAATGATCACTTTCCTTTACAATTTATAGATAAAATGTTAAAACACATTACCGGTCATTCTAATTACTATTTTCTTGATGGTTTTTCTATTTATTTTCAAATTTTTTATCTACCCTAGTGATCGAGAGAAAACAACATTTACTTATTTTTATGAAACATTTGTCTATAAAAGAATGCCTTTTGGTTTGTGTAATGCACCAACAACTTTTCCAAGGTGTATGACTGCTATTTCTATTGATATGATTGAGGAAATCATGAAAGTATTTATGGATGACTTTTCTATGTATGGTGACTCGTTTGGGTTATGTTTGCATAACTTAGATAGAGTTTTGTCTATATGTGAGGAGTCCAATTTGGTATTAATTAGGAGAAGTGCCATTTCATGGTAAAAGAGGGCATAGTTTTAGGCTATAAGATTTTTAGGAAAGGCATTAAAGTAGATAGGGTTTGTAGCCTGAATTGATTGAGAAGTTACCTCCACCTTTTTCAATTAAAGGTGTGAGGTTATTCTTAGGTCATGCAGGTTTTTATAAGAGGTTCTTTAAAGACTTTTCTTTACTTGCTAAACATCTAACCAATCTTTTAGTTAATGATATGCCTTTTAATTTTCCTACTGAATGTATAAAGGCATTTGAGAGCTTAAAAAGGCTCTAGTGAGTGTTTCTATTATAACTTCAACTGATTAGAGTATTCCATTTTAGATCATGTGTGATGCAAGTGTGTAAAGACTATTCTAAACTCTACTAATACCTACCATGATACATACTATCTTGTATGACATACATCAATACACAAAAAAGATCTACAAAGAAAGCTTTAGGATACATTACACTGGCTCTTATCCTATTCCTCATATTACATAAGACAATATAATGATTACATAGATAACAAAATACAACTACATACTTAGACTATTCCTATCCCTAGTGTTGGCCTCACTGTAGCAGATCTTGTCCCACCAGGAAGAAATCTAACTTCAAGTACCTACACAAATAAATACTTGTGCTAAGCTTACTAGCTTAGTAGGGAACAAGGAAAAATATTTGAAAATAATCTCTTACCATAGTTACCAAAAGCTTACACACATAGGTAAAATATTAGTCAATTATAGTATGGAGTCATGGTATAAAATTTCTATAATAATAGTATAAGACTTTCTTACAAAGATGTCAAGTTTATAACCGAATTAATGACAACTAGTAACTTATTATATGTGCTCACTGGTGCATGTAGACAAGCATGTAAATACAATAGTCTTAAACAATAAAAATATTGGGTATTCATGGCAATGATTGTATACATGTATTTTTATAGTACCTTACAGGGTATTTCAACATACTATATGCATGTATCATAAACATAGCTATATTCTTTTTGATATTCTTCTTATGCTATGTATGAGTCCATATATAAATAATGATACTGGAAATCAGATCATAGTGTAAATTAGCATATCATCTTATTAAATTACACTTTATATTGTTTTCTTATATCCTATAATAAGCTTGCACTTTTCTCTAAGAGTGTGGATAACGGGTTAACTGTAGCACCCGAAGGTACAAAATTGTACTGTCTAACTGCACAAAGGGACCCAAACGAGGTTAGTTACAACCTAAATGGGATTGTTATGATCCAATCGGGATCAAAATCTATCTTCCAAAATCCAAACGGGCGAAATCTGTATCGTGGACCCAATAGGACCAAATCTGTAGTGTAGCAATTGCAAAATACCCTTATAGGCATGCCTATATATACACAGCCTAGACACAGATGCAGGCAATTGTAACTTTTGCTCTAGTTATCCTTACTTTTCTCTTACTGTATTATATGCCTCTACCTCGATTATACCATATCTTTGTACCATATATAAATTCTTACATTTCTATATGTTATCATAATCAAGTTACCTTCATATATATATATATATATACTACATATACATGTGAACATATATTAGTATTTATTTGTAATCATAGCAGTATAGCTTAGAGCATCAATGTATAATCTCAAGCGTTTATATAGTTTACATGCTCAACTTGTAACATCTTTAGTCATGCATGATCATTATCATGAATATATGACATGGTCATAAGAGTTACATCCACATAGAGACTATTATATATATACATGAATGCATATATATATATCTATATAATTCATGAACCTATACATATACTATTCATACTTATATCAAAACCCATTATGTTATGTCTAATGCATCTTATTATACACACACATATATATAGATATATATCCAATCCATACCTATTTACAATAATGTCTTTATGTTACGTCTAATGCATGTTTTTTTTCTTCCCTATGCGTGACCACATGATGCTTTACTCCTTCTTACCCATGGCCATGTGAAGTTCTCATTGTTCTCACCTAAGGCCATGCATTCTTTGTTCATAAACCCATGGCCACGTGTGTGTTTCCTCTTGGAAACACACGTCCACGTGTGTGTTTCCTCTTGGAAACACATGGCCACGTGTGTGACACAACTAACAGACCTATCTGTATTGTTATACTTATAAGTTGAGCTAGAGAACTCCAAATTAAGTGATTCTTTTTTAATCTGAAAAAAGACTTCCATACCTACATTTCATATGAAGAAATCCAATTTAAGTTTGTCTCTAAATAGGCCATATTTCAGTATGAATTCATGAATAGTTTGCTGCTCAATCACTAGGAGCAGACCTCAGTATTTTCTAAGTATCTAGAAATATAGGAATGATATCAAGATGCTTTAGGATGTTTTAGAAACTAGAAACATAATGGAACGAGTTTGTAGAGACCATAGTTGCTAAAAATGCCTTTTGATTGGTTAAAACTAGTTTACAAGTTGAACTCATAAAACTGCCTATGATTGTTCCCGACTCGTAACTCCGATCACGACTCGTGACACCCCTTTCACAAGTAGTGACACCCCTCATGACTTATGACACTTCCTTACTTCATCCAAACATGATTTTCAAGCCCTTTTGTGTCACCAAAGCTGGTTTAAACCTTTTTAAGTAACTTAAAAGCATTTTAAACATAAAATAAAGATAAGTTGTGACACCAAGCATGTAATTAAATGAAATGATATATAGGAATAAAATTAGTAAAGGAACACTAACATTAGAATACATGAAAGTATTTACTTGTATTTGATTGTATTATAATGAGTATACTCATGTGATTTTGACATTGCCCAAAAATATTACACAATGATATTCCTTTATACTGACATGAGAATACTATGACATAACCTAATGACAATGAGATAATGGTTGCAAGGTTATAACTTTAAGTTGAAAGAGTTGGGAAATTGCCCTTTTGGCTTAGTCATGAGACAATAGAAGTTAGTATGCTTTAAGTCATAATGAAAGGTAGTGATTAGCCTTGATATAGAGAAACACACTTGTTTGTATACTTATGCCATGTATTTTACTATGTAAACTTCATACCCATAAGTAGGGTGCTAGTATATAAGATGGGATAATATTGTATAAACATACTTGAGGGTAAGATAATATAAGATAAAATGTACAAGTATGATGACTTGATACGTATATGATCACGTTAGAGTATATAACTTGTGGTCCATGATCTAATAGACTATAAACATGAACTAAGGACTTAATTAAGAACAAGTGTTAACCTTAGGATGCAATTTAATGTATTCATCATATTGTATCACACATAGCTGCTTAAATATGGTTTAAGTGATTATATGTTGATATGAATGACTATGAGATAGTGTGGAAGCTATTCCCAACGAACAACAACAAGGTATGCCATTGAGAACTATTGATGAAGTAGATAAATGCTATATATATTATTGATGTATCCATGTTGTGATAGGTTGTCTAACATAATATGTGAGCAGGTATAGATAGCAAAAACATGTATTTCCATGATTTAAGTTGCATTTGTATGTTTATGGATATGCATTTAACGTTATGAAGATTTTAAGTTATACTTCCATAATCGCCTCATTGGCGCCATGTATAATATCAAGTATGATGAGATGGATAGATGAAAGTAATAGTCTATTGTGGTTGCTTTATCATGTAATCCACTACGATATATATATGAATGATGTTGATGCAACTATATGGCAACATGACTTGTGTCCACATGTAATTGAGCCTAAAGCTTAACATTGATGTATGATCAAAATGATATGCATTCCTTATGAATTGTGGCTTGAAGCCAAATAATGAATTAAGTAACGAAGAATATGATGAATCAAAGATGCTCTTGAAAGGTTAAGCCTGCGGGTCTTAGTTCAGTTGTGGATTAGATAGGCATGCCTAAAGGGATATAGTCACAGCTGCCATAGTTGACCCTGTTTTGGTCTTATTCCTTAATGGAACCATCGTTCAGCCCTTTTGGGTCCATAGTTTATTCCTTGCTAGAACCGTTGTTGACCCCGTTTGGGTCCATTGTTTGATATCTTCGGATATCCATAGTTTGATACCTTTGGGTATCCATTGTTCCCGTTATCCACCCTTTGAACTAGTACTTAGGCAAGCTATTAAAGATGATAAAATGTATGCAAGATAAAGGAAAACATGCATTAATTCCTTCACTTACTTAATGCAAGCATGATGAGTGGCCTATTATATTTCTTATCATGATTTCTTTTGGCTATAAATTATTTTAATGAAATGAAGTTATCGGAATGTGTGTATATATATATATGAGACTTAAATTTCCATGCTATGAAAGAATGTGTAAAATAGTATAATAAGAACTGTTTGGGCTATAGTATATACAATGAATTTCATCTGCATTGGGATTTATAAACATATGTATGTAATAATTGGGCCTTCGCGGTAATCATGACATATAAGGCTATTTCTATGTGATTGCATGCAAGGTTGATTAATCAATACCTATATGTGTTTACACCTATTTGTGCACTCCAATAACTATGATATAAGCCAAAGGATGGTGTATGACATAATATGATGTTGGTTGATATTTAGTTTTCATAATAGGATAGTATTAAGGAATACATGGTTGTGAATGGAAGTTGTGAGTTATAATTGTATTTCATCATTATGATTGTAATGATATACATGAAGTAATCATACCTAGCGATCTATTTCACAGAAGCTACTTGACTCATGCACTTCTTATGTTGTGAAAGAACATTAAATGCATATTTTATGTAACTAATGGGATTAAATACATATAATTAGAGGTTGTACCATCAATAATAACGAGGTCAGAGTTCATGAATAAAAGGATTAAGATGTTTATAAATTATACTAGTTTACCAAGTAAGTTTTTTAGTTATTAAGGTAAATTAAAAAGTCTTTGGTAACTAGCCAAGTTCATGCTATGCTCTACACTACCGTAAGTATACTAGTATTGTTGGGGTTAAAGAGTCCTCCAAAATGTAATTATGAAATGATTATTACTGTGGACATATATTACTTTAGCTATGCAGGTTATAATATATTGGTGATATATTTTGGTAAGATCTTATCCATAGAGTTTTGTTCCCCACTAAGCTTTATAGCTTAGCACGGGTTTATTTATCCATGTAGGTTTGAGGGTGAGCTCTAGTGGATTAGTAGCTAGTGCCTAGACAACCTGTGAACAAAAGATCGGGCGGATGAAAGTTGCCTTTGAGGATTTCATTATGTGCTGTTGGCCAATTATGTTAGGCCTTCTTATTTATAAGTTTGATTTAATTTATTGTGGCATGTAATGATGGCCTATCTTATTATTATTATTATTTCTGCATGACCTTTACTAGGTCTATGATTATAATGATTGGTGATGATTGATGATTATCCATGGTCAAGGAATTAGGGTGTTACAGTTAGTGGTATCAGAGCCCAGGTTTAGTCTTTTTTGGGCAATAAGAAATTAAGGAATTATTCTGAAAGATGAAGATGACATTGGTCTAGACCATGGTGTTATTGTTATTGATATACATTTTGATGATTATGTCAAGTACTTGACCTATGATTAATACATATTGGACCATTATCAAGATTTTGGCAGAGATTGTGAGATGATATCTGTGGAATTATCAATATCTCTCACCTCCTGGTATTAGAGTGCTTAAATGCCTTAATATTTTATGATTGAGGTATAACATAAGATTGATTATAAGTATGTCTAGATTATTATTAAGATGTTTGAGGGAAAAGTTCCTATTACTAAAAGAGAACTTAATCTTTGGCATAGATGATGATGTAAAATGTTAAGATTATTAAGACACTCATGATAAGAAATATAACAAGTGTAAGAGTGGCTAGAGGTTAAGAATAGGTACTAAGGTATTAGTGGATAAGTTGTTATGGTTATAGTTGCTTATAAGGAAGGCAGAGTTTGTAATTGCTAGTAATAAAGATAAAGAGCACCAGTTTTGAATTTCAAGGATGAAATTCTTTTAAGGAGGAGTGATTTGTAAGGACCTAATCATAACCCTAATTGGATATTTGTTAATTAATGAGGACTATCATTAATTAAGGCAAAATTTGATTATTTTGCAATTATCAAGGTTAAGTCCTAAGAGGAGTATTTTGGTAATTTCAGCATGTTTGGAATGATGGGGTTTAATGGAGTGTAAGGGTATAGTGGTAATTTCCCTATAGAGATATTTACCCCACTAATTCTTGTATTTGGCTTCTTAAAGAAGGAACCCTTAAGGGATTTTGAGTGTGGATTGGCATTGAAGGGAGTATCTCTCTCTCTCTCTCTCTAAGGTTACAGTTTGGTGGAGAATAGAGCTAGGGTTTGGGAGTTAACATGAAAGGTAATGCTTCCCCTTATAGATCTCTCTTTACATTCTTTTCTTGGTTTGATCTCTAGTTTTGAGGGATTAAGAGACCTTGTTGTGCCTTTATGTGTAAGGAAACTATCAGCAAGAGAGCTGGATCAAGATGAGTGAGGGAAGATTGAAGCTTCAATCCAGGTATGGGAATTAATTTTTAGTAATATTCCTATGAATGATTTAGGGTTTTTAACTCTTTTCCTAGTATGTGTCTTTCTTAATGAGTTTAAAGGCTTAATCTAGTGAGTTTTGATGAGGGAAAACTGTACTGTCTGACTGGTCAAGCGGACCCAAGTAGGGTTGGCTACAACCCAAACGGGGTTGTTATGATCCAATCAGGATCAAAATCTATCTTGTAAAATCCAAACAGGCCAAATCTATATTGTGGACCCAATAGGGACAAATCTGTATCGTGGACCTAATAGGGCCAAATCTGTATTGTAGGAGCTATAAAATATCCTTATAGGCATGCCTATCTATCCATAGCTTAGACACATATGCAGTCAATTATAACTTTTTCTCTAGTTATCTTTACTTTTCTCCTATTATCTTATATACCTTTAACTCGATTATAGCATATCTTTGTACCATATACAGGTTCATGCATTTCTGTATGTTATCATAATCAAATTACCTTCATATACATATGCTTCATATACATATGTACATATATTAGTATCCATTTGTAATCATAGCAGCATAGCTTAGAGCATCAATGTATAATCTCAAGCATTTATATAGTTTACATGCTCAACTTGTAACATCTTTAGTCATGCATTATCATTAACATGACAATATGATATGTTCATAACAGTTACATCCATATAGAGACTATTATATATATAAATGAATGCACATATATCTGTATGATTCATGAACCTGTACATATACTATTCATACTTATATCGAAACATATTATGTTACATCTAATGCAACTTATTATGCTTATATATATATATAGATATATATCCAATCCATACCTATTTACAATAATGTGGTTGGAACACAAATGCATATACCTAAAAATATAAACATCCTTGTACATCTATAATGTCCACTTCAATTAATTAGAGTATCATTAGTCTTATATATCCCTAGGTACCCTTATATATATGCATCTTCAAGAATACATATTTATGCCCTTATTGATATTTATATTCATGTACTTTCTATTTAATCATACTTTAATAATTTCATGATTAGTTTTACATAAATAAAGGAAAGGGGAGAGAGGGAGGATGAGTCGTGACATCAGGGATGAGTCATGACCGAGACAAAAGTGCATGACACGTGATAGCAGGGATGAGTGATTACAGAGACCTGAAGTGCACAACTCGTGCCTCCCTGCGTGACTCGTTATAAAGACGAGGCAGTTTTGTTAGTTTATTTTGTTTTGAAATTCCATCATATATCCATCTAGATTCAGCCAAAAGGTTATTCAACAAACTTGTTACCATATGTTTTTAGCTTTCAAATCATTAAAAATAACTCCATTTGTACTTATAAATATCAAGATATGCACTAAACAATGGGGACTGCTCCCAATGGTAAGGCAGTAGACATGGTTAGGATTCAATCTAATTTTTTATTATCATAGATGATGAACCAAACATTGGTGTCTCTTATGAAACTTATGTTTATGAGTCTAGTTTCTATTCCAACTAGAATTACTCAAATAGCCAAAACAATCCGGATAGGTCCAGTGAACCCTAGAATAGATTTTGCTAACTATAGAAATATGCTTCTATTTCGGTTCTTATACCCAAATAGCCATCATATACCTAAATTAATTACTTAAAACCCTTAAATTAACCTCTCTAACCACTAAGTACATATATATAACACCTACAAACACATCAAAGTTCCTTTACCTTTTTAAAAAGCACATCTTTAAGCTTTTCCTCCTTTTCTCCTTTCCTTTGCTTCTCTCTCTCTCTCTCTTCATAATAAATCAAAATTTATTATGCTTAAAGACCTATCTAATCCCTTAAATTAATATTTAATTAGACGAACAAAATAAGAAGAGAAGAAAGGGTCTTTACCTTAAGGAAACTAACCTTTAAATTCTCTCTCCTCTTCAAAAGCTATGTTTGGTTTTTGAGGGTTATTTAGGGGTTAGAGAATTTGATTTTTGGAGAGAAAATGGTGACCTAAATCTCCTTTGAAGTGTCCATCCAACACCCATAAAAATCTTGGGTTTCTTCCTTTCTTAAGACTATTCTAGAAGGCTAGGTGTCAAGCTCCCAAAAGACGACTTGTTGACTTTTGCAAAAATTGCACTTAACATCCTAATTTCCTTCATTATCATGTTTTTTCCCTAAAATCTCTCTCTCACTCACTTTTCAATTGGCTCCTTTGGCTTATATTTTCTCTAAATTAATCACACACATGCTAAATTTTTAAAATGACTAATTTACCCTTCATCTTTTTAAATAATTACCTTTATATCCTTAACCCATAATTCATTGAATAACTCAACATACATCAATAATATTATCCTTGAAATGAATGTACATTCTTTTAGGGCCTTACTAGGGCTGTCACAAATTGAACTAGTAGTTAATTGTGTTTTGGGTCAATGTAGAGATAAATGTTTACATGTTATATACTATACTAGTCACACATTATTGGGTCTTTAATTAAACTACACCACCACAAAAAAGAGATGCTTGCTCTAGTGTTTGAATTTGATAAATTTTGTTCTTATTTATTGGGGTCCAAGGTTATTATATATACTAACAATGTAACTCTTAGATACTTATTTGCAAAGAAAGATACAAATCCTTATCTTATTCATTGGGTCCTTTCATTATAAGAGTTTGATATTGAAATAAGAGATAAGAAAAGATTTGAAAATCTAGTGGTTGATCATTTACCAAGGTTGGAGAATGATCAAGGACCTATGGGGGATTCGGATGAAACCAATGAAGGATTTCCTGATTAAGCTTTGATGATGGTAAGGCACTTAAATACTCCATGGTATGTTGATCTTGCAAAATTTCTTGTTATGGGAATTTTGCCATATGGTATAACTTATCAACAAAGGAAGATGTTCTTTTTGGATGTCGAACATTATCTATGGGAGGAGCCATTCTTGTTCAAAGTATGTCTTGATAGTGTGATTAGATAATGTGTAGGTAAGGAAGAGCATGTTGATATTTTAAACCATCGTCATTCAGCTTTGTATTCAGGTCACAATGTGAGCACTAAGATGGTAGCTCGTGTGCTTGAGTGTGGTTTCTATTAGCCTACATTGTTTTAATATGCATGATCTTTTTTTGCTCAATGTGATAGATGCCAAAGGGTTGTTAACATTGGGAAGAGAGATGAGAAGCCATTGACTACCATTTTGGAAGTGGAGATATTTGACTTACGGGGCATTGACTTTATAGGTCCCTTTCCTACTTTATTTGGGCATAATTATATCTTTGTTGGAGTGGATTATGTTTCCAAATGGGTGGAAGTAGTAGCAGCACCAACCAATGACTCAAAAGTGGTAATTAAGATCTTGAAAAAGTTGTTCTCTAGCTTTGAAGTGCTAAGGGCCATTGTAAGCGATGGGGGTATGTATTTTATTAACTATTCTTTTGCTTCACTGTTGCATAAGTATAGAGTGCATCATAGGGTGGCTACCCCCTATCACCCATAAACAAGTGGTTAAGTGGAAGTGTCTAATAGGGAATTAAAATAGATCATTAAAAAGACTATTTCGAGTTTCAAGAAGTAATGGGCACATAAGTTAGATGATGCTCTATAGGCATATCGTACAACATTCAAAATCCCTATTAGCATGTCTTCTTATAGGTTAGTCTTTAGTAAGGTTTGTCATTTACCAGTTAAGTTAGAACATGAAACATTTTAGGTAATTAAAGCTTTCAATTATGATTTACAATTAGCCAGTTATAAAAAATTACAATTGAATGAGTTAGATGAGTTGTATCTTAATTCTTATGAAAATGCAAGGATATATAAAGAGTGGACTAAGAAATGGCATGAAGCACATATTAGACATAAAAGTCTTAAAGTAGGGGACAAGGTTTTTCTTTATAATTCACGATTGAAGTTATTTCCCGAAAAACTTAAATCTCGTTGGAGTAGGCCATTTAATGTAACTTAAGTATTTGATCATGGCTATTTAGAACTCAAGAATGAAAAAAAAAGGAGTTGTTTAAGGCCAATGGCTAGAGGTGTAAGGTTTACTTGGAAGGTAATTTCCATGGTAGAGAGGTTTCATGCATCTCTCTAGGTTTGGTTGATGAAGTTGGTTTGAAATCTACTTAAATAATCTTCATATTTCAATTTCTATTTATTTATTTATGTTGTTTAATTTTATATTTTTACTTAGTTTTTATTGCCACTAATAAAGTTTGTGTGTGTTCTATAGGATAATGTTAGTGTTTTTGAAAATTGGCATTATTTCATTTGTTGAACTTTAAAATATTTTTCACATTTTGTCTCTGTCGCGAGGGTGACGTTGGTCCCTATAAATGATTTCTTTTTATTTATTTCTTTCTTTTTCCAATATTTAGTTTTCTTTTTCACTTTTTGCTATTTGTTTTTCTTTGTGAGTTCTTAATATTTTGCTACAATTTCAACCATGGTTCGTACACAGTCAGTGGGAAACAAGGGCAAAGGGAAGGCTGTTGCAACCTCTTTAGAAAATCTAAGTATTACCAGTCTTTCTCATAGGTTTAATTGTCCATTTCCTTTATTTACTAAAGAAGAGGGTCGCAAGTATGAATTTTTTATTAAAAAAGAAATTGTAAGAATGTGGAATTTAGATTTTGATTTATTAGAAACTTTAGGACTTTCTGAGGCTTTTGGCAAATATTTGAAATTCATGAAATAGGAATCCTTTGCCTATATGCAATTGCCTGTTAGGAAAGATTGGGCTATAGAATTTTTGTGTGACATTACACTATGTTGATGAGAGAAAGAATAAATAAAAAAATTAGGTATGACTGGGAAAAATATGTGTTTGGTTTTAAAGAAATGAATGATTTGTTTGGGTTTCCTTTGAATGTCCAAAGTTTTTATTGCTTAACAATTTGTTCCCTCTGGTACATGGAAAAAACTTGCTAGATTAAGTAGTTTTGATACTAAAAACTCCATAAATAGGCTTATTAAGAATGAATCATTGCTTTTGTTTCATAAATTTTTATGCCATTCCTTGTTTCGATGCATTGAGAGCAACAAAGTCCAAGCAAAGGATTTGCTTGTGTTATCTTTAGTGCAGGCTAAGAAAACCCCATGCTAAAATTTATTTATTTTTGATGGCTTGTACAATGCACCAATTTCAAAGAACAAGTTTGTGGTATAGGGAATATAGTCACTGGCAAAGTTTTGGGGTGTTTAGGCCAATTAGCTAGCTTTTTGCTTGAGGAAAATGAGATAGTTACAATGATAGATGTCAAATTTTTGAGAAATTCTTAATTATTGAAAAGAGGGGGACGGCCACCAATTTTTTTTCCTATACGGAGCGTATTGCAAAGTCAAGCATAGGACGAGGTAAGGCACCAGCCCCTATTTTTTAGGGTGGTCACAATAAAGATTCTGATGAGGATGAGGATGCTAGTGAAAAGGAGTCAGATGATGATGCTAACGCCGGAGGAAGTTCAGGGATGGCAGTAAGTGTCGACTCGTTTAGATGCCATGGACCCTACAAACCAAAGGTTGGCTACAAAAGTTGATAATATGGAGACCCACATGAAGGATTTAAGTAAGAGCTATAAGAGCATGAATCACAAGCTGATGAGTTTTTTGGCAAGAAAAATGCCGAGTTTAGCCCTTCTCTACCGGGTTCTCCTAGTGGACCTTCTTAAGAGTAGTCTCCTTTACTCCTTTTATGTTTTGTTTGTCTTGTTGTTTTTTTATGTGTTAGTTTTACATGTTTCTCACATAATAAGGACATTGTGTCTTTTAAGTGTGGGGAAGGTTAGGTGTTTTTGTTTCATGCTGAGTATACTTGTGCTAGCATATTTTTGTTGTGCTAGTTTGTTTTAGGTTGTTAATTAGAGCTTTTGTATTTTATGATATTTGAGAACATTTTTATGAAACTTCTTGCTATTTCACTACAAGAAAAGCACAAAATAGCGAGGACTTTTATGATGATTTTTCGTCGCTAAATTAGTTTAGCGAGGATTTAGCGAGGACATAAATTTTGTAACAAAAGTCATCCTAGCTGAATTTAGCGAAAACTTTAGTCCTCGCTAATTTTTACGAGAAAATTAGCGAGGACTAAATCCTTGCTAATTTTGCGAGGATTTAGTCCTCGCTAATTTTGCGAGGATTTAATCCTCGCTAACTTTTGTGAGGAATTAGCCCTCGCTAACTTTTGTGTTACCCTCGCAAAATTTAGCGAGGATTAAATCCTCGCAAAAGAGAGCGAGGACTAAATCCTCGCAAAATTAGCGAGGACTTAGACCTCGCAAAAATTAGCTATGACTGATATCCTCGCTAAATTCAGTTAGGATGACTTTTGTTATAAATATGAGATTTATCTTCACTAAAGGTTGATATGAACTTTTTTTATTAATTTACTATGAAAATTTCATTATTTAAACAATAAACTAAAAAATAATAAATTTATATTTACTCAATAGTTAATATAAAAAATATATATTAATGAATAAATTGTTATTTACAAGTTTATAACATTGCTAATAATATATCTAAAATGATACATGCATATATAACAATAACAATGAAAAATCATAAACAACTCATAAAATGTCAGTTGCTTCTAGTTCGTATAGTTGTGTATTGATTGATTGCAGATAGCCAAGAACTCCTTCCATAATAGAATTTGTTGTCTTCTACATATCAGCAAAAGAGAACTCATTTATATGAAGGTATAGAAGAAAGTTAAAGCAAACTTTGCACTTAGAAAGAATTTCATATAAGAAAAACAATACATAAATTTATAGTATTGATTGTTCTTTCACAGCCTATGAAGCATGCTTTCAAACCATGGCATCATTGTTCATGTCAAGAAAAGCAAAAATATATATACAAAAAATTGTATCTCCGTGTCTATAGTGTTAGATATTCGAAACATTTGCCCATATATATATAAAATAGGCAGCTTGCCATAAGTCCTTATGAGAAATTGTATCAGTGTCTATTGTCTATAGTGTCTATTGTATCAGTCTAGCTTTTACCAGTTGTACCAAAGATAAGAAATTGCATTTGATGTCATTAATTTGTTTATAAACACAGCATAGTTCATAAAAATAACAAAAGCAATAGCTAACAACATCAATGTTAAGATCATTGATCTTTAAATATAGCATTTACAATCAATGCCTGGGATAAAAATTAGATTCTCATTTGCCTCCACTAAGGTTCTTGAAAGTGAGGGCTCTAATGAAAGTTCTGCATAAAACCATAGAAAGCAGTCAGTAAACATGTGTAGTAGTAACATTATGTGTAGTAGTAATGTGTCTATAGTGTCTATTGTACCAATCAAGGCAAAAGATTCCAAACAAATCAAGGGACTAAGAAATTTCAACAGCAACAGTGAGGATCATAATGTTCATACATGAAAACATGTATATAAGTCAAGGGACTAAGAAATTTCAAAAAAAGAAGAATTGAAACCGAAAATGCCTCTAAAATTTAAAAGAAATTCCAGTTAGGGTTTTACATAGCAATAGCGCAAAGGCACAAATAGCCTTAAATCACAAAAACATGCCAGAATTTTTAATACAAAAAAAACATAGGCATAGCTAAAATTGAATGACAATTTAAATTCATGTTATTTCACAGTAATCAAACATGATATTGAGTTTGAATTTGCTAAATGGTCAAATAATTTACGGTTGAGTAATTCTTCTATAGAATTTTGAATTAGAAGCACCTGGATATGCAGATAAAAAGCAAGTTGAACAATCACTACTCAAACTGTTAGAATGCATAGTGCTGCAACAAGTGCAAACCTTTTCCATCTCAATAGTGGCAGCTGAAATAACATCAATTTTATGAATCATTAAGTTAGATAAAAAAAAAAGGAAAAGCTATGTGAATGCACATCTGCAATTGAAATAAAAGTACAAAAATAAGTAGATATGTTTACATTCATATATTCACATAGTTGGTAATATATATTCACATGTTATGCATAATCTATGAAGTTTGATAAACTGAATAATATTTCTTCTTGATCCTAGTTAACTGGTGTTATTTATAAACAATTAAAAACAAAAATCATATGATACACAAATATATACAACTAGACTTGGGAATAGGCCGGATTGAGTTGGAATCAACTCAGGTCTAACAAAATTTTTAATTTTTTAAGCATTTAAATAGAAAATAATTTTAATGTATAAAATTTTGGGTGTTTAACACATGATCCACCAATTCGAGTTAGTTTCGAATCAATTTATTTAAGTTATATGTCAGATCAGATTTGACCTTTAAATTTTATGGGTCAAGATCAAAAATTAACATGTTTAGTTGATTTAAATATATAAGCAAAAGCATAAAAGCATAGGGTATACAAATAGATACAACTAGATTTTGAGATGGATTGGACTAGGTTAAATTTGGACAGGATATAGTCGGACATTTAGAATTATTTTTAAGATTTAAATACAAAAATAATTTTAATGTATAAAATTTTGGTACAAATCCATCTAAACCAAAATTTTTTGGGTCATTTTGAATTGATTCAATACGAATTTGAATTTGTCCGCCCAGCTGGATTGTTAGGTCTATATTAAAGGATGATATAAAGTTAGATGTGATATTATGCCTAAACTTCTTTATTATTATTATTATTATTATTATTATTATTATTATTATTATTATTATTATTATTATTATTATTATTGAAAAAGAAAAAAATAGCAAATTGCATGAATAGATTTTAGAGGAAATAAAATATTTAATACTTACATTTGAAGGAAAAGAAAAAATGAAATTACCTGAGAAATGCAACCACCAAGGCCCATTCCTTCAAAAAATTGATGGAAAGTCAGAGCAGCTACAAGTGCCTTTATTGTGTTAGTGGCTTCAAAAGCTCCCAATGATATTCCAATTGCTACCGAATGGATCACAATTCCTAATTCCAAAACCTACAAATAAATATTATTTTTTAGGAAAATCTACAAATAAAATAGTTAAAAATTAATATTAATAAATTGTGATGTGTTTTAAACTTTGTTGCACAAGCATACGTGCCAGTATGGATACGAATTCAAAATATGGCAATTCTTCAAAACTGGAGAACGGTATATAATTATTAATAATAAGTTATATAATTAGCAATTATATTACAAAATTATGATAATTAAATTATAAATATTACAATTAAGTATGCATACTTATTAGGTTTTAAATGATTCTTACTCTGCAAGTTTATTATAAGTTATATCTAAATAGTTAAATACTAGGTAAATGGTTGTGTGTATGCTCCATGAACTTCACACTATTTGATATGCTGATCAAAATAAAATCAATCTCTAAACTTAAACAAAGCACTCAAAAGATAAACTCCCAGACCATTCGTGAATTAGATTTGTGAGCTTAAATAAGCTCCTCAGCATTTGAGAAAAATAATACGGACCTTCAGTACGGTGAAGCGGACCTACTGAATGTCAGAGTCTATACAAAATAAAACACCAGAATCTGATTCAATTTGGAGTGCAGCATAGCCTCTACCTAATATATTGATTTGTAGTAGCAAAAACAAAGATAACAGATAACATAATGAAATATAAAAAGCACAGCAAATACATTATTTAAGCACTTCACAAATTTATTCCAACAAGATTTCTTACACAGAAAATACTGCTCCTATGGACAAGTCATAAATCAACTGATCTTCTTTAGCTCTATGAAGTATTTAGAATGGTGAAATGCAAATGACTAATGGAGATCAGGAAAGCATTACTGTATAGTATTTCAAATATTGCCCATAAACTTTTATGTTTCAAACATAATGACTATGGAATTGTAAAGGAATTGGGGTTTCCTTTCAGATCAAGTAATGTATAGGATTAAACTCATCCAGTGTTGTAACAGATAGAAGTGGGTAGACTATATGGGCAAACAAACAAACTAGCTCACACAGGCAGACTTATTAACATGCGTGTAGCTAATTGTATCAGAATTATGCTAATAGTTGCAATGTACAAATAAGTTCTCTGCTGTGAAGCTATTCTAACTATCTATCTCCCTACTAACTCAATGCCTAAAGAAAGAAAAAAAATTAACTGAATGAGAATCTAAAATGTATCATGAAAACAAATGTAAGCCACTGCAAACATAAACTGAGGTTAAAACCACACCTGTGGATCAGTGGACAGCAGTCGCCAATATATGTATGCACGATCATGTAAATCAAGATTTTCTATCTCCACAGTAAAAAAAAATATAGCAAGAAACCTGAAACTTCATGATAGTTCCTGTACAGAGGTGTTGATAAACTTCTAGACACACAAGACACAAGTATTTCAACCTAGCAAATTATAATACATATTACTAGAATTCATCCATATATATTGAATTTGAATGTTTGATAATTTCAAAAGAGTAAAGATCACAAATTGAGAGTTTTTAGTTTACTAAAGTACCAAATTATCAGGTTTAAACATCCCTCAAAAGTTCACAAGTAAATTTGTTATTGCAGGTCTAGCAGATAAGCTTTAATAGAAAAGACAAGATCTGACAACAAATGCCAGCAATAATATAACTTATGCTACAAGAAGCCTGACTTTCTTTACTTTCATTTATTTTCTCTTGACAAGAATTAGAAAATTAAACTTAGAAAAACTTTGGATCATTTATTTTCATTTGAATCAGCAGTACTCCATCGAAAGATATGTTGTGTCTAAGCAAGAATTCATTAGTCACATGGACTTCAATTTCCAAGTATAAAACTATAAATCTTTAACCAAAATATTAGGTCCAAAAATCCAAATGTCAACATGCTATAATAATCTAAGAAAGATGAGCCAAGCAGAGGGTTTACATTCCAAAGATCAATACAAGGCAAGGTCAAAGTGAAGGAAGAAGTAAACCAAAGCATAAGTTACATAAGTATAATGATGCAGGAACAAAAGCAAAACCTAAATCATCTACTGAGGGCCTTCAGTTGGCTTTTTAAGAAAGAGTTTCATAGTGGCAGTTACCAATTGTAATTGAACTTGGGTAGGCTCTTCAGGGAAACTCTCCAAGAAGCTTTCCAGGAGCTCATCCGCATTGTCAATTCTTTCCGTATATTCACCAATTATCCAGATCATGGCATGCTAAATCGTGAATCGTATGGCATGCAAAGTAATTAGCGAGGATACCAGTTCTCGCTAAGTTTGTGAGAAAAAAATCCTCTCTAATTTTGGTAGAGGCTATGCTGCAAATGGCTCTATTCACATGTACCATGCCAACAAAACCAAGCATTAGCGAGTATTAAGTCATCGCTAAATGGCTCATCCATCAAATGCCACCTATTTCAACATTAGCGAGGGATTAGTCCTTGCTAAATTAGCTATGAACTTTTTCTCGCTAAATGGCTCATCCATCAAATGCCACCTATTTCAACATTAGTGAGGGATTTGTCCTTGCTAAATTAGCGAGAACATTTTTTCTCGCAAAATTAGCGAGGATTTTATGTTCCCAAAGTTGTAGCTATTTTTTGTGCCAAAATTTTGGCGCCCAAGATTAGCTACAACAAATTTTATTCATCGCTAAATTATCGCAATATCTGTTTTCCAACTTAACCCTAAAAATATTTGCGACGAAAATAATTTTTGTCGCAAAATTATCGCTAAATGGTGCATTTAGCAACAAAAATTTTTATCCTCACTAATTTTTATAGCTATTCTGCATTTTTTTTTGTGGTGTTTGGTGATTGTTAGTCTAGTAGATAAAATTCTTAAGTAATATTGAAGGATAACTTGCTTTAGGATTTTATGTACACTTATGAGGGGTTATGATTGGGCAAAGCACTTTAGTGTGGGTTCTTTTTAAGTTGTTTTTCTTTATATATGTATCTTTGATTGTTTTAAGTAAAGCATTACTTAGCGTCACTATAACCTTTAACTTGTGAGTTTTTGAGCCTATTGTTATATTTTTCTTGTAAGAGAGCCCTTGTATATCAATATTTTCTAGAACTTGTTTTTGGTAATTTTTGAGGCCATATTTAGTATAAGTTATGCATGAAAAATGGTAAGGGCACTAGGACTAACCATTTTAACTTGCTTAAAAAGCCACATTTTTTGACTTTAGGTAGCCAAGTGATGGAATATGACATGGCATTTATATGATGATCACGCAGTAGAAAAATAATAAAATCGATCATACATGCCACTCAATCCATAAACAAGAATCGAAAATATGCAATTTTAGGGTTTTAAAAACTTACAACTTTAGATGCACTTCAAGATTTGATTTTGATGATGACTAGCAACCAAGAAGGATTTATTTGCCTTAGATCTTCACCACCAATGCCAAAGGAACAACCTTTACGCCACTCCTCTCTATGTTCACACACACAATTGCAATGACGGCTTAAAATCAAGAGTGCTAGCTCTATATTTAAGTATTGTGTAATGGTAATGGATTGAAGCTACAAGATTTGATCTTGTACTTCCTTTTAATTGTTATTGCTGCCCAAGAACACAAGAGAATAAGGAAGAATCCTTTCTCCTTATGAAAATCGGCCAAGAGTATGAGAGAGAGAGTTTCACGCCTTGAGTTTTATTCTTCACCAAAAAATATATATATCATTTATTTTTTAAGAGTTGAATCCAAAATTAACTACCTAAAAGATAGTTAATTCATCCTTCATCACTTCCTAAAATCAAGTGACAAACATTAAATCAAAATCTTTCAAATTTTAGATTCAAATTAATTTAAAATAATCATAAGACATTTAATCAAATAATATCACTTAAAAAGGATATTTGCATGTGCCGAAATTCACAAGGAATTTGTCTTTGAATTTCGGCCACTCCATTTCCTATTAAAGTGTTTTACTTTGATTCAAATTCTTTTAGGCTTTAATACTTAATTAACTTAATTAATACAAGATAATTAATTAATTGAAATTAAACCTTGTTGGTCGAATCTTTCTCTTTAATGGACCAAAGTCCATTTAGCAATTTTAATACCCATTACATACATTAATTTGACTTTAATTAAAAGCCCAAATTAATGCCCAATATTTAATTTAAATATTTTAAGTCCAATGCTTTGTATGCGATCCTATAGGTCCATTTAATATTGACAATGGATTAATGAATTAATTCAAAGGCTATATGTATTCTCTAGCAACATATTATAGCATTCTAAATTAAATGAAAATGCAAATGGCATTTAGTGACCTAATACAATTTTGCACAGTCCTTTACCCATAAATATCAAAATTAATATAAGGCATGGAACCAGTCATCCTTATATATACTAATTCCTTTCTTGGTATTCCAATGACACTAAACTCTCAGATAAATAATGATTACTCATTATTTCATCTCGGTATGACTATACACTTCTTAGTTCACTGATCAAGTGGCTGATGATATTTTTCTCTCTTATCGAAAGGGGTAATCCCTTCACTTCTCTTATGCTCTCTAACATGGATTAGTGCATACCCATACTTGTCACCCTGTTACGAGCACGTTAGGTGTACGTCAAAGTGCACAGTAATTCATAAAGAGTTTCATAGAGATTTTAGGTATAAGAACTCCAATGCAAAACTTGCACATGAGAAATACTTATGACTTATACCATGTAGTGTTCTCATGAACGGATCGAATCCAGATACCATGTTCTAAACATGTATCTATAATCTCTAATTAACACTCTTATCTTTATGATCCGTAAGACATAACTCATCTTATCAGAGCGAGCATACTAGTCTTAATTCATTTGTTATTCCCATAACAATGATTGACTAGGGATATTTAGAATGAAGTCTCATTTGTTTCAAGGTCTTACAACCATGTGCCTGACACATGATAACTTAAACTGAAACAACATTCTTGGATAGTTCTATCAATTGATATGCATAGGAATACAATAGATAAAACAAATGCCTCATTTATTAACTAAAGTGTTTTATAACAATGCATTAAGGCTAGGGCTTGCACTAACAATCTCCCACTAGCACTATTCCTAATTGGGCATAACCCTAAGATCGAATGCTCTCAAATGAGCTTCTTGCAGATTTGGACGCAATTGTTTCATCAAAGGATCTGCTACATTGTTTTCACTTGCTATCTTGCTAACCTTGACGTCCCCACAATCAATGATCTCTCGGATCAGGTGGTACCTCCTAAGTATATGTTTGGATTTCTGGTGTGATCGGGGCTCCTATGCTTGTGCGATGGCCCTATTGTTGTCACAGAAAATTTCTAATGGATCTAGGATGCTTGGGACCACTCCTAATCCAAAAATGAAATTTCTAATCCAAATAGCCTCTTTTGCAGCCTCACTCGCTGCAATATACTCAGATTCTATAGTTGAGTCGGCAACGGTCTCTTGCTTCGAGCTTCTCCAGCTGACAGCACCACCATTCAAAACAAAAACAAACCCAGATTGTGATCTTGAATCCTGTGTGCTGGTATGAAAAGTAGCATTGGCATAACCTTGTATGACAAGCTCTTCTTGACCACCATACACCAAGAAGTGATCCTTAGTCCTTGGTTGGTACTTTAGAATCCCCTTTATAATAGACCAATGCTTCTCACCAGGGTCTTGCTGAAACCTACTAGTTATACTCAGTGCATGAGCAACATCCAACCTAGTACATAACATAGCGTACATGATAGATCCAATAGCAGTTGCATATGGGATTCTACTCATGTTGTCCCTTTCTTATTTGGTTTTAAGGCACTGTTCTATAGTTAAAGGAACTCCCAAAGCCAAAGGTATGTACCCTTTCTTTGAGTCTCCCATACTAAAACACTTTAGTACTTTGTCTATGTATTTTTCTTGACTTAGTCCCAAAAGCCGATTCAATCTATCTCTATAGATCAGAATACCAAGTATTGTCTCGGTTTCACCTAAGTCTTTCATTGAGAAACACTTCCCCAACCATTGCTTAACCTTTTGCAATCTTGGAATGTCATTCCCAGTGAGAAGGATGTCGTCCACATATAGGACCAAAAATACTATTATGCTTCCACTAACCTTCTTGTACACACAAGGCTCATCTTCGTTCTTGATGAAGTCAAATTCCTTAACTGCCTCATCAAAATGAAGATTCCAACTTTGGGATGCTTGCTTTAATCCATAAATGGATTTTTGAAGCTTCCAAACCTTCTTAGGATGCTTGGGATTGACAAAACCCTCAGGCTGTGTCATATACACATCCTCAAGTAAATTTTCATTGAGGAAAGCAGTTTTGACATCCATTTGCCATATCTCATAATCATGATATGCAGCTATGGCAAGCAAGATCCTAATGGACTTGAGCATGACTACAGGTAAAAAGGTCTCATCATAGTCTACAACATGAGTTTGTCGAAAACCTTTTGCTACTAGTCTACCTTTGTAGGTCTTATCAGCTTTGATTTTAAATAGCCATTTGCATTCAATTACCTTAGCACCTTCCGGTGGATCAACCAAGGTCCAAACCTGGTTATCGTACATTGATTGCATCTTAAATTTCATGGCATCAAGCCAATTTTTTGACTATGGGCTCTCAATAGCCTCTCGGTAGGTAGTAGGATCCTCATGATCTACTAACTCAATAGTGTCACTGTCGGTGATTAGAAATTTGTATCTCTCAATCTCCCAACGTACCCTACCGTACCTTTTAGGTTGTTGTGTAATGGGTTCTTGTTCCATAGCTGGTTGTGAAGTTGATCCCATTTCTAACTCATCCTCAATAGGAGTTTGTGGCATTTGAATTTCTCCAAGTTCTACTTTACCCCCACTGTCTTTCTTGAGAAGGAACTCCTTTTCCAAGAAAATAGCCTTGCGAGCAACAAATACTTTGTTCTCGGCTTGTGAGTAAAAGTAGTATCCCTTTGTTTCTTTGGGATAACCCAAAAATAAGTAGACAGTGGATTTGGACTCTAGTTTATCAGATGTTAATTTCTTAACATGTGTTTCACAGCCCCAAATCTTGAGAAATGACATATTGGGTTCTTTCCCCGTCCATACTTCATATGGTGTCTTCTCAACTGCTTTAGTTGGAGTACGATTTAGTAGAAATGCAGCAGTTTCTAATGTATAACCCCAAAAAGAGATTTGCTTGACTCATCATTGATTGAACCATGTCCAACAGAGTTTGATTTCTCCTTTCGGACACACCATTCCATTGTGGTGTTCCAAGAGGAGTGAGCTGTGAAATAATACCACACTCTTTTAGATGACTATCAAACTCTTGGCTTAAGTATTTACCACCTTGATCTGATTGAATGGCTTTTATACTTTTGCCAAGTTGGTTTTCTACTTCGTTCTCAAAACTCTTTGAATTTCACAAAAGTTTCAGACTTGTACTTCATTAGATAGACGTAGCCATATCTACTGAAGTCATCTATGAACGTCACGAAGTAGCTAAAACCACCTCAAGCTTGTGTACTTAATGGTCCACATACATCGGTATGTATTAGTTCCAATAAGTCATTAGTCCTCTCACCTTTCTTGTTAAAAGGACTCTTTGTCATTTTTCCATGCAAACATGGTTCGCATGTGTCATAAGACTCTAAGTCGAATGACCCAAGCACTCAAGATTTATGGAGTCTTGAAATGCATTTTTCATTTGCATGCCCTAAACAACAATGCCAGAAGTAAGTAGGGCTCAATTTGTTTGATTTAATCCTCTTTGTATTAATGTTGTATATGGACTCTTTATTTTGTAGATCAAGGATAAAAAGGCCATTTTGTAACATGGCATTGCCATATGAAATGCCTTGGTGACGAATATGAGCATTGCCATTTCTAATAACAAAATCAAATTCATCCAAATTCAAACAAGAGACTGAAATAATGTTTCTGCTTATAGCAGGCACATAATAACAATTTTCCAAAACTAAACAAAGTCCAGAAGGTAAAGTGAGTTGATAGTTGCCTATCTCTATGGCAGCAACTCGTGCTCCATTCACCACATGGAGGTCAACTTCATTCTTCCCAAGTAGTTGCCTATTTCTTAGCCACTGCACATTTGGACAAATGTGAAAACCACAATTAGTATCCAATACCCAAGTGGTAGAAATAGAAAGGTTAATTTCAACAACAAAAATACCAGAATTGGACGCCTTGGCTCCATTTTTCTCAAATTCATCCAAATTCAAACAAGAGACTGAAATAATGTTTCTGCTTATAGCAGGCACATAATAACAATTTTCCAAAACTAAACAAAGTCCAGAAGGTAAAATGAGTTGATAGTTGCCTATCTCTATGGCAGCAACTCGTGCTCCATTCACCACATGGAGGTCAACTTCATTCTTCCCAAGTAGTTGCCTATTTCTTAGCCCCTGGACATTTGGACAAATGTGAAAACCACAATTAGTATCCAATACCCAAGTGGTAGAAATAGAAAGGTTAATTTCATCAACAAAAATACCAGAATTGGACGCCTTGGCTCCATTTTTCTTTTGTTCTTCCTTGAAGAGATGCAATTCTTCCTCCAATGCCCTATCTTGTTGCAATGGAAGCATGTGCTCTCGCTCTCCTTAAGCTTTTGCGCCTTGGGCTTGGATTGGGCCTGAGGTGCACTCCCATTTGACTTGAACCGAGCTAGGTCATTCTTGGATTTTGCCTTTCCCTTAGTGGGTCCCTTCTTAATGCCCCCTTGAACCATAAGTACGTGATTGGTCATTCAAATGTCCTCTTTAGCATTCTTAAGCATCCCATGAAGCTCGGTGACTGTCTTATTCATTGCATGCAAGTTATAATTCATCACAAATAGATCATAATCATCAGTCAATGAACATAAGATCAAGTCAATAGCCAATTCCTTCGGGAGTTGTACCTCAAGCTTCTCAAGAGTATCAAGATACCCTTTCATCTTGAGTACATGGGTACTAACAGGAGTACCCATAACCATCTTACAAGAAATTAAGGCCTTTGTTGTCACGAACCTCTCGTGACGAGCTTGCTCTTGGAACATCTCCTTAAAGTGCACCATGATCGCATAAGCCTCTTGGTCCATGAATTGCTTTTACAAGTCAAGCACCATAGTGGCCAGCATCAAACAAGTCACATCATTGGAGTCGCTCTTCTTGGTCACAAAAGTTTCCTTTTGAACCGCAGAGGCGTTCCTTCCAGGTTCTTCAGCAAGGGTGCATCCAAAACATACAACTTTTTCTCTTGCTTAAGAACTATTCTTAAGTTTCGAGACCAGTCTATGAAGTTGGTGCCATTCAGTTTGTCCTTTTCTAGGACCAATCGCAATGAAAAGTTGTTGTTTGAAGAAGCCATTTTCAATCTACAATAAAACTTAGCAAGATTAAATGAGGTCTTATTTATAATACCACAAACCGAATTAATATCCCTTTAAATAATTCATGTTAGTGATTTAATGTGGTCCAAAATCCACTTTTCACAATAACTTATTAGTCAAGCTAAGCTTGTACACCTAATAAGTTATGTTACTTAGGTAGGAAAACTCCAATCATGTCTCGTACATGACTCTTGGATCAAATGGGCTAACATCTTAAGATGTTATAGCACAAACCCATTTATTAGTTGCCTAGGTCCGAGCATCCCTTTTCATGTTAAGTCCAACCTACATTCACAACCAATGCCTCATAAAGATAATCGGGCGTATCTAGGACTCCTAGTCTATGTGACCGATGATCAATGCCTTGACATGTTTCGAATTAGAAAGGCAACTTTGTGACTTACTATTTTAGGGATTCATATTATTATGGCTTACATGGCATACGCTTTGTCATCCATTCATAGCATGCATATATATATAATTACATAAAGTAAAGCGTGACAAACATGGGCCTAAAAACCTACAACTAAGATTCTATACTATTACATAAGAATCATCGAGTTGGGCTTCTCCACTCCGGTGGGCTTTGTCTATATTTACAAAGTCTTCAAATAAATTCTATTCTAAGAAATAAATGAACTTTTACAATAATACATGATGTCTCACGGGCCATATTTAATTACAAAAACCAAGGGCCCATGAATGCACTATGCATATCCATTCATCACACCAACAAGCAAATAAATATGTATAACATTCATGGATCAAAAAAAGTCCAATTTTAATTAATTTAGCCAAGCCCATTAATGGAAATTGTGTACTTGAACTTTTAAGAGAAGACCCCATGATGGGCCTAGGCCGAAGCCCAATGGACTAAATCCTCTTATTGAATAAGTTCTCTTAAAATCCCAAAACACTAACTAGTTAGATTTGTGCCATAAATCAACTCTAGTATAATTTCCAATTTTGTCATTTTTAATTTTATGTCATACAGCCCATAAACATTAAAAATACATATAATATGTACCAACATGAATTAAAACATAAAATCATGAAGAACATATATATAATACACAACATTCATACAAAAACAAACAAACAACAATGAAACTAGTTGTTTAATGCCTATATGATGCCTAAAAAATGCACAAACACTTAAATCAATTTTATGAGTCATTTAATAATTTAAATAAGGTCATAAATATTGAGTTAATGTTTTATACCAATCTGATCTGAATGTGTTTTTACCATTTTAATAAAAATAAAACAAACAATGTTGATTAAACATGTACCAAACACAAACTAGTCATAGTTTTATGTGATTTTAAAATTAATCAATTAAATTGTCATGGACCAGAATTAAAAACAAATTTAAAATATGTCTAGACCTGATATTTAATCTTTACAAATCACTTACAAATATGCCAAAATAGTTTTTACATTTAATTTTGAAAACTAGTTGTTAAACAAACACTTAACATGCCAACTAGCACCTAGTTTCAAAATTAACATGTACCATCAGGTATTAACAATTAAAAACGACCATTAACAGCTCTAAGAAGATATTAGGACAGTATATTAACATGTCATATTAATTATAATACCTATCTAATCATTTAAAACCATTTTTACACCAAAACAATGCAAAACACTCAAAACAGAAAATTTCAGCATTGCATGTTTTTACACGAACGATTTTTGAATAATTATTTCATGCATCTAAAGCACTAAAATAAGCATGTTTAGGCTCTGATACCACTGATGGAATATGACACGACATTTATATGATGATCACGCAGTGTAAAAATAATAAAATCGATCATACATGGCACTCAATCCATAAACAAGAATTGAAAACATGCAATTTTAGAGTTTTAAAAACTTATAACTTTAGATGCACTTCAAGATTTGATTTTGATGATGATCATCAACCAAGAAGGATTTATTTGCCTTAGATCTTTACCACCAATGCCAAAAGAATAGCCTTTACGCCACTCCTCTTTAAGTTCACACACACAATTGCAATGACGGCTTAAAATAAAGAGTGCTAGCTCTATATTTAAGTATTGTGTAATGGTAATGGATTGAAGCTACAAGATTTGATCTTGTACTTCTTTTTAATTGTTATTGCTGCCCAAGAACACAAGAGAATAAGGAAGAATCCTTTCTCCTTGTGAAAATCAGCCAAGAGTATGAGAGAGAGAGTTTCACGCCTTGAGTTTTATTTTTCACCAAAAAATATATATATCATTTATTTTTTAAGAGTTGAATCCAAAATTAACTACCAAAAAGATAGTTAATTCATCCTTCATCACTCCTAAAATCAAGTGACAAACATTAAATCAAACTCTTTCAAATTTTAAATTCAAATTAATTTGAAATAATCATAAGACATTTAATCAAATAATATCACTTAATAAGGATATTTGCATGTGCCAAAATTCACAAGAAATTTGTCTTTGAATTTCGGCCACTTCATTTCCTATTTAAGTGTTTTACTTTGATTCAAATTCTTTTAGGCTTTAATACTCAATTAACTTAATTAATAAAAGATAATTAATTAATTGAAATTAAACCTTGTGGGCTGAATCTCTCTCTCTAATGGACCAAAGTCCATTTAGCAATTTTAATACCCATTACATATATTAATTTGACTTTAATTAAAAGCCCAAATTAATGCCTAATATTTAATTTAAATATTTTAAGCCCAATGCTTTGTGTGCGATCTTATAGGTCCATTTAATATTGGCAATGAATTAATGAATTAGTTCAAAGACTATATATATTCTCTAGCAAGATATTATAGCATTCTAAATTAAATGAAAATGCAAATGGCATTTAGTAACCTAATGCAATTTTGCACAGTCCCCTACCCATAAATATCAGAATTAATATAAGGCATGGAACCAGTTATCCTTATATATACTATTTCTTTTCTTGATATTCCAGTGACACTAAACTCTCAGATAAATAATGATTACTCATTATTTCATCTCGGTATGGCCATACACTTCTTAGTTCACTGATCAAGTGGCAGATGATATTTTTTCTTTTATCAAGAGGGGTAATCCCTTCACTTCTCTCATGCTCTCTAACATGGATTAGTGCATACCCAAGCATACCCATAGTTGTCACCCTATTACGAGCACGTTAGGTGTATTTCAAAGTACACAGTAATTCATAAAGAGTTTCATAGAGATTTTAGGTCTATGAACTCCAATGCAAAACTTGCACATGAGAAACACTTATGACTTATACCATATAGTGTTCTCATGAATGGATTGAATCTAGATACCATGTTCTAAACATGTATCTATGATCTCTGATTGACACTTTTGTCTTTATGATCCTTAAGATAGAACTCATCTTATTAGAGAGAGCATACTAGTCTTAATTCATTTGTTATTCCCATAACAATGATTGACTAGGGATATTTAGAATGAAGTCTCATTTGTTTCAAGGTCTTACAACCATGTGCCTGACACATGATAAATTAAACTGACACAACATTCTTGGATAGTTCTATCAATTGATATGCATAGGAATACAATAGATAAAACAAATTCCTCATTTATTAAGTAAAGTGTTTTATAACAATGCATTGGGGCTAGGGCTTACACTAACCCCAAGTTTGAGCCATGAGCCATTTTCTTGTTTAATAGGCACATTACAACCTAAATTCAGTTTTGAATGCATAACTTTTCTTTTGGCACCCTATTATGGTAGGATTGGTTATTATTGTATCATATGAGACAACTTGATATCTATATGACTTACTCATTTGGCTATTCACTCACTTAATTGCTTGTTATGTCATGTTTGTTATTCCCTTATTACCTATATGTCCTTAAAAAGAAAAAAAATACATAATTAAAAAGAGAGGAAAAGAAAAAGAAAAAATATCAGAAGAAAAGTATCGAACATGAATAAAGGGACTTAGAGTGAGATACCATCTTTGAGTTCAAATGAGTATTGTTTTGTTTTCTGCTTTGTAAGTCTCATATGATGTCATAGTTGCTTTTCTTTTCCATATGCTAAGCTACTTATAAAAAAATATCCCCATCCTAACCTAAACCAAGTTACAACCTATAGTAAAACCCTTTGATTTTATACATTACTTTGTGCTAGTAGTGGAGATTTTTACTCAATTACAAGCTTATGGTACGTATGGATGTATTAAGGGAATAAGGAAAACACAAACCTATCAAATACTTGAGGGATGTGAGACAAGTGTTTATCTTGAGAGAGTTGCTTTAGGCAATGTGACATTTGAATTAATCAATACATATTGTAAGAAACTCAATTTTAAAGGTGCTTATATTCTTATGCTTTGCATTCTTATGATTCTTTAGTTAGATGTACATGGATGTTAAAGTTTAATGGTCCAATAAAATTCTTGGGAATTTGTTGATATAGACTGATATATTGTGGAATGAAAGTTATTTTGTTTTATTTTCTAAATATCCTAATAAAGTACGAAAGCTCTATGATTGTGTTCTATGTGTGATTTTGTTTCTTGCGTTTTGAGTTTTTCTTTTGCTTAGGGAGAATCAAAGATTTAAGTGTGGGGAATTGATATGAGCTTGAATAGTTCATATTTAGTTAGTGCTTTGTGTTTATAATTGTTATATAAGTGTGTAATTTTAGTTATTTTATGTGAAATTTGGTGTCTTTTATGTTTTGTTATGTCATGTTGTTATTGTAGGAGTAAATGTAGAAAAGAGCTAGAAGAAGGAGGAAAGTTAGCAAGAAAGAGAAGGTTTTATTGCAGGCACAACATCCATCGCGAGTATGACCTAGGAAGAAAGATGAATAGAAGGAAAAGAGGAAAAAAGAAGTCAACTTAGAGGACGCATGTTCTGTCATGAGTGTGACATCCTTTCCATGCACGATAGATGAAGGTTATGTAATTCAAATTTCAAATAGAGCTTCAAAGGGACATGACCTTTCACCATGGATTGTGTACCTCTAGAAGGGTGTTTGATGAATTGCATTGGCTCAAAAAGGGCATATAAAGGAGATAAAGATTTGAAGGAGGATATATAGGTTTTAGATGAGAGTTAACATTTAGAATTTGATTATTTTTGTAAAGAGATAGAAGAACTTTAACTTTTAAAGATAAGACAAGAGCAATAAGGAAGAAGACACTTTTAATGAGTAAAGGATTAAGAGATAAACTTTTATCTATCTTTCAACTATTCTTTTCTTTTTTGTAACTATTTGAATGATGTTTTTAGGAACTTGAACAACTATGTTAATATTTGTTTATTCTAATTAACACAAGTAATCTTTAGTCGCAAATATTTGTTAATAGTATTGTTTACATGTTCATTATAAGTGAGAGTGTAGCTCGAGAGATATATTTTTGTTTAAATCTATTAAGAATTCATTACCAAGAAATTACTAGAGAGATTAGAATGTTAAGATAATTGTTATAGGTTGATTGCTATTCTTGAAATATGTGATATAATAATCTAATTTTGTAATGAGAGTTAAGGATTAGAAATTATACTTGCATGTTTTAGGTGTTCTATTTCATATCGAGAGAGTGATCTAGAAACTTATTTCAACTTGACTTGCTTATTAAAGATTAATTCTAAACTGAAATAAAAATTACCGAGTTCTATATTTGTTAATACAAATCATTAATCTTATTTGTCTTCTTTGATTATAGTTAAAGTAGGATTAATTAATATCTTAATAATAGTGTAACACTAATAGTTTAGTCTTGCAATCAAACTAATGAACTTTGTAAACAAGATAGAGATCAAGTCATAGTGACTAATAACTATTCATTTCCTCGTGGGAATTATACCTTTAGTACTAAATGGAAAATTATGCGCTTGCAAATTTACAGTAACACATGTTAAGGGTATATATGATTTATGAGTCAATCTTTACAATGATGCATAAGTCAATTGCTATAATGATGTATGATGATCCATGTGTATGGTATATACATTATGCATGATTCATGAGTGTATTAGGTATACAGGCAATGCATGGCATACAAATGATGGATGATGTATGAGTATACTAGGTATACTTATGATGTATGGCATGGGTGTACATATGGTGCATGAGAATGGCATGATAATATATGTGACTAATATGATGTGTAATTCAATTGATGCATGAATGATACACGTGTGATGCGTAATGCATGAGTGTGTTAGGTGTCAATCACAACTACATACAAGTAAGAAATAGCCTTACAACTTCATTACTCCCACACAGGAGGTCGTGCATTCTATTTTCTAAATGGGTTTAGCCTATGGGTCAATGGGTAACCTAATAGACGTGTATGGTCTATGGCAAAAAAATTGGCAATGTAACCTCTCTTAATTGAAAGCATAGGCATATGTGTTTTGGCCATTATGTATTCAAAAAATCCAAATAATTGGGTTATATCCACCAAGACATGGCAGCCTTTGATTAGTACCCACCTAATTAAATTAGATTTATTCAATACATAAGGGCTGATATTGTAAGCAAGAGTTGTTATGGTCATACAACCTAGAGAAAGTAGCTATTGTCATTACATGGGCTTGTAGTCAGGTACTGAAACTTTAGGGCCACCAAAGTATGGTCTCTACTAATAGGTCTAACTCATCATAAGCATAACAACCAATAGATCACCGTTTCATATACCAATTAGTACTAGATTTGGGCCAGTGGTTCTCCTTGACATGTCTTTATAGTGAGTGAGTGTAGGGTGTGCTTTAGGATATCATCAGGGCTAAAATAAGGACACCTAACTTAAATACAAGGCTCTAAGATACATGCAAGAAATGTAATTTCAAAATGAGATAGGATTAATATTAAAATCCCAATTACAAATAACTTAACTGGGATACTTTAGGAGCAAGGTCTTTTAGTCCCCAGTGGAGTCGCCACCATGATGCTCACTGAAGCCCACTCGATTCTAGTTCAATTGTTGAAGGCCTACTTTTAGGGTCCAAGACCAAATAAGGCTCACAAAACTCACCACTTGGCCACTTCACAATAGAAAAGGATTTAGGCCCAATTTAATTATTAATGGTCAGCCTATGAAGGTGTCTAAGAGGGCTTAAAAGGTAAGTATCATGGAGTCACCATCCAACAAAACACTAGGAAAGTGAATTTAACATTTGATGCCCAAATAGAAATTGATGCTCAAGACATCACTCTTACTTGCACCTCGATTAGGTGTTGCTTATAATTAGGTCTTCATTATTAGTTTATTACCTCTCTTCTCGCATGGTGCATTACAAGGAAATAAATAAACATATCAAGAATTTTGGAAAGCAATAAATAAAAGCAGTGAAAAAATAAATAAAATAATCCTACTTAAATTATTACAATGGTGAATCGTCCAAAATGAAAATACAATGATATGTATAAATCGAGACATTTATTTGAATTAGGAATATTGGTTTCCTTATACATATTTACAAAAAGACTTTTCTCTTATTGTACTGTTTTGGACTAAAAAATTAGACCAACTTTATTTAAGACAAATTCAATTACTTAGTATAAATGATTTACATGAATTCTTATAAATTACTGTGAAAGAAAACTATTTTTTTACTACCTATTACAATTTACAAAATGAATACATCCAAAATAACTTAAAATAAAGCAACAAAGGTAAATAAAAGAAAACAAGTAAATAAATAAACAAAATGCAAAGTTAAAAACCATCAATGGTGGCTTTCCAAGGCATTTCGACCTCGAAGTCATCACTCGTCAGGAAATACATATATATGTGCGAGTTATTTTTATGGCAAAAAAAAGAAATGGAAATAAATAGTTAGCAATGCAATAAAAGTAAATATTTGGACAAAAATAAATATAGTATGCAAAAAAATATACAAGACATACAAAATGAATTGGGTAAATAACTTGAGATAATAAGATATTATGAGTAAAAAAATGAATATGTTAGTAATTTTATCATCAATAGCAACAATAATTATGAAAAAATAATATAAAACAATAGAAATAATGAAATTTAATAATAATAATAATAATAATAATAATAATAATAATAATGATGATGATGATGATGATGATGATGATGATGATGATGATGATAATGATAATGATGATGATGATATGTACATAGATTAAGTTAACATGCAGGATAAAGAAAGAATGCAGGATAAAGAGAAGCAAACAAAGATGAAACAAGTATAAATGTGTGTATTAAAATCAAAGAGCAATTAATGTGGGCCATAAAAATAGGACAAAAAACAACGTGAAGATGAGCAATTAACGCGGTTAATGTAACAAGAAATGAAAGAAAATAAATTTAAAAAAATACAAAGCACGCATGAGTGGGCCATATGAGTACATAAGACAAAATAAGGTAAATCATGCAAAAACACTATAGTGGCCATGCAAAAGAAGTTGAATCATGTGCCAAATAAAAATAAATAAGTGAATGAAACAAGATTAAAATATAAAATCCATGACATGCAAATAGTGCAATATGAAAAAAGCCAAATTGCATGAAACATGCAATTGTTAACCAAAATGCATACGTGAACAGTGGGAACAAAAAGAAACAAATATGGACAAAATAAGTAAAAAGTAAATAAACAAAGAGATAAAAATAATTAAAATATTATTTAACTCAACAAATAATAAGTCACATATTAAATAGATAAAATAACAAAACAAATATAAATACCATAAAATAAAAATGTGGTGCATAAGTTGAATAAAGTAAACAAATGAAAAATGAAATGAATGAAAGACGTAACAGTGACTAGATGTAGAAGATGAATAGTGCAATTTCACATATGTGTAAAATCCCTTTTTTTTAGCATAACTAAATGGGATTTCGTGGAGTGAGGGTCAGAATAGTTGCAAAAATGCAAAAATAATCCATTTACAAACAAAACTAAGAGATCAACAAAATTAGAAAAAAACTATTCAATTGAATAAAAGTACATCCAATTTACTGTACGTACATGAAATTAATATTAATTGAAAGGGAGATTGAGAAGCTAATGAATATTACCCTTGGATTGTTGCTTTCAAAATCAAGAGAATCTAAAATAAAACTTGCTCTCTTCCTCCTTGCTCCCGTTTCTTTTATTATTATTATTATTATTATTATTATTATTATTATTATTATTATTATTATTATTATTATTATTATTATTATTATTATTATTATTATTATTTTCGTCTAGGTTTCTGCCTCCTCCATTAATCCTAGGTCCAGCCCCTTTTTATTGCCTAAGTTATTTATTTATTTATTTTTAATGTCAAATGCTGCTCCTTTCTTTAGGTTAACTTTTTCTTTTTATACTAGGTTTGAGACTTGCATGCCCTACTCATTTTCTTTTCTTTTATTTTCATTTCTTTTTTTTTTTCACATCACCTTGCTTTGTTACTTCCATTCCATTTTTTGTTTTTTTTTTCTTACTTTCTTTTACTTTCATTTCATTACATCTTTCCCTCCTCTTATTTTATTTTACATTATTTTCTTTCTTCCTTTTTTCTTTTACGTCTTTTTTTCACTTTCTTTTTCTTTTATTTTCCTTCTTATTTTATTTTATTTATTTATTTTTATTTTTCTTATTTATTATTTATTTTTTAATAATTGTAATTTCATTTAATTAATTTTTATTTAATTTTAGAAATAAAAAATTTCGAGAAAATACCTCTTTTAAAAGCACCAAAAATTCTAGAGGAGAGCAAACAAAAAATCATTTTTCTTTTTGAAATAAATTTTCCTTTAAAAAAACACAAAACATAGAGAAAGAGCATTGTGATTTTATTCTCTAAATATTTTAAAGCTACACAATCTTTATTGGGTAACCCTAATCAGAAGCTGCGTCAAGATCTATTGTCTACAAAAGTGTCAAAGATACAAGGCTCAGTTAGTCTTTAAAGGATTCACATAATAGGAAGGGATTAACTATGAGGAGACTTTCTCACCTAATGTTAGATTTACTTCCATAAGGTTAATTCTAGCCACAGTGACAAGTTTGGACCTAGAGCTATATCAAATGGATGTGAAGACCATTTTTCTTAATGGAGGATTAGATGAAAAAATCTATATGGAACAACCTATAGGTTTCATCAAAAAAGGTAGCAAAGATAAGGTTTGTTGATTTATGAGATCAATTTATGCTCTTAAATGGTCTTTAAGATAGTGGTATTTAAGATTTCATGGTACATTCACGTCGAATGAGTTCAATATGATTGATTAAAACCGTTATGTTTATTATAAAAGCTCTAAAGGTAGATTTGTCATTTTGGCATTATATGTAGACTACATACTCATAATTGAAAATGACAAAGGATAGGTAAATGAAATCGAAGATTGGTTATCGTCTAACTTTCAGATAAAATATATAGGTCAAAAAAATTATATCATTATTTTTAAAATTTCAAGCGATTGTTTAAGATGATTGTTATCTTTTTCACAAAAGGCATATATCAATAAAGTCCTTGAATAATTTAATATGCAAACTATAAACCATTAAATAACCTAGTTGCCAAGAATTAGTTTCTTAGCAAAAATATGTGTTCTAAAATGCTAGAATAAATGGAACATATAAGAAACGTTCCATATGCCAGTTTTGTGGATAGTCTAATGTATGCAATGTTATGTATAAGACCTGATATTTGCTATATAGTGGCCATTTACTTCCTAGCCCCCCCCCCCCTCTCTCTTTTTTTACTTTCTTTTACTTTTATTTCATTGAGTCTTTCCCTCATTTTATTTTATTTCTTTCTTTTTTCTTTTGTCGCTTTTTTACTTTCTTTTTTCTTTTATTTTCCTTCTTCTTTCATCTTTTTATTTTATTTTATTTTATTTATTTTTATTATTTAATATTTAATTAATTTTTTAATAATTGTAAATTAATTTAATTAATTTTTTATTTATTTTTTGAAGACAAAAAGTCTGAGAAAAGACCTCTTTTAAAAGCACCAAAATTCTGGAGGAGAGCAAATAAAAATTTGTTTTTCTTTTTGAAATGAATTTTCCTTTTAAAAAAACACAAAAATAGGAAATTGAGCAATGTAATTCTATTCTTTGGCTATTTTAGAGCAACACAATCTTCATCAGGTAACCCTAATCAGAACCTACCTCAAGACCTAATGTCTACTGAAGTATCAAAAGATACAAGGCTTAGTTAGCCTTTAAAGGATTCACACAACAGGAAGGGATTGACTATGAGAAGACTTTCTCAACTATTGTTAGATTTATGTCCATAAGGTTGATTCTAGCCATAGTAACTAGTTTAGACTTAGAGCTATATCAAATGAATGTGAAGACTGCTTTCCTTAATGGAGGATTAAATGAAAAAATCTATATGAAACAACCTATAGGTTTCATAAAAAATGGCAGCAAACATAAGGTGCTAATTGATTAGATCAATCTATGGTTTTAAATAGCCTTCAAGATAATGGTATTTAAGATTTCTTGATACAATAATATCAAATGGGTACAATATGATTGATGAAGACCAATGTGTTCATTGTAAAAGTGCTAAAAGTAAATTTGCCATTTTGGCATTATATGTAGACCACATACTCGTAGCTGTATATGACAAAAGGGTATATAAATGAAATCAAAGATTGGTTATCATCCAACTTTGAGATGAAAGATAAGGGTCAAACAAATTATATCATTGTTTTTAAAATTTGAAAGGATTGTTTGAGAAGATTGTTATCTCTTTCACAAGAGGCATATAATAAATTCCTTGAATGATTTAATATGAGAAACAATAAACCATTAAATAACCTAGTTGCCAAGAATAAGTGTTTTAGCAGAAGTACGTGTCTTAAAATGTTATAAGAAATAGAACGTATGAGAAATGCTCCATATGCCAATTTTGTGGATAGTTTAATATATGCAATGTTATGTATAAGACCTGATATTTGCTAAGTAGTAGGCATTTACTTCCTTCCCCCCCCCTTTTTTTTTTGTTTTTACTTTCTTTTACTTTTATTCCATTACGTCTTTCTCTCCTTTTATTTTATTTTTTTCTATCTTTTTTCTTTTATGTCTTATTTTACTTCCTTTTTCTTTTATTTTCCTTCTTTTTTTCATTTTCATTTTATATTTTATATTTTAATTTTATTTTATTAATTAAATTTTAATTTATTTATTTTTTCTAATTTATTTTTTATTCTTTATTTATTTTTTTAATAATTGTAATTTAATTTAATTTTAGAAAATACAATGTCCAAAAAAATGACCTCTTTTAAAAGCTCTAAAAATTTCTAGAGAAGAGTGGACAAAAAATAAATTTTCTTTTTGAAATCAATTTTCCTTTTAAAAAAACCACAAAACTTTGAGTGAGAGTATCATGATTCTGTTCTTAAGCTATTTTGAAGCAACACAATCATTATTAGGTAACCCTAACCAGAAGTTGCGTTAAGACCCAGTGTCTACATAAGTATCAAAGATACAAGGCTAAGCTAGTATCTAAATGATCACACAACAATAAGGGATTGACTGTGAGGAGGCTTTGTCTCCTATTGTTGGATTTACATCCATAAGGTAGATTCTAGCCATAATGACAAGTTTGGACCTAGTGCTACAGCAAATGGATTTCAAGACTACTTTCCTTATTGGAGGATTAGATGAAAAAATCTATATAGAACAACCTACAGGTTTCATAAAAAAAGGCAGCAAACATAATGTTTGCTGATTGATGAGATCAATCTACGGTCTTACATTGTCTTCAACACAATGGTATTTAAGATTTTAGGATACAATAATATCAAATGAGTTTAATATGATTGATGATGTTCATTGTGTTTATTATAAAAGCTTTGAAAGTAGATTTTTCATTATATGTAGGTGACATTCCGAAAATGACAAAGGGTACATAAATGAAATCAAAGATTGGTTATCATCCTACTTTGAGATAAAAGATATGGGTCAAGCAAATTATATCCTTGTATTTAAGATTTCAAGGAATTATTCAAGAAGATTGTTATCTCTTTCATAAGAGGTATATATCAACAAAATCCTTGAATGATTTAATATGCAAACTACAAATCCATAAATAACCTTCATTGCTAAGAATTAGTTTCTAAGCAAAAGTATATGTCCTAAAATGGTATAAGAAATAGAACGTATGAGAAACGTTCCATATGCCAGTTTTGTAAATAGTTTAATATATGTAATGTTATGTATAAGACCTGATATTTGCTATGTATTAGGCATTTACTTCCTTTCCCCTTTTTATTATTTTTTTTTCTTTCTTTTACTTCTATTCTATTAAGTCTTTCCATTTTTTATTTTTTTCTTTATTTTTTCTTTTACGTCTTTTTTTACTTCTTCTTTCTTTTATATTCCTTTTTCTTTTTCATTTTTAATTTATATTTTAATTTATTTTATTATTTTATTTATTTTTGTTTAATTTTATTTATTTTTATTTTTTAATAATCGTAACATAATTTAGTTAATTTTTTTAATTTAATTTTAGAAAATGAAAATTTTGACAAAAAATCTCTTTTAAAAGCACCGAAATTTTTGAAGAAAAGCGGATAAAAAATAATTTTTCTTTTTGAAATCAATTTTCCTTTTAAAAAAACACAAAACTCGAAGAGAGAGCATCTTGATTCTATTCTTTGGCTATTTTAGAGCAACACAGTCTTCATCAAGTAACCCTGATCAAAAACTACATCAGGACCCAGTGTCTACAGAAGTATAAAAAGATACAAGGCTCAGGTAGTCTTTAAATGATTCACACAATAGGAAGGGATTCATTATGAGGAGACTATCTCACCTATTGTTAGATTTACGACCATAATGTTGATTCTAGCCACAATTAGATGTTTGGACTTAGAGCTACATCAAATAGATGTGAAGACTACTTTCCTTAATATAGGATTAAATGAAGAAATTTATATAAAAAAAATTATAGGTTTCATGAAAAAGGGTAGCAAACATAAGGTTTGTTGATTGATGAGATCAATTTATGGTGTTAAATAGTCTTCAACATAATGGTATTTAAGATTTCAAGATACAATGAAGTCGAATGAGTTCAGTATAATTGATGATGAGCATTGTGTTTATTTGAAAAGCTTTGAAAACATATTTGTCATTATATGTAGATGACATGCTAATATCTTGAAATGACAATGGGTACGTAAATGAAATCAAAGATTGGTTATCATCCAACTTTGAGATGAAAGATATGGGTCAAGCAGATTATATCCATATATTTAAGATTTCAAGGGATAGTTCGAGGAGATTATTATCTTTTTCATAAGAGCTGTATATCAATAAAGTTCTTGAATGATTTAATATGCAAACTACAAATCCATAAATAACCTCGTTGCTAAGAATTAGTTTCTTAGCAAAAGTATGTATCCTAAAATGGTATAAGAAATGGAACGTATGAGAAACGTTCCATATGCCAGTTTTGTAGATAGTTTAATATATGAAATGTTATGTATAAGACCTAATATTTGCTATGTAGTAGGCATTTACTTCCTTTCCTTTTTTTTTTACTTTCATTTTAATTTTTTTAATTTAATTTTAGAAAATTGAAAGTTAAATAAAAACCTCTTTTAAAAGCATAAAAAATTCCAGAGAAGGGCGGACAAAAAAAATTTCTTTTTGAAATCAATTTTCCTTTTAAAAAAATACAAAACTCGGAGAGAGAACATTGTGATTATCTTCTTTGGCTATTTTGGCACAACACAATCTTCATCGAGTAACTCTAATCAAAAGTTATGTTAGGACCCAATGTTTACAAAAGTACCAAAAGGTATAAGGCTCAGCTAGTCTTTAAATGATTCACACAATAGAAAGGGTTTGACTATAAAATGACTTTCTCATCGATTATCAGATTTACATCCATAAGGTTTATTCTAGCCATAATGACAACTTCTGAACTAGAGCTACATCAAATGGATGTGAAGACTACTTTCCTTAATAGAAGATTAAATGAAAAAATCTACATGAAAAAAACATATAAGTTTCATTAAAAAAGGCAGCAAACATAAGGTTTGCCGGTTGATGAGATAAATCTATAGTCTTACATTGTTTTCAACACAATGGTATTTAAAATTTTAGGATACAATAATGTTAAATGAGTATAATATGATTGATAATGACCATTGTGTTTATTATAAAAGCTTTAAAAGTAGATTTGTCATTATATGTAGATGACATACTCATAACTGGAAATGACAAAAGGTACGTAAATGAAATCAAAGATTGGTTATCGTCTAACTTTCAGATGAAAGATATAGGTCAAGTAGATTATATCCTTGTATTTAAGATTTCGAGGGATCGTTCGAGAAGATTGTTATCTCTTTTAAATGAGGCATATATCAACAAAGTTCTTGAATGATTTAATATACAAACTACAAATCCATAAATAATCCCATTGCCATGAATTAGTTTTTTAGCAAAAATTTGTGTCCTAAAATGCTAAAAGAAATGGAAGGTATGAGGAATGTTCCATATGCAAGTTTTATGGATAGTCGAATGTACACAGTGTTATGTGTAATACTTTATATTTTTTATATAGTGGGCATTTACTTCCTTTCCCTTTTTTATTTTTTATTTTACTTTATTTTACTTTCATTTCATTACATCGTACCCTTCTTTTATTTTATTTTATTTTTCTTTTTAATTTTATATTTTAATTTAATTTTGTTTATTTTTATTATTTATTTATTTTTCAAATAATTATAATTTATTATAATTAATTTTAGAAAATAAGAAGTTTTAGAAAATACCTTTTTTAAAAGCACAAAAAATTCCAAAGTAAAGTAGATAAAAAATCAATTATCTTTTTGAAATCAATTTTCTTACTAAAAAACATAGAACTCAGATAGAGAGCATCATGATTCTATTTTTTAGCTATTTTGGAGCAACACAATCTTCATTGGGTAACCCTAATCAGAAGTTGCATTAGGACCTTGTGTCAACAGAAGTATCAAATGATATAAGGCTCAACTAGTCTTTAAAAGATTCATGCAATAGGAAGGAATTGACTATAAGGGGACTTTCTCACCTATTGTTAGATTTATGTCCATAAAATTGATTCTAGCTATAGTGACAAGTGTGGACCTAGAGCTACATCAAATGGATTTGAAGACTACTTTCATTAATAGAGGATTAGATGACAAAATCTGTATGGAACCACCTATAAGTTTCATAAAAAAAGGTAGCAAACATAAGGTTTGTCGATTGATGAGATCAATCTATGGTCTTAAATAGTCTTCAAGATTTGTTTATGAGTCGGCTAGAAGTTCACAAGTCGGCTGGAAGTTCACGAGTCAGAGGGAGATGAACGAGTAAAGAAGGCCTATGGAATTCACGACTCGTGAAGGCATTCACGAGTCGGAAATCGCAATTGTTTTTCAAGCGATGTAATTCTTCAGCATACGTTTTCTCAACCAACCATCATAACCTTTCATGGCAACATTTAACATTGACAACCATTATGAAGAGACATGTTTATAGAGTTATTCCCTCTATAAATATGGATGGCATTAACTGAAGAAGGGAAATCGATCAATATTTATTTTTTAGAAATACAATTATTATTTTGGATAAACATTTTTACTTAGTTTTTATTAGAAGATGGCAAAGGGACATAGCTAAAGTAACAAGAGATAAGTTTCTTTCTCTTGTTTATCTTAAATTTAAATATGTATTTGGCTAGTTTCCTTTGTACATTATAAATATGTACTAGTATTTGTTTAAGACATGTTTATTATTCTTATTATGAATGAAGTATGATTTATATCCATTTGTGTGCTTTGATTTGCTATGTATGATTGGCCACCATATTTGGCATGTTAGTCAATTTATTCGCAAAGAGAGTTGGAATTATTTGATGGAAAAACAAATGAATGTACTTGAAGCATTGATTTCACTTAGAGATAAGGAATTCACTTTGAGGGGTTAAAGAATGGGCATAGAGCTTCATAATTTTTGTTTATCTCTATGATGACACGAGAGTGTTTATAGACTCTAAATGAAAACATCTTTACTGACAATGAGAGTTGCTTTAAAGAATCTTGGCTAAATTCTCCAGTCACTTCATCCATACAATTACTTGATCTTGTTCTTAAATGAATTGCTTCTCTTATTTATAATATATATTCATACCATCATTTAAGTTATCTTCAATCCAATTTGATTTAATATATGCAAAGTAATTTAGATATTTAATTAAATACATAATCTTCATTTTATTTGTTACCTATCCATCTATTCTTTGTGGTTTCAATACAAAATTTACCTCATTCCCTATGGAATGATATCCTACTCATCCTATACACAGTCTTGTGAGACTAAGGGTTCAATTAAATCTCCATCAAGCTCAACCTGTGACAGAGGCAATGGTTAGAACTTATCAAGCACTATGACTATTTGATTGACTACCATCCTGGAAAAGCAAATATGGTAGCCGATGCACTCAGCAGGAAGCATTTGATGGCTCTATGAGTAATGAAAGTGAGGCTGAACATGGCATAAGATGGAGCATTAGTGGCTGAAATGCAGATAAAACCAAATTGGCTTCAACAAATCAAAGCTGCTCTGAGGCAAGATGATAGGTTAGCCTCCATTATCTCTCATCCATAGGTGCAAGCTGGTAAAAGCACTGAGTTCTCGCTTGGTTGTGATAACTACCTGTATTACAAGGGTAAGACATGTGTACCGGGTGATGCAGATTTGAAGAAGAACATTCTGACAGAAGCCCACAGTAGTCCTTATGTTATGCATCCCGATAGTAACAAAATGTACTAGAAATTGAAGAAATCCTATTGGTGACCGGGAATGATGAAAGAAATAGCAGATTTTGTGACTAAAAGCTTAATCTGTCAACAAGTTAAAGCTGAACATCAGGTGCCTTCAGGGTTATTACATCCTATCATGATACCAGAATGGAAATGGGAATGGATCACTATGGACTTTATGTCTGGTTTACCCCTTACCAGAAGACAACATGATTCTATCTGGGTGATTGTAGACAGAATGACTAAATCTGCTCATTTTCTTCCAGTAAGATCGGATTTTTCTTTAACCAAATTTGCAGAGATTTATGTGAACGAGATCGTACGGCTTCATGGTGTTCCATTATCCATAATTTCTGATCGAGACCCACGATTCACTTCCAGATTTTGGCAAAAACTTTAAGAAGCATTGGGAACCTGCTTGGACTACAGTACAGCCTTCCATCCTCAGACAGGTGGCCAATCTGAATGGGTGATATAGGTGTTGGAAGATATGTTGTAGTGTTGTGTGCTAGAGTTTGGAAGCAACTGGGAAAGATATCTTCTGTTGGCTGAGTTTGCTTACAATAACAGTTATCACTTCAGCATTAAAATGGCTCCTTATGAAACATTATATGGGAGAAAATGCAAAACTCCTCTATGCTGGACAAAATTAAGCGAAAGCAAGCTAGTGGGATCGGACCTAATTAAAGAAACTGAAGAAAAAGTGAAGTTGATTCGAGATAATCTAAGAGCTGCCACCGACAGACAAAAATCTTATGCAAATTTAAAAAGGAAGAACATAGAATTTAATGTGGGCGATAAAGTGTTTCTACAAGTCTCTCCATGGCGAAAAGTGCTCCGGTTTGGCAAAAAGGGTAAACTTAGTCCAAAATTCATCGGACCCTATGAAGTAATCCAGCGAGTGGGACCAGTGGCATATCGATTGAAGTTACCTTCGAAACTAGAAAATATCCATGACGTGTTCCATGTTTCTATGTTAAGAAGATATCGTTCAGATCCCTCCCATGTTATCACTTCTGAAGATATTCAATTGAGACCTGACCTATCTTATGATGAAGAACCGGTGACAATCCTAGCACGGGAGGTCAGACAACTTCGAAACAAGCAAATTCTGTTGGTAAAAGTGCTTTGGCAAGCCACAATGCTGAAGAAGCCACCTGGGAACCGGAGGATACGATGAGACGACAGCATCCACATCTCTTCAATCTAGGTAAATTTCGAGGACGAAATTTTATTTAGGAGGGGAGTACTGTAATGCCCCCAAATTATCATTTGTTGTGCATGATTTATTATTACGCATGATTAATTATTTTATAATAATTTTAGTAGTGATTAAAGTAGATTAAGATAGAAAGGTTGCAATGAGTGCTCCGTTAAACGTGACTAGGCCAGGGAAACCCAAAGATGGATGACCCGACGGGTATGGTGAGATTAATTTTAAATATGAAAGTACGTGTAAAATGGAGTCTAGTGGTATAATTTGAGTGATAATTCAGGTCAAATAGATCTTCAAAAGGGCAAAAAAAGAAAAATTTCACGATTCGGCGTAAGTTTGACTAAGACTTTGACTAAGCAATTGGAGGCCTTAGAGACCTCTGATTGAATTCAAATTTCATATACATGCTATTCATAGTTTAGTGACACAAGAAAAATTGAAAAATATCAATTCTGATAATTCTGAAAATTCGAGTTTCGGATTGGCCACACAAGCCGTTGAAGCTAAAAGTATATCGAAATGGGCTAAAATTTTTACCATATGTTCTTGAATATATAGTGACACTCAGGGGAAAATTTCAGGGTAATCCAATATCGGGATCAAAAATTCATATTTCGGAGCAAAAAACCAAAATTGGGTCGTTAGGAGGGTCAAATCCGGGAATTTGACCATGAAATTTTATATGAGATGATATTTTGGTGTAAGGATCATGTTTATGTGAGCTCATGATGGTAGGATAAGCCTAATGCTTTAGATGAGTGACAAATGGCCAAATTAGAGGCCATTGGATTAAATAGTTACATAATTAATCTTGGCTTCTCCTTTTGCACATTTTTAACACCCTATATAAGGATGAAACCCATGGGAATTCTCCGAAAAAATCAATCATCTTCATCATTTTTCACCCACAAACCCAAGACACCCATTTTCTCACCTTTTTCCCCATTTTTCTTTTTCCTAAGTCTCATCTCTCCACATCTTTAGCTGAAATTACACTTCCATGCTAAGAAATCACTTCTATTTCACATAAAAAAAGAGCTTACACCAAGGGAAGGCCAAGAAATATAAGGGATAAGGTAAAAACCCTTAAATACACTTTAGTAATTTTGAAAGATTGAGCTAGAATTTAGGTAAGATTTTGTTCCAACATATATAGTAGGGTTAGGAGAGCATGTTAGTGATTTTATATTGTCCAAATTAATGAGCTAAACTAGTGTTTTTATTCTTTGAAATTTTGGCCAAAAGAGAAACCAAAAGGGGAAGGACATTCTAAGGAAGGAAAAGGCAAGGATAAGGTGGAATAGACATCAAGGAGACTCAAATAAGGTTAGTGGATGCAATTTACAATTAATTTCATTTTTTTGTGAGTTTTTCTTGAAATTTCTATTATATAACTATGTAAACTAGGGTTAATTGATGAATTAATTTAAAATAACTTGATATTGTGGTGAATTAAACTATTATGAACTTATTTTAGTGAAGGAAACAATTTAAAAATGGGAAACCTTGTGATGCCCAAATGATGTTCTTTAGGTAATTATTATGTAACTTAATATTAAATATTTTATTTGGTTATATATGGACAATATAAGATGTGAAAAAGAATATTGGACTTGATAAAAATGAAAAATGATAAGGGTATGTGAATATGTATATAAGTACATAATGATGGAAGTTGTGATACTTTGAGAAATCTTGTGCAAGTTAAGTATATTATGTTATAATGATGTTTAAATAAATAAGAAAATAAATATAGTATAAAAAGGAATGATTAAAAGCTATGAATGTGAAAATTTCCATTGTGGACGAATGGCCAATATGAGTAAAACAGTTTGATTTGGATATATTTTGATGATATTCTGAATATCTCTAAAAAAATGCACAGTTGATAAGTTTTAATGATTGGAAAATTAATTTTGTGTAGGTTACTATAAGACAATTATCATGAAAAATAATATAATAATGATATAAAATATGGAAATGAAATAAAAAGTTATACCCTTAGTGTCAGTGGATAACCCAGGACCTTAGGATCGTATGGCTAGCCATAGGGGTGCTTATCCCGTGGTGTTCTATCTCTGTATTATTATACTCTGTTATTGCTTATATATATATATATATATATATATATATATATATATATATATATATATATATATATATATATATATATATATATATATATATTGATTATTATACTTCTGTTAGCCGACTTATTATTGATAGTCCGAGGAGTAGTCACATACTTTCAAGCAGTGTGGACACTCCTGGTGACTGGATTTGCTTATCTGCTTATCCGGTTCATGGATTTTCCTGCTATCAATAACTAGGGGAAAATGATAATTTTGAATAAATCTGTGTAAAAAGAAAAATTTTAGCTTTAGAAATATTAAAAATATGAACAAAAATGATATAAGATGAAAAATGAAGTATATATGTTTAACAAGGGTAAAAATATAATTTTACATCCAATGAAGGGCAAAATAATCAATTGCCATTAAAACATAATTAAAAGAAATAAAATAATTCATTTGAGTAAAAAGGGTAAATTTTGCAAGTAAGGAAGAGTATAGGAATCAAACGGTAAATTTACATTCAAGAAATATTTTCAGGGACTAAATGGTAATTTATGAAATTAAAGTTAATTTTGTGTCGGAAGAAATTTACTAAGTCAAAATCGGAGTTAAAATGAATAAATATGAAAAAGTCAACCAAAGGTCAAAGTTGGTCAACATAACAAGAAAAGTCAACTATAGGGATAAAATTGTAAATTTCTATTATGACTGGTAAATTGTTGAAATTAAATAAGAAAGAAAGGTTTTGAGGCTATTTAATGAGTAATTGGGTATGAAAGGAATAAATTATGAATTTATGAAATTATAAGAGTTCAATAAATAATAGTGGTTAAATTGACTTAAATAAACAAATTAAATTAGTTGAAATTCTTTGTAAATGTATCCACCACTAAGCAATTAGATTTGCTTAGCGTGTAGTTTTATGACTGCACGCAAGGACAGGTGCTAAAAGATGAGAATTGAAGGAAGAAATGGCATGGACATAGAAAACCATGATTTTGAACTTTTATCTTGTAATTATATGTAAATTATTATGTTAAGAATGAGAATTATTGGCATGTAATCATTAACCTAATTTATGAGTTTGATGGATGTAAATGAATATAGTATGGATTAGATGTGTGTGATGTGTATGATGAACAGTGATTATAAAAGTGTTGTGAATAGTTGATTGGAGTCTGGCAGTAGGAGGAATATTATTGGGAGTGCAATTTGACTTTTACAGGTTTGGAAATTAAGGAAAATTAAGCCGTTATATTGCAAATTTTCAATTAAAATCAAAATAATAACTTATTATTTATAAGAGTATTAATGAACAGTGTAGGTCTTAAATTTAGTTAAGAAGGCGTTACATTATACCTTAAAATATACTCATACGAAAGCTATCAATCTATATGTATATGAATTTATATCCAAGTATGAATATATGTATATATGGTTTATAATGTTCCCATTAGATAATACATATTAATATATGTATGTATATACATGTGATGGTAATTGTAACACCCCGAAATTTGCCTCTGTCATATACGGTACAATGTAAAGCATAGAAGGTAAACTTAGGATAGTTTTTTGGGGTGATTGGAATTGGATAAAGTGGGGAAAACTCATAAGTGTAAAGGTTAAACGTGCTCAAACTAGGAAAATCCGAGATGGGTGATCCGATGGTCAGTGTGACCTAAGAGTAAATTATGAAAGTACATGTTAAACAGAGTCCAGTGGTATAAATTGAGGAGAAATTGAGGTTAAATAGGCCTCCAAATGAAGAGCTAAAGGAAAATTTTACGGTTGCGTGTAGGGTTTGACCACAAGTTTGATTGAACATTTGAGTGGCTTAGAGACTTCTGATTGCTCTCATATTTCACACACACCTTATAAATAGCATAAGGACGCTCTGCGAACTGAAAAATGGTAATTCTGATAATTCTAAAATTTCGGATATCGGATCGACTGTGCAAGTTGTCAAAACTAGAAGTATATTGAAACGGCATCGAAATGGACTTAAATTTTAATAATATGTTGTAGAACACTTTAGTACATGTAGGATAAAATTTTGAAGTAATTTGATAATTGAAAGATTGGTTTAAAAAATGAGGTCAAGAAACAGAGAAAAAGGGGTTGACCAAGGCTTTAAAAATAGCAAATGGCTTCTGAAAATCACCAGACTCTCCAAACCTACTAGATATAGTGTAAATTAGTGTCTGGAAGTAAAAATAATTTTTCTGACAAGTTTGAATTTTTGAATTTTTGACCGGCTGAATTTTCCTCCAGAGCTGGAACTACATTAAAATGATCTCAGAATGACCTAAAATTTTAATTGAACCCTCCTTCATATGTCTATACATCACTACAAAAAAACTGTCAATTAGCGACAGCCATATTTTCGTCGCAAATTTAGCGACGGATTAGCGACTGTTTTACAATCCGTCGTGGGAAGGTTATTTTTCATTTTTTGCGACGAAATAGCGACGGATTAAAAAACAGTCGCTTATTATTGGCGGGAAAATTACGTGCATGTTTTGCGACGAAATTAGCGACGAAATTAGGTCGCTAATTTTTTTAATTTTTTACTTTGAAAATTAGTACTAGAAAATGTAGCGACGAACCTAATTTGTCGCTAATCCGTCGCAAATAAAATAAAAAATTTTTGTTACTATTTCATGTATTTTTTATATAGATCATATGAAATTGTTATTTTATTTTGAAACAAAAGTTTGTAAATTATATTATAATTTGGTAATAATTTTTTATCAATTATTTCAAAATTTAAATTATTTATTTAGTAAATTTATATTTTTGATAATAATAAACTACTTGTCATAATTATTATATTATCACATTATGAAAATTAATAAAAGTCAATATTTATAAAATAGTAATATAAAATTTATTATCTCATTTAAAATAATAATACAAAAATTTGTAATTAATTTTTATTTTATAAAATTTAAATCAAATATTAAATTATTAGGAATTCTATTGATTTTTTTTATCAATTATCCCCAAATATAAACTTATTTATTTAAAAAATTACATTTTAATAATAATAATAACAAAGTAATTGTTATAAGTATTATATAGTCATATTATGAAAAATAATAAATATAAATATTTATATAATAATAATATAAAGTTTATTATTTCATTTAAAATGATTATGAAAAATTTATAATTTATTTTTATTTTGTTAAAATTTTGAGCAAATTTTAAATTATTAAAATATTTAATTTATAAAATTATCCTTTAATACAAGGATAAAATGATAAAATTTGGTAGGGGCATTTTAGTAATTTCAAAAATATACCCTACATATAAAAATAACATTTTCTATTCCCTCACATCTCTCCACCGTTTCAATTTAATACGTATATGATTTTAAGCTTAATTTATTATTTAGTTGAATAAGACAATAGAGTTCAATCCAAGACTTAAACTCATACAAGTCAAAATGAATAAATTTTCTAATTTAATTTCTATTATTTTTCTAAATGAATAAATTTTTTAATATATATATATATATATATATATATATTTGCCGTTAGATCGGCCTGATTTTTGGTGAGTACGTTCGAAACTTCTTGTTGTTAATTTTGAATGGTAAAGATTAGTTTTTAAGGTCTGTAAGTTCAATTTTTATTGCAAAAAACAGGCTATTTTTTGGATTTTTTACGTAATGACCAATTTTGTATACGAAAACGATCGAAAAATCATTTACCGTTAGATCGGTTTGATTTTTGGTGAGTATGTTCGAAACTCCTTGTTGTTAATTTTGAATGGTGAAGATTAGTTTTTAAGGTCTGTGAGTTCGGTTTTTGTTGCAAAAAAGAGGTTATTTCTGGATTTTTTACGTAATGACCAATTTTGTATGTGAAGACGATCGAAAAATCATTTGCCGTTAGATCGGCCTAATTTTTGGTGAGTACGTTCAAAACTTCTTGTTGTTAATTCTGGACGGTGAAGATTAGTTTTTAAGGTCTGTGAGTTTGATTTTTGTTGCAAAAAAGTGGTTATTTTTGGATTTTTACTTAATGAACAGTTTTGTATACGAAGACTATCGGAAAATCATTTGCCGTTAGATCGGCCTGATTTTTTGTGAGTACGTTCAAAACTCCTTGTTGTTAATTTTGAACGGTAAAGATTAGTTTTTAAGGTCTGTAAGTTTAATTTTTGTTGCAAATATTTTTTGGATTTTTTACGTAATGACCAATTTTGTATACGAAAATGATCGGAAAATCATTTGCCACTAGATTGGCCTGATTTTTGGTGAGTACGTTCGAAACTCCTTATTGTTAATTTTGGACGATGAAGATTAGTTTTTAAGATCTGTAAGTTCAGTTTTTGTTGCAAAAAAGAGGCTATTTTCTGGATTTTTTACGTAATGACCAGTTTTATAAACAAAGACGATTAGAAAATTATTTGCCGTTAGATTGGCCTGATTTTTGGTGAGTACGTTCAAAACTCCTTGTTGTTAATTTTGAACGGTGAAGATTAGTGTTTAAGGTCTTTAAGTTCAGTTTTTGTTGTAGAAAAGAGGTTATTTTCTGGACTTTTTACGTAATGACTAGTTTTGTATACGAAGACGATCGGAAAATCATTTACCATTAGATTGGCCTGATTTTTGGTAAGTACATTCGAACCTCCTTTTTGTTAATTTTGGACGGTGAAGATTAGTTTTTAAGATCTGTAAGTTCAGTTATTGTTATATGGTTTATCAAGAAGTTGAAACCGTGTTTAGACCTATAATTGTGGTATATACTTCAGCTATATATACTTCAACTATAATTTAGCATTCATGATTCTTGCTTAGATATTTTAGAGATTTAATGGATATTTAGTGTTTTTTTTATCATTCTTTTCTTGTTATTAGTTGCTAATTAATTGTACATTTTCACTTAAATTTTTCAAAATTTTCTAATTTTGATGATTGATTTCACTAAAAATTATAATTTTAATAAAAAAATATACATACATATTTATGCTTAGTAATTATTTTTAATAATTTTGAAAAATATTTTATATAATATTATTTGCTTATTTTCAATTAAATTTTTTAAAATTTATAATTTTATTCCAAGTATTATAATATAAATGAAAAATACAAATACATATTTATTGTTACTAAATTTTTTAAAAATTTATAATTTTATTCCAAGTATCTATAATTAAATTATTTTTATTCAAATTTAATTGTAATGTCTTAGAAATTTGAAATGGTGTGAGAGCACTTTTAATACGGGTGTACAGTATTTTGATACTGGTTCTATGATTGATTTATTTGCATTATTTAAAAATTTTAAAGAGATAATTTGAATTTAAAGCAAAAATTTAAGAACTAATGATAAAGAATTTAAAACAAATAAATGTATAATAATTATTAAAATAATTAAAATAATAATAATAATAATTTAAAGCAATATATATATATTTTAAGAAAAAAAGAAAAACTCAGCATGTTGAGAAAACGACATCGTCTCAAACCCTAACGTCATTTTGACATTCTCTTTGAAGCCCTAACCATTGGCTTCACGCAGATTCTTATCCTCTATTCTCTGATCATCCTCCCGCTGATCTGCATCCAAATCTCCTCTCTCTAATCCCAATCCAATGCTTTCTTCTCCATCTCCATCCTCCGCGCGCCGCTCCTCTCCTTATGGTTGCCTCCTTAACCGCGCTTCGGAGTAAGCTTCTTCCGCCGCCGCAGCCGCTCCTCCCCAATCTTCTCCGGTCAGGTTTGTCAAGTCATTTGTGCCGTCGTTGATGTGAGATTTGACGAGGGTTTGCCTCCGATTTTGACGGCGCTTGAGGTGCTTGACCACTCAGTCCGTTTGGTGCTTGAGGTTACAAAAAAGGGGATTGTGTGCTTTTGGGTGCCATCGTTGAAGGATTTAAATGAGAAGAAGCAGAGTTATAAGCGCAACGTCGTTTTACTAGCTGCTGAGCTAAAGGAAGTTCGTAGCCGCCTTGCATCTCAAGAACAATCATTTGCTAAAGAAACGTTAACAAGACAGGCACGTGATTTGTGGGTTTGGGTTATTTTTGTATAGTTTATGAGTTCTTGATTTAATAATTATGGTTCCGTTCTTCGAGTCTTTTAGTTGTGGAGTATAGTGGGTTTTGTTTATTTAAAATTGAGGATTGTGTGCTTTTGGGTTTTTACAGGAAGCAGAGAGTAAGGCGAAAACCTCTGTTCCCTGTCCTACCACTGCTTTGGTTGTTCTTGCTGGATCCAATGCTTCTAACCCAAATCCCACCGAGATTATATCTTTTCCTTCTCGTGCCTCCAATTTTCATGGATTTCAGGTTACTTTCTGCTTTACTTTCCTTTTTTTCAATTATAATTCTTTCAAAGGGTAATGTGGTGTTTATCCATTATTACTGTGGCATTTGGTTATATTTGTTTGTTCTATTTTTAATTCTTATGATTGTTTTGAAGTAAAACGATATATTTCCAATTTAGAAGTTCTGTTTTGTGTTTATATATATTTCAAATTTCTCAAGTCTATTTTACTACAATTGTTTGTTGTCAATCTACTAAGCAAGCATGAGAGCCTGTTTTATTGCTTCTTGTTTGTTTCTAAGTTCCTCACCCCTCTCACAGAATTAGATACATAAGCTTATGAAAGTATGCTATACTTTATTAGTTTTATAATAAGCAGTTTTGGGCCTGAAGTATAATAGTGCAGCCTCTTATATTCTTGTGCAGTAGAATATTACAGATAATTAAGTTAAGTTTGAAATTTTGAGGATCCTTGCTGTTGATTTATGGTTCTAGTCAGCCCCTGCCATATTAGTGTTGTTTTATGTTGTCTTGCTTCTCTTGATACCACCTCAATTGTGGGCAATTTGATGAGTGCATTTCATATGGCAAAAACAGGTGGATTATGTACTAAAAAAGGATGTTTAGCGAGCAATAAATTAAAGATTCAATCTATTTGCTATTATTCCTAGTGTGGGAACTTAACGATGTAATCACTGAGATTGTGGGATATTAATTAAGTTTACGATTGATGTCTGCTGTTTTTCATCCCTTGTTGCTACCTTTTGTAATTTTATACACAGTTTTCTTTTATTTTAGTTTCTTATATAAACCTCCTTTGGCGCAAGCCTTAGAGCTTCAGTTGGGAATTTCTGCTGGAGTGGCTAGTCAATTGTTGAGACATTCTATCTCACTTTAGGCTAGTGTAGTACCTAGGGCCTCACTTCATTTTAAGGTGTGCCTTTGATAATTATTCTTAGAAAATGTTGTGCAGATGTACCATTTTATGTTGCAATTATGTGGTTAAGAACTTGAGACCTTATGATTAAAGTTAGGGATTCACAAACTTAATAATCACCATTTTTAATTGTTTGCAGAATGTCCTAATAACTTCAAGTGGAGCATGGAAGCTTGGTGGATTTGGTTTTGCAATCCCCACAGACCAGGCTTCAGTCGACTTGCCTAGTTCTCAGGCCTTACATTATGCTGTGAGTTTGATTTTAATCTGTGTTCTGAAAAAAAAAAGCAATAGATTTGATTGCTCTATTGGTTGCTGTTTGCCCTTTCTGCATTTTTTAGTGATTGGGTTGTATGCAAATATTGGTTGGTGGAAAACATTTTCTTAGCCAAATGGGAAAGAATGTGATTTTTAGGAAAATGACTCCTATTGTAAATTAGAGTCATTTACAATATTTCACCAACTCCAAAAGATGGAAAGAATCTAGCAAAAGGTATTACATGCATGCCAACAAACCATAACCATCAATGCAGGTCATTGTTCATCACCAGCCAATTTTTGGTCATCTAGGACCATTATTACCTCTTTCTGTTTTGTGTAATTTCCGTTTTAGATTTCTTCTGTGTAGTTTCCTTTCTAATCAATCACAAACACTATGATGATTGAACTAGAAGGTTTATCTGTCCTCAACACAATTAATTTTTTCAAATCCCATGGATTTTTAATGTTCCAATTGAATACTACAAATGTTATATCTGTTAAAACATATTACCCGTTTGTCTTGGAGAATACATATATCTCTCCATCCAATGTTCTTTGTATTTGGCTCTAATTATAACACTTCTGTAAATCGTTGCTTTCTGTTAATTCAAATTCTCACATTTACATCCTCTTCAGCCATCTCTGAATTATGCTGCTCCTGAACTTGTTCGGAGTGATTCACCTTCAGCTGGATGTTCTTCTGATATTTTTAGCTTTGGATGTCTTGCTTACCACCTGATTTCTCACAAGCCTTTGTTCGATTGCCACAACAATGTCAAAATGGTATGCTTAAATTCAAGTATTCTTGTTGTCTTACACATTCAACAAATGTGATTTTATCTTCTGGAAAAGTGAAAAGTTCTAGATTTCATGGTTGTTTAATCTAAAGAAAGGTGCTATTTAACTTGTTGCCTAAACCTGATATTATCATGAAAAGGATTTTCTGTCATTTAATAATATCGCTTGTTGGGAGAGTATCAACATTTTTAGCATCTATAGGTAAGAAAGTTAACAAATTCTAGACTAAAATACTACACACCTCTTGTTGGGAAACATGTGCTTAATTGCTTGTGAAACTGCTTGAAAAGGAAGGAAACTAATAAATATGTAGGAAGAAATGGATGGTGGAAAATGATGCTCATCATCCTTATTACTAATAGAACCTTTTTTGCTTGACTTGGACCAGTTTATTTTTTAATTAAAAAGAAGAAGTCCATCATGGATTGAAAAGACTTTTTGAGAGCCGAGAACAAGAGAACAATGGGTTGACACAAAATATTTGGGCCAATTTAGGTGTCCTTTTAGACACTAGATAGAACCCATCATTAATTTTAGACCTTGATAAGGTGAATACCAGTCTATTCAATGCTGGGCATAAGGGGGGAATCAGTATACGTATGAATGGCAATGAAATGATGGGATCTTGTGGATTATTGTCTTATATTTTATGCATTATTATCTTATATTTATGGTGCTGTTTATTGAAAACTGGAACTGCTTGTTTGTCCTCTTACTTTGTTGAGATGTGAAGTTTAGATTCTTAAGTAATTAGGGTATTGTCCGGACCATTTTGCTTTTAGTATGTATTAGAAAACATATCTGATTGCTCGAATGGGAGCTCATTTGGAGAAAAGAAAAACAACAAGGACAAATAGTAATTCATGCTTTAGTGCTTATTGACTAGTTATACCGTACTATGATAACTATTTTAACATAGTACATTTAAAATAATAGGTTAGGTTTTATCTTATAACTTTGCATGTTATCTTATAACATAGTACATTTAAAATAATAGGTTAGGTTTTAGGATTCGAGTATTGTACATGATCGATACATTCTCATTTACAATTTGGTAGCTGTTTCTATATGATTGCTGTTTGTATCAGCTTTTCATTCTTTCCTCTGCTAGATACGGCTGCGCAGGGAGTGGATTGCTGAGAGAATGAAGGCTTTGTAGGAGTTAATCCCTACTGCCAACAAGGTTCATGTATTTCTGGTCACAGACTATCGGTAAAGAGGGACTGCATTTAGGTTTAGGGTACTACAGCAATATTAGCTAGGAGCTAATTCTATATTTGGTAGGAGATTGTAAAGATTTAATTTGCTATTAATTTTAGGGAAATTAATTGTATAAACAATACTTTGTTTTATATATTGTTTTTTTATGTTAACTCTTTACTTGTAATGAATTCATTACAAATTATATGTATATGAAAATATAAAATTGTTATTTAAATTTGTATCTATTATATATGAATTTTATAATATAAGATTATTATTTATATTGTGTACAGGATAAAAATTTTTAAAAACGGCAAAAGAATATTTATCGACGGATTTGCGACAGCAACTGTCGCTAATGTGTAATAGATAGAATTCAAGAATTAGCGACTAAATTAGTGACCAATTTATCGTCGCTAAATTTTACACTAAATCTTTAATTAGCGACTGAAAAAGTAGTCGCTAAATATTATTATAATTCGGCGACTAGTTAGGAATATATATTAGCGACGAAAAAAATATTTTAGCGACGAAACTCTTCGTCGCTAAATTAGCGACTGATTTTCAATTCCGTCGCTAATATATTAGCGACTGGGCTATTAGCTACTATCGTCGCGGCGTCGCTAATATAAAATAATTAACAGTTCTTTTGTAGTGCATGCAGGGTAAAATTTCATGGAATTCTGATGAGTGGAACACTAGTTTTAGAAAAGGGGTCAAGAGTTAAAAAAAAAAACAGATCAAAGTTTGACTGAAAATTTAAAAATAGCAAATGTTATCTAAAAATCATAAAATTTTCCATTCCTACATTAAATTATATGTATAATATATAGGTATAAAAAATAAATTTTACGGTGATATCAAAATTTTGCTTATTGGACTACTTTGAGTAAATCGGACTTAAAATGGACTCCAATTGAGCTGAAATTTTGTTGTGAAGGCTTAAGTTGTTATTTTAAGAATTATGAAATTGATTTTGAGTGAATTTGAAGTTGATAAGAGAGAGAAATAATTTTGAGTTCATAAAATGGGCTTAAAATTCATTTTAGGCTTAAATTGGGTCCAACCACTTTGGTTGAACTGGCCCAACCCATTGAACCAGGGTATATAAAGCTAAAATATCAGAAAATACTAGAGGAACCATGAAATTTTTGCCTTCTTCTTCTTCAAACCATATTTTTCTTCTTCCTCTAAAACCTCTATTTTCTTCATCTCTCTTCCATTCTCTCTCCAAAATCAAGCCTCTCTACAATATTCTAGCCCCTTTACAACATTATGGCAGTCTCTAAATTTCATTTTGGATAATAAAAGTGGGAGAAATCAAGGATTAAAGTATAGATATCAAAATTGAGTTAAGTGAATTTAGAGCTTTTAAATTGGTTTAAAGGTTCTAGTGAGTAAATTAGTATGTGTAGGATATATATATATATATATATATATATATATATATATATATATATATATATATATATATATATATATAGTTGTATTGAATTAATAGGGCAAGAAAATGTTGGTTATATGCCTTGGTAAATTCGGCCATAATAGAAATTAAGAGGGAAGAAAGGATTCTCAAGGAGAAAAATGGATAAAGTGAAGATTAGGAAGTGGAGAACATGAATTCAAGGTAAGTGAATACAAATAACACCTTATTTCATTTAAATTATGAATTTTGGTGTGAAATATACGTTATGGGACTAAGCAAATATGAAGAATAATGTGAAATAATTCAAGACTATGTAATAAAATGATGAATGGATGTAAAATAACTATAGAATTAAAAAGAAATTGATTTAATAAGGGAGGAAAGCAATGGAGGTTGAATGGTACCCTAGGTTAGATAATGTGATATTTTGATGATAATCATCAAATAAATCACAAATTAAGTAATATGTTAATAAATAAAAATATTATATTGGAAATGAACCTTGAAATGACACATAAGTATAATAGTTATCATGAAACCTATATTATATAACTAAATGAATTTAGGTAAACATGAGAAATAATGCAAGAGCACGTATTAAAAGGGTGATGTAAGATTATTTAGAAATAAATTGACGAAGAAAACTATTTGAAAATGGGAGATGGGATGATGACCGAACAAATTAGAAAGAAATATTGAAAATTAATAAGATAAATCATTGTATATTTAGTAAGAAAATCATTATATAATATATGATGAATGAGATAGAAATGGTTGAAATTATAATTAATGAAGAGGCAGCTAATGTATAATTAAACATACAGAGGGTACATTATATAACGTAGAGAAATGTGAGATATAGAAAGGATAATTCAAGGTAACACGATATAATGCTATAACAATCCATTAAAGACTTGAATATGTAGAGAAATTAAATTAAAAGGAAGGGAAACCATATTAGCCAAATTGGTACCTTAGGGTACCTTAATGTAAAATGATATGTAATTAGGCATTTGATGACAATTAGCTAAATTAATGTGTAAAAGATGAAATTATGTTTGTTAAATTAAAATATGAGGATTTATTCCAATTACATAATAGTTACATAATGATGAGAACTATGGTAACTTAAAGATATTCAAGTGTACTTGAGGTAATTCATTATGTTAAGTTATAAAGTGATTATAAAATCATGTATAGTATGAAATTGGAAGAAAAAAATGTGGAAATGGAAATTTGTCTCACGGTCGAATGGTGTTATATGTGGAATGATATGGTTTAATTGGATTTCATGGTATTAAATACATATATGTGAAGAATTATTGAGTAAATAGCTTATATGAGAACAAATTATGGTATAATGTGGTTAAAATATTATGATGAGAATAATCAAGCTTATGTGGAAATAACTTGTGACACAATGAGATTGATATATTATGATGAGAACCATTAAAGTATGAAAGGATAATGATTTCTAATGCCCTTAGTGTTCAGTAGGTGACCCAGTTTTATAGGATAGTATGGCTAGCCATAGGGGCACTTACCCTACGGTGTTTTGTATACTGTACTGCTACTGTATTGAGAAAGTGTGAATATACTGTTAGTCGGCTTATTATACTGATTTACTAAGGAGTAGTATCATACCCTAGCTATACGATCACTCCCACACACTGGATTCGCTCATCCGGTTCATGGTTTCCTACCGTTGATAACTAGGGTCAAAATGGAGGTCAAGCTAGTTAAAATTGAGCAAAGTCAAAATTGGGCTAAAGTCAAACTTTAGAGACTTAATTGTAATTTTGCACTTAAACTGGAGGATTATTGAGATTAAGTAAGAAAAATAATTATTAAGATAATTAGAAGAAGATGAGGTTCAAAAGTAAATTAAATATAAAGAAAATCATAAATCCGATTAAAAAAGAATTAATGTGGGAAAATATGTTTATTGAGCTTAAAAAGAACAAAAACAAAAATAATTGATGGAGCAGAGAAAAATCGAAATTTTGGCATTGATATAAGAGTTATAAAAATTGAATTGACTAAATAGATCAAGAATGGTAGAATTGTATACAATAGAAAGTTTAAAGGCCAAAACATGAATTGCTGCCATGTAGAATAAACACAGGGACTAACATACAAGTTTATCAATTAAGCAGGATCAAAGGTGAAAAAAAGCCAGACTGATGAAAAGTTGAGGTTAATTAGGGCAAGATAAGATAAAGAAAATTCTAAGGATCAAATTGGAATTTTTCACTTAGATAAAGAGACAAGCGAAAATAAATAGAAGAAAAGTCAAACGGCTATGAGAGAGAAAATACACAAGATCAAAGACAGGGGATAAATAGTATAAAGGTTTAATTGAAATTTTATATTTAATTAAGGAGTTATATAAGTCTAGTAAGAGAGAAGGGAGTATAAAAATGAATTTAAAGAAAAGAAATAAATTCAAAAAGTGATTAATTGAATTAAATAGGAGGAGGAATAAATTTACTGAATAGTATGTGGAAGTGTAAAATAATCGAAAATTAAGAATTTAAGGGTGAAAGAGTGAATCTAGTGCAAAGGAGTAAATTAAGGACTAAATCGAAAAGAGATTTTGGACCAAAGGTAAACAAGAAAATACCTAGGGGAAGATATGTAGATTTAAATTGGTATTGAATAAAAAAAGAAGAAAACATTAAAATACAAAGCCAGTAAATTAAATAGAGAACTTCAAAATAATAAACATAACAAAATAAAAATAAAATTTTAGTTAAATGAAATTATGTGTAGTTGTATCCACCACTAAAAATAATGTTGCTTAGCACGCGGTTTGTTGACTATGCACAGGGACAGGTAACTGAGGGCACAATGAAAGAGGATTGATATGGCATGTACATGAAGGAGCAACAGAATCGCAGGATTGAGTAGTTTGTATTTAAGTAGTTAACCCTTATATAATTTCTGATGATGTGGTTGTATATGAATTTAGCTTTGTAAATATTAATGTTTATGTTTATTTAGAATATTTGTATGTGAGTGATGTGTTAAGTACAGATGAAATATATGGGAAATTTTGATAAACATAGGGTGTTATAATAATATTGATTTACATATTGATAGTAATGTTATATTACCACGATACTTATGAACATGTATATGTATATTTATGCAATATAATGCAATATAATAACTTGGATATAATTGAAAAAGTGATATATGAAACATATAATTCCTGCACATAGAACTTAGTGGTGGATAGATAGGCATACCTATAGAGTTATAATGCAACTACCATAGTCTAGACTCCGTTTGGGTCCACAGTATGTATGTCCCTATTGGGACCACAGTCTTGACCCTGTTTAGGTCCATATGTTTAATAACTTTGGGTATTTATATGATCAATACCTACGAGTATCCATAGTTCCCATTATTCACACCCACAAAGCTTAGGCAGTCATTCACAGAAAAGAACAATTTAAAAGGAATTACTAAATAATGGTATGTTGTACATGTATACTTGTATTATATGTAATATATTGATATATCCTCCTTATTATTGATTATACTGTTCTCCAATGTTACTAAATGCATTTTGTTGTTGCATGTTGTGTGCTTGGGAATGGCCACTATGAGTGGTTGTTCATATATTAGTTTTTCCCCATTAAGCTGTTTAGCTTAGAATGAGTTTTATTCGTGTAGGTACTCGAGTTTAGACTCTCGGTTAGGGACAAAAATATGTATTAACCAAGCTAACCTTGGGATGAGTCAAAGTATGAAGATATTATCTTTTTGGTTTTACTGTTGTATATTTTCATCTTGTGCCTAGTAAAGTGATTGTAACGAGTAAATAGTTGTAAAGCATAATATAGTGAATAGTACCTTTTTGCATGACCTTAACCAGTCTGATAAAGTAAATTAAAAGTGTGTTAATAAATATAATAATTATGCTCATGAACTATATTAAGAATGTATGCATGGGGTGGTATGTAGCAAAAGAGATGACCCGAAAAGGTATAGTGTAGTCTTTACATTTTTGGTATTAGAGCACCTAGGTTTAGGAGGTTTTGGCTGCTATGAGTCTAAAAGCATGCATATATAAAATGTTTGTAGTGTTGGCCTAATACGGATGCCCATTTCTTATTATAAATGGTTGATCATAAAGGGGTCCAAGGAAGAAATAGATGAATCTACTAAAAGTAATTTTCCAGTGAGATCATACCCTTCCAATCTAGAATTTTTAGCCTCGATTTGGGGTGATGTACCCATGGCTGCTATTCTCAAGGAGGCATTATTAAAGCTTTCTCAGGATATGGCACAAATTTTACAGAGGATGATAACTCCTAAAGCCCCTATTGCAGAAATTAGAAAGCATGAAACAGAGGAGTTCTTTGGTACTACATTAGAGGAATAAAAAAAATAGAGTTTTGGCTAGAGAAGACTCGACGTGTATTTGATGAGATCCAATGTCTAACTAGTCAGAAAGTCACATGTGATGTGTCCTTACTTCAAGGACCAGCATATGATTAGTGGAAACTAGTGCTAAAGCAGCCCCAATTGCCTGATCCTCTCACTTAGGAGTTCTTTTTAGAAGAGTTTAAGAAAAGATATGTCACTGAAGCTTATAAAAAGGAGAAACTAAGACAATTTCTAAATTGGAAGCAAAAGGCATGACAATGGCCGAGTATGAGAAAGAGTTCATTCATCTAAGTAAATATGCACCAGATTCTATATTAACTGTAGCCTTCAAGTGTCGCCAATTTGAGGATGGATTAAATGATTGCATTAGAAAGCACTTAATTGGACCTACTTCATTACAAACAATGGACTACTATAAACTTGTGCAAGCAGCCATCCAAGTAGAAAAGAGTGAAGTGGCTAAGAAAGAGAGAGAGCAAAGAAGAAATGCTTCTAGAGGTGGTGCATCTACAGGAAAGAGACCTAGGGGTCCATAAGGAGATCAATTAGTTAGATCTTTCAACAATCCTACTACTCGAGGTAGACGATAGGAAACCTTTACCTCATCCAAAGTGGGCAAAGAGACGTTAATAGGAGAGGGTAGAGGACAATGATCGGAGTACACCTATTGTTATAGGAAGCATTAGGTACCTGTAGGATATTAACAGGTGCTTGTTTTCAATGTGGTGGTATTGATCATTTCATGGAAAATTGCCTATTAAAACAAGAACAAGGGTGTCCACAATAGAGTAATAAGGAAGCCTCCAATGCATCCTCAACTGGTAAAGGGGTGAAAGAGGTCGAGGTGGAGCCAGTCAGTTTAGAGCCTAGTCTAAAAATACCTATGAGATCATTGATTGACCCTCCACTACTACACCTTCTGCCTGAGCATATGCAATGAAAGCTCGTGAAGAAATAGATTCCCCAAAAGTCATAGCGAGTATTTTCTCACTTTTTAACGCTGATGTGTATGTTCTTATCGATCCGGGTTCTACTCATTCTTATAATTGTATTAGGGACTTGGGTAGAAATATGGCAAATGTGGAACATTTAGTGTTTGATGTCTGTGTTACTAGCCCTCTGGGCCACAATGTTTGCGTGAATAAAATGCATAGGAATTGTCATATTATGATTCAAGGGAGAAAATTTCCTATTGACTTAATAGAGTTACCATTTCATGAATTTGATGTGATACTAGGCATGGATTGGTTAACTAAACACCAAACAATAGTGAATTGTAAGACAAAGATGGTGAAATTGAAAAAAGCAATAGGAAAGGAAATAACAGTCCAGGGTATTAGATTAAAGCCTTTAACAACCATTATATCAGCTATGCAAGCTAGAAGTTTTCTTAGAAAATGGTGTGAAGCATTCTTGGCCCTAGCATTTGATTCCAAAAAAGAGAGTAAATCTTCAAGACATTCTTGTAGTTAATGAGTTTCCTGATGTGTTCTCTGAGGAGCTACCTGGTCTTCCACCTGAAAGAGAAGTGGAGTTATCTATAGAACTTTACCAAGAACTGCTCCTATTTCTAAGGCATCATATAGAATGGTACCATCAGAGTTGAAGGAATTGAAAGTTCAACTACAGGAGTTGTTAGATAAGGGTTTTATCAGGCCTAGTGTGTCCCTTTAGGGTGCACCAGTGTTATTTGTTAAAAAGAAAGATGACACCTTAAGGATGTGTATTGATTACAAACAACTCAATAAGGTGATAGTGAAGAATAAATATCCTCTATCTCGAATTGAAGATTTGTTTGACCAATTAAAAGATGGTGTAATGTTTTCTAAGATTGATTTGAGATTGGGGTATTATCAACTTCGAATGGAAAATATGGATATCCCAAAAATTGCTTTTAGAACCTGGTATGACCATTATGAATTTTTGGTTATGCCTTTTGGATTAACCAATGCTCCAGCAGCCTTTATAGATTTGATGAATAAGGTGTTTAGACCCTATTTGGATTAGTTTGTGGTAGTGTTTATCGATGATATATTAGTCTACTTTCGAAATGAAGCAGAACATACAGAACATTTGAGAATTGTGTTGCAGACCTTGCGAGAGAAACAATTGTATGCTAAACTAAGTAAATGTGATTTGTGGCTTAAAGAGGTTTCTTTCCTTAGGTATATTATATCATTAAAAGGTATTAAAGTGGATCCTAAAAAGTTAGAAGCCATTATTAATTGGAAGCCACCTCGAAATGTACCAAAAGTAAGGAGTTTCCTAGGCATGGCAGGGTATTAACGTTGCTTTATGAAAGGATTTTTATTTATTGCATCGCCACTTACTAGATTGCTCTGAAAGGATGTTAAGTTTGAATGGATCAACAAATGTCAAGGGAGCTTTGAACGATTAAAAAGGCTGCTAATAGAAGCCCCGGTTCTTACTCAACTGATATCTAATAAAGAATATGCTATGTACAATGATGCCTCCAGAAATAGATTGGGTTGTGTATTAATGCAAAAGGGTAAAGTTGTGGCATATGTCTCAAGGTAATTGAAGCCTCATGAGCAGAACTACCCTACTCATGATCTGGAGTTGGCAGCAGTACTATTTGCTTTAAAGATATAGCGGCACTACTTGTATGAAGAAAGATGTAAGATATTTACGGATCATAAAAGCCTTAAGTACCTTCTTACACAAAAATACCTTAATTTGAGACAGTGTAGATGGTTGAAATTGTTCAAGGACTATGACTCCATAGTTGATTATCATCCAGGTAAAGCAAATGTGGTGGCTAATGCTTTGAGCCAAAAGATGATAGCGTCATTACTATTGCAACAATGTAAGTGGAGATTTGCACCAGATGGAGCATTAGTAACTCAATTGAAAGCATGACCCAATATGAAACAAATGATAATCAATGCCTAAAAAGAAGACAAAAAATTACAGAAGATAGTTCAATCAATACTTAAAGAAGGTCCATCGGAGTACTCAATAAGAGATGATGGAGATGTGTATTATCGAAATAGACTCTGTGTACCAGATAATAAAGAGTTAAAGAGAACCTTATTGTGAGAAACACATAACATAGTTTTCACTATGCATCTCGGAGGTAACAAGATGTATTAGGACTTGAAATAGAATTATTGGTGACCAGGAATGAAAAGAGATGTGGTTGAGTATGTTTCCAGATGTTTGACTTACCAACAAGTGAAGGCGAAACACCAATTCCCTTTCGAGTTGTTAAATCCCATTCCAATTCCACAATGGAAATAGGAAAATATTACCATGTATTTTGTTACAAGGTTGCCCCTCACACAAAGGAAGCATGATGCAGCATGGATAATTATAGATAGGCTTACCAAAATGGCTTATGTCATACCAGTTTGGTCGGACTACCCACTAGACAGGTTGGCTGAATTGTATGCAAATGAAATTGTCCGGTTGCATGGAATTCCTATGTCTATAATCTCTGATCGAGATCTGAGATTTACCTCTAGGTTTTAGAAAAGATTATAGCAAGCTTTGGGCACCAAACTCCATTATAGTATAGCATTTCATATGCAGACAGATGAGCAATCCGAAAGAGTTATTCAGGTGGTAGAAGATATGATGAGAGGTTGCGCCTTAGATTTTCCAAGAAATTAGGATAGATATATTGCTCTGATGGAATTTGCATACAATAAAAGTTATCAAGCTAGCATCTGTATGGCACCTTATGAGGCTTTATATGGAAGAAAATGTAGAACTCCGATTTGTTGGACCGAACTAACTGAGAAAAAGGTAATCAGTCCTGACATTATCAAAGATACTGAAGAGAAGGTGCAAATTATCAACCAAAGACTAAAGACCACCAGTGATAGAAAAAATTCATATGCAGACTTAAAGAGGAAATATATTGAATACCAAGTGGGAGATAAAGTGTTTATAAAGATGTCACCGTGGAGAAAAGTGCTACGATTCGGGAAGAAAGGGAAACTTAATCCAAGGTTCATCGGTCCATATGAAGTTATAGAATGGGTTGGACTTATTACTTATAGATTGGCACTCCTTTTAGAACTATCTAAACTGTATGATGTCTTTCATGTATCCATGCTTTGAAGATACTAGTCAGATGAATCTCACATAGTGCTCCTACAGAAAATAATAATGCAACCTCACTATTCCTATGATGAAGAACCAAAAGAAATTTTAGCTGGGGAGATTAGACAATTGTGAAATAAGTAGATTCCCTTAGTTAAAGTACTGTGGCAACATCATGGCATGGAAGAGGCCACATGAAAACCTAAATCAGTTATGAAAACACAGTACCTGCAATTATTCAAACTAGGTATGAATTTTGGGGACAAAATTCTTTTAAGGGAGAGAGAAATATAAGGCCCCTATTTAGGCCTTGGAAAAATATGCATGTGTTCTTGAATGATAATATGACCACTGTGTGTGTGTTTAGTCAGTGAGTTATAAGTATGGGCATAAAGGTAATTACCATAAGAGAAAAAGGGTTAAATGGTCGTTTAAAATTAGACCATGTATGTGAATAATTATGGAGAAGAATTTAATTAAGGGACCTAATTGAAAAGAGAAAGAAAAAGTTTTGGGGCAAAATCATAAATTTAAGAGATTAAGTCTAATTTTAAAAGGGTGAAAATAGGAGCCAATAGGAGCTTGACACCTCTCCTCTTATAAATTTCTTGAGGAAATTAGTATTTAAATGGGATTAATGGGAGAGGGAGCCGGCCATTTCATGGTGTTCTAAGGTAGCTAATTCTTCTATTTTAGCTCTCAAGAACACCTTAAAATTCTAAGTTGATTTTTAGCTTGAGGAGAGAGAGTTTAGGGGTTACTATCTTAGGGTAATAATTTCTTCTCCTCCTATTTATTTTTGGATAATCAATTTTAAAATTATATGAATCCATTGTGTTATAACAGCAAGTGAATCCATTCTTGTAGAAGGGAAATCCAGTAAAGGGAAGGAAAAGCTGGAAGGAGGAGCTTGAAGAAGGTTAATCACAAAAGGTATGGGAAATTATTGAAAAATTTATGGTGTTGCTTTGTTGAGATGTTTTGAGATGTTGGAATGAAGTTTTTATTAAGGGGATACATAAATAGGATGGGTAAATTGGCATGGGAACCGAAATTTTTGATATGTCTTCTTTTGGCAAAAATCTGTCCTTAGGCTCACTATACCTATCCGGACTAGTTTGCCTATATCTAGAGTTTGAAAGACCTAAATTGAGTAATTCTATTTGGGTTAGAAACTAGATTCATATATATATATATGTATGTATGTATGTATGTATGTATGTATGTATGTATGTATATGTGTGTGTGTGTGTGTATATTTATGTGTGTGTGTGCACACACACACGTATACACACACATATAATATTCGCACATACAAGAGGTTAATTTAAAAAAGGATGGGCCTAAGAGTTTATAAGAGGTTTTGTCCTAACTATGACATCATACAAAAGGGAATTACCAAAACCTAATGCTAAGACAGACAGTAGCACAACAAACTCTAGCAAATATGGTTGTCCCGCCTCCTAAAATATGCTCCACTACAACAACACAATCAAGTAAATGTATAAGTAAATACCAAGGGTAAAATACACTATTAGATCCAACACAACAATAAGAGGGTTTTAGTTTAATTCAGCAATTTACAAGCACATTATAGAATTTAATAGAGAAATAAATTTAGACTTAATCTCTCTTCGGATTGGTGACAAATAGCTAAATAACACTTGAGATTGGATCACAGAAAGGGAACAGAAGATACTCTTTCCGATTATCATATAGAAGAGGTATCAATCTTAAATTATAAAACAGAAGGTGCTATAACACCATTTTTCAATAGACACCATAGTGTCCTGAGCATGCTCAGATAGTAGAAGTCATAACTTGCAAATAAGAGCTTGAGAATTTTCATTTTCATCTATTTGGAATCCAGACTTAGAAGAAGCATAGTTGCTCACTAGTTCAGTGGTAAAAAGATAAATTTTTACGAGATTTCTCATATTAAGTCTCAGTAGGAATTCATGATTAAAGCAACCCACGTTACCTACAATAAGTCATATAAGTTGTTTACTAATTACTAAACATAACTTTAGAAGCATTTAATCAATTTCAAAATGAATAAATAAGAATTACAGAAGGAGTTAAACAAAATAGAGGGGACCTAGTTAAACTAGACTTATATATATGTATATGTATATGTATATGTATAAGTTGGAAGAAATTGAAATGATGGGAGTTTAATTATGTATAAGGGTATAGTGGGAATTTCCCTTGGTGAGTTATTTGTCCCACTCAATAAATTTTGGGTTTTTGGGAGAGATAGAGATCGGCATTTTGAGGGATCTCTTTGTCGCTCTCTATGGTCACAGTTTGGAGAAGGATGCTAGGGTTTGTGAGTTAACATGAAAGGTAATGTTTTTCCTTGAAGATCTCTTTTTTCTCTTCTTTTTATGTATGTTTTTTGGTAATGAGAGATTACAAGATCTTATTGTTGTCACCATGTGTAAGGAATGGAGAAAGAAGCATACAAATCAAGTGAAAAGAGAAGAAAGAAATAATGAGTAAAGGAGTTGGATTTGAAGCTTCATTAAGGTATGGGACTATTATGTTGATTTTATGTTTGGGAGGATGGTTTTGATAGTTGTAAATGGATCTATAGAAATTTAGGGTTATGTTTTTTGGGTTTTAATCGGGAGTTTTTAAGATGAGTTTTGGAAGAACAGAGATCAGATCTATTTCCTTATGAGTGTCAGTGTCGAGTCGTGATATTCTTCACGAGTCGTGAAATGTAGCCCTTTTTCTTCACTCGTGAGCCCCTTCACGAGTCGTGAAAGTTAGCCATTTTTCTTCACTCGTGAATCTCTTCACGAGTCATGAACCTTATCCATTTTTCTTCACTCGTGAACTTCTTTAAGAGTCGTGAACGTCACCCCTTTACTTCACTCGAGAAATCCTTTCACGAGTCAAAGGTTTCTTCACGACTAATAGACCTATCTGGACTATTTTGCATATAAGTTGATCTAGAGAAAATAAAATTTAATTATTCTTGTTGCGTTTGAAAATATACTTCCATACCTATATTTCATATGAAGAAACCAAGTCCTAAATTCGTTTCTAAATAGGCCATATTTCAGCTTGAATTATGGAATAGTTTGCTGCCAAGTCACTAGGAGCAGACCTCAGTATTTTGTAAATATCTGAAAACATAGAAATGATATCAAGATAATTTTTAATGTTTTAGAAACAAGGAAAAATAGTGGAACAAGTTTGTAGAAGACCAATTTTGCTGAAAATGCCTTTTGGTATGTTAAAAAAATCTTAAAAATTTAAACTCAGAAAACTGCCTATGACTGTTCATGACTCGTGACATGTGTTACTTGTGAACAAGTGCACGAGTCGTGAAGTTTGCTCCCTGTCACGAGTAGTGGCACCCCTCTCGACTCGTGACACTTTCCTACTTCACCCAAACATGATTTTTAAGCCCTTTTGTGTCACCAAAGTTGGTGTAAACCCTTTTTAAGAAATTTTAAAGCATTTTAAGCATAAAATAAAGGTAAGTGGTGATACTAAACATGATTAAATGAAACATTACATGAGAATAAAGTTAGTAAATAAATACTAATGTTAGAATATATGAAAATGATTACTTGTAATTGATGGTATTATAATGATTATAACATGTGATTTGTCTTTGCCCAAAAATATTGCACATTATTATTCCTCTACAATGATATGAGAACACTATGATATAACCTAGAAATAATAAGAGTATAGTCACAAGGTTGTATGTCCAAGTTAAAAGAAATGGGACATCACAATTTATATTAAATTATGAAACCGTAGAAGCTTGATTACACTCAAAGTCACAAGAAGAATTAATGATTAGCAGTAATGTATAATAACTTACTCACCTATTTGCTCATGCCTATAACACATTATGATTAGCACATAAGTATCCATAGTGTGCTAACGACTAAGATGAAATAAGCTCACATAATCTACTTGGGTATAAAATACAAGTCAGAGGATTGAAATATTTATATGACTATGTTAAAGTATATAACTTGTTGTCTATAATATGATAGACCATTAAAGTGAATCAAGGGACTAAATATGAACAAGTGTTGACCTTTAACATTGTAAGAGAACCTACGCATATTACTACTATATGGATCATAAATGCATGAGTATTGCTTTAAATAACTATATTTTGAAGTGAGTTATGATAATATGGGAGAGCTACTCGCGACAAATTGTAACAAGGTACGTCATTGAGATTATCAATGAATTATGTAATTCAATGTTGTATAATTGATGTTGTCGTGCTATGATGAGTAGTTTAAATCATTATGTGATTAGATATGAGTATCTATAAGGTATGTATTACTACGATTCAAGTTGACTTTATACGCACACACACACACACACACACACATATATATGGACATGCATATAATACTCTGAATATTTTTAGTTGCAAGAACTATACTTCCATAGTCGCCTAATTGGCTTCATGTGTAATATCAAGTATGATGAGATGGATCGATGAAAGTAATATTCTATTATGCGTGCAATATCATGTAATCCACTACAATATGTATGAATGATGTTAATGCAACTATGTGATAACATGACTTGCTTTCATGTGTATTAGAGCCTAAAGCTCAACATTGATGTATGATAAGAAGGATATGATTTCTTTATGAATTGTGGCTTGAAGCCAAATGAGTTATTAAGTAACGAAGAATATGATGAATCAAAGATGTTCTTAAAGGGTTAAGCCTGCGGGGCTTAGTTTAGTTGTAGATTAGATAGGCATGCCTAGAGGGATATAGTCGCAGCTACCATAGTTGACCCCATTTGGGTCTTGTTCCTTAATGAAACCATTGTTCGACCCCGTTTGGGTCCATAGTTTGTTCCTTGTTGGAACCATTGTTTGACCCAGTTTGGATCTATTGTTTGATATCTTCAGATATCCATAGTTTGATACCTTTGGATATCTATTGCTCCCGATATTCACCTTTTAAACTAGTACTTAGGTAAGCTATTAAAGATGATAAAAGTACACAAGATAAAGTAAAACATGCATTAATTGCTCCATTTATGTAATGTAAGCATGATGAAGGACATATTGTTTTGATTGTCTTAAATTCCTTTCGACTATAAATTGTTTTTATGAAATGAAATGTTAGGCTTTGAAATACATGATTGAGATGTCTCACATCAATTAAGGAAGGTTCCTGTATGAGTGCTAGTGTGAGTTGATTCCACCGATGGGATTCCACAGAGAATATATGGACCCTAAAGCATACATTATTGTACTAAAAGTTATATGGACTATAACATGTGCACTAAGTTTCATGTACGGTGTTTATGAAATGTATACCTGTGGCATCATGACTTTGTCTTATAATAATGATATGTAATGCTTGTTTTTTGTGATCACCTGTAACTCCGCCAGTCTGTTTATTTATATATATAAATGCTCACACACATGTAGGCATAATGATAAAAATCAGCAAAAAGAGTTTATTTTACTAATAATAGCCAATTGTAAGTATTTAAATGGTAAACTCTTAAATTTGAGGGGCGGAATGGTAAAAATATACAAGTAAAAGGAGCTATTTATAAATTAAGCCAACGTAAAAAGAAGGGTATTTGGTCTAATTATTTCTCAGGCCGCGCCAAGCGAGGAAAGCCCGAAACGTTGATCAGTATGTATAAACTATATATAAATTCACCAAAATGAAAAAAAAAAGAAAGACAGAACCTTCTCTGAGCGCAACCGCCACCAGGCCCGATCTCCTCTTCCTCAAGTTTCTTTCATCGTTCCTAGCTCTCTCTCTAGACTCTTTGTCGCCGACCGGCATCCCTGGTCGGCGGCAATTCACCATTTCTTTTCCCTTTTCCTCTTCTTCTTCTCCTTTTCTTCTCCAGCGACAAGTTCACTGCCGTTCACCATCTCTATTCTTCCTTTCGTTCTCTTCTTTTCCTCATATTCCTTATCATTCCCTGCCGAAAATCCAGCTTCAGCGGACTCCCCCGTCGGTGATCTCCAGGATCTGCGACAGTCCTTCATCCTTGTTAAGTTCTCTTGGTCATTTCTTCTGGACAGGTGAGATTTATATTGAAGTTAAAAATACCTCTATGGGTTTGTCTTCATGCTAATCCCTCCTTTGTATTCCGTTGTTATTTTCCTGCGAAAATTATTATTTTCGTTATTATTTAATCTGTTTTTGCTGTGAAAATTACCGTTATTATGTGTTTGGTTTGTAAATTTTGCATTGAATTTTTATTGATTAAATATGCTGAGATAAGTCTTACTGCTTCAATTGATAGTTTTTATTGGTTTATGTCTTTGGTTTGATGCTCCGAAGGGAAATGAACTAAAAGTACTAATAGATTGAATAAATGTATGTTGGTTATGTTATATTCTGAACTTCTTTTCAATAAATGTCTGAAATTTTGCGTGCGTATGCATGATTGTTTTTTTTTTTTTCTTTTTCTTTGAAAGGTTAAATATTTATTTCTGGGTTTGAATGAGGGTAGATACATGTTTATGTTTGCTCTCTTGTTTTTGTATTTCCTTTTTTCCCCGTATCAGCTAATGGTTTTAGCTGGTGCGCAATGACGCAAAGCTGTCAATGGATTGCTTATACCATGTCATAGCTTTAATCTTGATACCCTTAAATATGCCAGAAACTACTCTATATGGGTCTTAAATTCAATGATTAAAATCTTGTTTATTCAAGATGGATAGCAGTAGATATATGTTAATATTTTGGAAAGCTGACTGAAAAAAGTAATTTTCTGGATGCGTTGGAAAGGCCAGAAGATATTGTCAGATGGATTTCAGTGCAGTCATTGGATATTGGATGTTTTGATTTGATTATTGATACCTACCTTCTAAAGTAGTTATTGAATTGGCTACGTGTTGGGGCAGCCTCTGTTTTTAATGAATTTACTAATGCTATGCTGTTATTTTTAATGCCATGATCATTGTGCATAAATATTTAAAAATCACTTATCTTCATTTGTATGCAAAGATGTTTATTTGCTTTTTATATTTTTTCAGCATATAGACTCATTTTAGTCCTATGTATATTATGTCTACTCTATTGTAATGGTGTGACCCATTATGCTCTTCTTGATGTTGGTGGTCTTGATGAAATGTTAATTTTAGCTTATATAGTTCATTCATGGTATAATTCTTGTATCCCTTTCTCCGGGTTTTCATTGCCAATGATGAGATTTGGTGGACTAGCCAGGAGCTATTGTTGGTCTTAGTTGAGTTCTCTAGAAATAGGAAGCTACCTCTTCAGACCGGGAGTACCCAGGAGAGGATGAGAAAACATTTCATAAAAATTGAATTTCTAAATTCCTGTATTTTAATTTCTTTTTTTTTTTTGAATAAATTAAACTAGAGGAGAAAAAGGGATGTAATTCTATTGAATTTTCTTTTCCTAGTTTCTCTCTCTCTCTAGTTTTTTCTTAAGTATAATAAAAATATATGGACCTTCTGGTATCTATATATATTTGTATGTGTATGCATGTTTTGGGCTTATTTTGGATTTTAATGACAGTTTGATAAAATATCAAACAGATACTATATTTATGCATGGAGTTGAACCTTAATTGGACTATATTCTGGGGTCGGCATAATCAATTACTGAATTAAGTTTGTGTTAAATTTTCCTTTTATTTATTTTTTTATTTATTGCAGGGTCCATGGGGAATATCCAATTACAAGAGGAGATAGTGTTGGATTTTTAGGCACCTCTTTTGTCATTGCATTGCTGTGAAAGAGAGGATTTTGCTTTACATTCTTGTTGCGCTTGTATTAACAGATCTTTACAAGAGTTGCGAAGATTGGGATCCTGGATTTTGCATGTATAAAATTAGATTTGATGGTGTTCGTGTTCTTGTCCTTGCCCAGGTATTGTAGGAGAATATGATCATTGACTGAGCTGTTAAAAACTTGCTGGATCAGAGTTTGAATTAAGTGATGATAGTTTATGGTATCGAATCTTGTATTTCAACCTATAGCCCTATTTTAGATTTCACCCTTTTTTTTTTCCTTTTATAATCACAAATTCTATATGATTATGGTTTTGACATTGTTGAATTGTAAATGTATGCATTTAATCTGGAATTTTCAGGGTCAATCATGTTCCAGTTATAATGCTAACTCTGCGCATATATAGACTTCTTTCACAGCATCTCTGAAAACTGTTGTTGGCTTCAAATTATTATCTTTCATATCAAACAACAATGAAATCCAAAACCCTGAGCTTAGCTCCAGCTTTTCTTCTCTTTCCAGTTCTTAAACCCCCAAACAAAACCATCATTTTCCACCAAATTGTTGTACTAGTTGTCACTTTCTTTGCTTATGCCTCATTTCATGCCTCAAGAAAACCCCCAAGCATTGTCAAGAGTGTCCTTGGACCCAGTATTGAATTGAATTCTTCAGATATCCAATCAAATATGTTATCAGGGGAAGCCATTTCAAGCTCAACTGTTACTGGTTGGGCACCATTTAATGGTCCTGAAGGGACACATCGACTTGGGGAGCTTGATCTTGCTTTCTTATCATCCTATTCCATAGGAATGTATTTTGCAGGACATGTTGGTGATAGGATTGATTTGAGATTGTTTCTTGTTTTTGGGATGATAGGTAGTGGTTTTCTCACTATCATTTTTGGGCTGGGTTATTGGTTCAATATACATTTATTGGGGTTTTTTGTGTCTGTGCAAATCTTGTGTGGTTTGTTTCAGTCAATAGGATGGCCTTGTGTGGTGGCAGTTTTGGGGAATTGGTTTGGAAAAGCAAAGAGAGGGTTGATAATGGGGGTATGGAATTCACATACATCAGTTGGAAACATCATGGGCTCTGTTTTGGCTTCTGGTGTTTTGGAGTTTGGTTGGGGTTGGTCATTTGTAGTGCCAGGGGTTTTGGTTATTTTAGTAGGTTTTGTGGTGTTTTCATTACTTGTAGTCAGTCCTGCAGATATTGGATTTGAGCCTTTAGTGGAGGAGATTGAAATGCAGATGGAAGTGGATAGTGGGGAGAATTTGGAATCAGAGGAAGCAGGGCTTATTAGAACAGAAAAATCAGATTCCCCGGAAGCTATTGGATTCATGGAGGCTTGGAGATTACCTGGTGTTGCATTATTCGCTTTTTGCCTCTTCTTTTCAAAGCTAGTGGCTTATACTTTTCTCTATTGGTTACCCTTCTACATAAGGCACACAGGTACAGGATTCTTCTAGTTTACAGATCTTCTGTTGAAATTTTGAATTAGGATCATGTTACAAGTTATTGCTTGACTGTTTATATTAATATCATGTGGACATAAATGAGACTAACAGGAAATTGCTGTTGATGCTAACAATTATATTAATAAAATTCAGTCTTGTTTGTGAACTTTGTTAAACTAATTTCAGACTATTTATTGCAGTTATGGTGTGAGCTTTTTATTTTTAAATGTTCTTTAATTCTCATGTGTACAAGAATAACTTGAATTATTAAGCTTGTAAAAACGATGGATATTGATCACAACTTTCTGTTGCAATTACAGCTGTTGCGGGAGTACATTTGTCACACAAAACTGCTGGAATTCTTTCTACAATATTTGATTTTGGAGGAGTCTTCGGTGGAATTTTGGCTGGATACATATCTGACATGATTGAAGCTCGTGCGGCAACTTCAATTGTTTTCTTGACACTATCAATTCCTGCCCTCATTTTGTACCGAGTTTATGGAAGTTTATCTATGGTCACCAATATTACTTTGATGTTCGTGTCTGGGTTGCTTGTGAACGGCCCCTACTCACTGATCACGACAGCTGTTGCAGCTGATCTTGGTACCCAAGATGTGATCAAGGGAAATTCCCGGGCCTTAGCTACTGTGACTGCAATTATAGATGGTACTGGCTCCGTTGGAGCCGCTCTTGGGCCACTATGGGCGGGGTATATTTCCACAAGAGGGTGGAACAGTGTCTTCCTTATGCTTGTTGTTTCTATTTTCTTTGCGATTTTGTTCTTGATTCGTGTTGTGAAAACTGAGATTAAAGGCAAGATGAATGAGGGAAAATGGGTTTTGAACGGCACGAGTACACATTGATGGAGAATTCTATATAGGGAAAGGATTCGGAGTTTTTTTTGAAGTAATAGACTTGTGTGTATAGTTTAATCATTAATGTTTCATAGATTATTTCCAGTTCACTGGTACTTGTACAGATACCAACTCATTTTCTATGTGCAAAACAGGGGCTTTGGTTTTCACTATAAAGTCCTTATTTGCTTCTCTTGGTACTTGGTAGTGTTAATTTCAAAGTTGTTTATGATTTAAGCTCTTCCTTGAAGATGGAATTCTCCTTGCACTCAACTAGTCGCTTCTAAATGTTGAACATATGTTAGTTTTAAAAACTCCTAAAAATTGGGTTAGGGAACAGAAAAAGAGATAAGGCCTTGGGAGATTGGAGTTCTACAAAATAATAATCGGAGACGATAAGTGGAGACGGACAAGGTTGGGGCTTTATAGTGCATAAGAATACTTGATGACGAAAAATATTGAGAAAATTATACCAATGCCATTTATTTTTTATTTTTCATTTCAAAAATGCCAGATGCATTTTTCTTCCTTCATTTATATTTTTTTTACATTTTATAAATGCCCGCTTTCTCACCATTTTTTCTTTCTTCCTAGTTTCTTCTTCTTCTTCTCAAATGTTATTTTATTTCTTACCATTTTTCCATTTCAATTTTTGAATCTAAAAACGGAGATGAAACGATGACGAGAAAAAGAAAGTTGAAGATGAGAACGATGATAAAAACGATAAAATTACCACAGCTTCCTCTCTTTTGCGTTTCTTATTGAATTTCTTCTTTTTCTTCTATGAGAGGAGACACTCTCTTTCTATCTTTAGAAACTTAAAGAATAAAGTGACATTGGAGCATAATAAAAAGAAAATTATAGTGAATTTGGCTAATTTTAAGCTATGTGGAAGTGTTTTTTTTTCTCTTTTCCTTGCATTCTTTTTGGTCAACTCGATTTTTATCTTTGTGGTGTTTAAAGCTTTTGAATTTGAAATTCCACTGAGTTGTATGTGGTATTAGATTTAGTTTTGTAGCTATATGATTATATGGTATTAAAATTTTGAAGAGAAACGCACTGTATTTGGTTTGTATTGTTTTTTAGTTACTTGTTTAATGAAAATTGGAGGCACTGTTTAAGTTTTGAGTTTTTGCATTTTGTTTCTGGGTTCATGTGATTTTCATGTTTTTTTTTTTGCAGTGTTTGCATGCAGTATACATGTGTACCAATGTATATCACATATGTATACTTGAATACCATATATGTATATTATCCATTTCATTTCATTCTTTTTAATTAAACAAAGCTATCCATTTCATTCCAATTTCAGTTTTCATCCCACATAAATTTCATTCACATCAAAATCTGATTTTATATTTATCATTTTTCTTTTCTTCTTTTTCTCATCATCCAAACATGCCAATTCCCCTCCCCCCACCCCCTTTTTTTTATTTTTTTATTTTTTATTTTATCTTTCTTTGTTTCACATGCTGTGAGTTCATCACTCTGCCTCTACAAATTAATGATTTGATATCTGTTCAAAATTGAAAAATTGCATTAGAAATAATGGAGAGAATTGGAGAAAATGGAAAACAAGAAAAAAAAATCTTGCAAGACAAATATTATGAGAAACAATCTTAGGACAGGAAAGAAATGGAAAACATGGGTGCAAAAGAATTAATTTTTTTTTCCAAACTATGGCATTTATGTAGAAATCCAAAAAATATGGTCAATGAGAATGAATCTCTGAAGAGAATCAAAAGAGTGCTTGAACCCATGAGAAATTTTTGAGAATTTTACAAGTTTTTCAAGACTGGCCATGTACCATTCCCATGGTGCACCCCAAACCACAACCGTGGCAATGAAGGTGGCAAGCCTTTTGTGGAACACATCGTTTCAACTAATGAAACGGGTGCGTTTTGCAATTTTATAGCAAGCACAATCGTGGCCTTCATACCATGACGGCTATGGTAATTTTGTTTACGTAGGCCGTCATTTCAATAAATGAAACAGGCATGTTTTGGTTAAAGTAGCATCTTAGGGCCATAACCCTTGTTCACCACGACCTTAGTGCTTTACTGTTTCGAAAGAGAGGAAACCCTGGGGTCCCTTTGATGCAAGCACAACCACGGTACATTGCAAGAGCCATGGAACCAAAGATGAGCTAAAATTGCCAAATGGATCGGTAACGAGATCAAGAGTTAAAAAGTTTAAAGAAACACTTCAATCCACATAGGCATAATTGTAGATGGCATGGGATTTCAAGAGACAATAAGGACCAATGACATCATATCTAATCAAATGGGGTTGAATTTACTAACGCTATTAAAATTGGACCAGATAAAAAACCGGTAAGGCTGAAGGTTCGTGGCTCGACCGGTTCAACTGGGTTCAATCGGATTTTTTTCTATTTTTAAAAAATTATAATTATTATAATTTTTTTGAATACTATTGTATAAAATTAAAAAATATTCATCAAATATTAAATATATGTCACAAATATTCTAATAATAAATTATAAAATATAATTTTAATTTTATTATTACAAGTAATTAATTATGGATTATTGAATATCATATGTTAGAAACATAAAAATACAATCATATCATGAAAATAATTTCATGTTTAGATGGAGTACTAATAAAGTAAACACAAAAAATATTAAACTTGCATATATGAGTATAATTATATTTAATTACAATAAATTCAAATAGATAATAAGTATATTAAATTATTAAGTGACTTTTTTAGAATTTAAAATAATAATTTTTCAAATAAATAAGTAATGAAAATTTAATATATATATATATAGATATAATAAAATAAAAATTTAATATATATGTATATTTTAAATTTTCATTATTTATTTATTTGAAAAAAAATTAGTATTCTAAATTCTAAAGATATTATTTAATAATTTAATATACTATTACAATGATCCAAATAGATAATAAGTATATTAAATTATTAAGTGACATATTTAGAATTTAAAATATTAATTTTTTTAAATAAATAAATAATTATATGTGTGTGTGTGTGAAAAAATTAAAAAAAATTGATTTTTTGCATTTTTAGCAAAAAACCCAATTCTGTCCGATTCTCCGATTTTTCTGTTCTATCCGATTTTTTTCGGTTAAATCCGATTTTTTATCAATTCGGTTTTTAGTAGTTGAACTAACCGACTGACCTGTCAGTTTGCTGTTAAACTGACTGGTCCGATTCAATTTTAATAACTATGGAATTTACAATAAAACTTTAATTCTTATTTAATTAATTATTTTAAATTAGAAAAATAGCTTTGGGCAGCTCACTATTTTATTTTGAATGTGGGTTTGTTTTTAATTCATTATGGTGTATTTGATTTATTAGCCCTTAACTTACCTTTTTGGACTTGTTTTGGTGAGATGGAATTTTTATTATCTTTCAGCTCATTTAATTTAAACATTTAGGCCTAATGAGTTGTATTTTAGAGATATTAGTGTGGACTTTAGTTATTTTGGTGAGAGGCCCATCTTTAAAGGTCTTTTTGATAATCTAATTTTTCTTTCTTTTCAAGGGGTATAAAAACCCCTTTTTGATAATCTAAGTTTTCTTTCTTTTTGATAATCTAAGTTTTTTTTTCTTTTCAAGGGGTATAAATACCTCGTAATAAACTTATATGACAGATTTTGTTGAATGAAAAATATTGAGCTTTTACTCATTTTCTTGTCTTTACGGAGAATTGCTTGTCTTCTTCTTTTGTATAAAAAATCAAATCCTTATCAAGATAATCACCCGTGGAAAATTCTATTCTTGTTTTCAAATCAACTTTATCATATGCATTTGGATTCGTCTTACTGTTTGAGAGTTTATTAGGGTTAGGGATTTCTTCTTTTTCATGTTCTTGCTAAAATGTGTATTTAAGGGGTTTCGAATTCTTTAGCCTTCGAATTCCACATCATTTGGTATCAGAGCCTGGATTGGGATAAATTCTTATTTATCTTGTATTTATTTGCTATTATTATTATTTATTTTCGTTATATTTTGGAATTAGAGTTCATTTTGTTCTTCTGTTTTCTTGTTTCTTTCTTTTTTCATATTTGTTCTTTGAGTTATTTGTTGTTCTAATTATCATATAAAGTTAAAAAAAAAACACAAAGAGAGATCAGTTGTTGGAGTTGTCACACCCCTTCACAGAACAGTCCTTTCCGATGCGAACTTAGCCGAAAATGGTAAAATGTTTTTCATCACCGATCAATTTCGATACACTTTAAATATCTTTACATCAAATTCCAAATCAATCGATAACCTTTTAAACAATTAAAACATAAACTAAATAACTTTATGCAAAATCTTACATCGAACACTCACTCATCAATAATTATAATAACAATCAAAATATAATTCATTCTTTTACCTTAATTGTCTATGTATATATATGCCATAATACAACTCGATTTAGCACTATCTCTTCTTTCCCGATCTTGCTCCACTGTGCAATATGCTCCCGTAACACTTCATAAACTGCATGTAGTAAATACTATGCGCTGAGCTCTAGATATGCTTAGTGGTGACTACTAAACCTAGAATTTTCCAAATAAAGCATAATTGTATAGATTATGCTACTTTTATTCTTATTTCCTTAAACATTTTCTTTTACTTCAGTCGACATTAGTTTCGTTATTAACTCATATTTTAGTAATTATTGTTCTTTGATTTTCAATCTTTCAACGTTACTTTACACTACCTTCTTAGAAGAATCGATCTCAGATTTACTTTTACCTTTTCGTTTTTTCTTTACTATAGCTTTTACTTTTACTTAACTTTCGTCTTATCTTTTTAGTCACAGCGATATAATTATCATTTCATTTAACAGTGTATATTGGTACTCATGTCTTTAATGGTATCAAATTTATAGATTATTTTATTCCTCGATTTATTGTTCAGTTACCCAATATGTGCTATAATTACACTTCTTGTTATTTATTCTTTTATTTTACTTTAACTTTTAAACTAATAAACACATTATTATTTAAAGGCTTTTAAGCTATATTGCGAAGTGATATAGCTATTTTGAGACACTTTGCATTCCAATCTTTATTTCCTTCTTTATACATTTAACCCTATTCAAATACTTGTTTAGTACTTATATCTTTTGCTTTTTCTCAATTTATGTGCCTTATTATCGTTTTACCTTTCATTTAACTTTTCTTTCAGAAACACATTACTTAAGCTTAAGATTTCACTTAATGTCATTGTTATCACTTTTTGACTTTAAATAGGAAATTAATATTATTTTTCAAACTTGCTACTTTTCAGAATAATAATTGATACATGAAATACCAACTAATTTAATTTATCTTTTTCATGTAAAAAAATACATTTTAAATCATTTTTCTTTATAAAAGCTTAACTTAATCTTCATTTATTATTTTATTCTTATAAAACATTTCTTTTTCTTTTACTTATTAATCACATTTTTTGGAAACCTTACAATTTATTATGGCTTTTTATTTTCTTCCAAATAAATCATTTTTCGTTTATAATTTTTTTAGATTCAATTCATTTAAACAATATTGATTTATTCATTGCAATACGCTCTTAGTGCAATATAGCAGGATTCTTAAAAAGGATACTCGGGATTGGATCCAAATGTCCCACCGAGAGAGAAGTGATCCCCATGGGACCATTTCTCGAAAAATATTTCACTTTCATTTTTTACTGAAAACACTGAATCTATGGAGATCAAAGATCCTACCCATAACAAAACAAGTCTTCATGACATGTACCGCGGTATAGGGTATCCCTATGGCTAGCCAATTATATCCTAAACAAGAATATCATTACCTATTTATCGCTAAGGGCAAAATAATTAATTATATTTGCAATAAATTTTTTTTAACATTTAAAAATCTTTAATTTCTTTTTTTTATTTCTTGATACAATACTTTTTTGATCAATCACACTATTTAGTGCTTTTTGACTATTCAATAACTTTTTTATTTCTTTTATTTTCTTTCACTTTATTTTTTTAAGTCACTTTTGTGAATTATTTTTTCTTTAATAATTCTCTCGGGCACTTAAGACTATTAAGTCCTTTATGCATTTTATGAATTGTAGCATTATAATTCACAATTTTATTTTATTCTTCTTGTGTAATTCTTTATGAATTATTTACCAATAATTCAATAATTGACTTTTTATGATTCCTCCCTTTTCTTTTTCTGTCCAAAATTTTAATCATTCGGTATGCCAACTTTTATTCGGTCGATGAATTATTTTATAATAATTTACTCTTTTAATACTTTTTATTGACTAATTTATGTTGATAAATCAGTCACACATTTATTTTACAACTTTTTACACAATTATGCATTATATTGATATAAGTCATTATTTTTTTTCGAAAATAAATAATTTGACTTTTTCATTTCTTTTTACACTGAAGTAACTTACTTTACGTTCATTTATCATCACGTACTTATTTATTGAATTATTTCTTAATAATTCAATATTTTTAATTAAACATAATCAATATTTTATTTCAAAAATATTTTAGTAAAACATATAAATTTCACAAAAATTCATATACACATTATTTTATAATTTTCATCATTTTCACTCAGTTTATTCATTATTTACCAATAATTCATTATTCTTATTATTTTCATAGCTTAATAATTGTTTCGAAAAATTCATCGGCTGACTTTTTATTTCGTTTTCATTGACTATAATTTAATCTCATATAAATTCACTTTTTCAATATTTTTGCACAATTATTCACTCATAATTCAATTAATTTCAATACACATATTCACATTATAAATTCAATAAAATTTCAATAATTTCAATAAATCCCAATAAAATTTATTTATGCATTATTTATTATTTACTATCATTTTTCACTAAAATAATTAATTATTTCACATTATTCACTATGAACATAATTGTTACATAATCTTTAAAATTCCAAAATAATTTATAATAATTCAATAAAAATTCAAGGACACTATACATTAATTCTATGATTGATTTAGGCTAATATATTTTATTTTTATGCAAAATACCTTTATTTTTCTTTAGAGGAAAATTCGGCCATCTATATAAAACCATCTTAAAAATTTTATTTCTTTCATTTTAGCTTTCCTTTCATCTTCTTACATGTCTAATTTCATTTTTCCTAAACCAATTTCATCAATTAACAACTTTAACAATTTTTAACCTAATTATATAATTGAAATTAATTCACAATAAAAGGAAAATCAAAGGATTTTGTAGTCACTTACCCTTTTTCCATGCTTAACCTTCCTTAAGCTTCATTTTTCTTTACTTAACACAAAACAAAACTTTGTTCTTCAACACCATCACCCTTGGTCGAATTCTTCCTTCAACAAAACATCATAATTTCATTTTATTTTGCTCAAAATAACATCAAATCCAAACTCTATGCACCTAAAACTATGAGAAAACACTTAAAATTCAATTCAAATCAATTGATTTTTCAAACTTTACCTTGATAACTTTACTTTCCAACCTTGGATTTTCTTGCTTTCCTTGCTTTAATTAAAGGTTGGAGGCCATAAATATGATCTAGAGAGATGGAACTACAACTCTCAAGCCATGATTTATGGGAGATTTTAAGTGGTTATGAAGCAAGAAAGAAAGAGAAAAGAGAGATGGTGGATTCGGCCAACACAAGGAAAAGGGAGGTGAAGCTGGTGAAATCTGGAAAATTCTCCAGATTTTTACCCTTTTATATGCCTCCTATTGGGCCCAAAAGTGGGCTTATTCAATGGGCTTAGCGTTATCAAAATTAAAGCCCCATTTTAAGGCCAATAAAGGCCCAAACCAATTTCTCAATCTTCCTCACTTCAATTCACTTCAAAAAGAATTCCATCAATTTTATCATGTCAAAAATAGCTAGTAAAAATTTTTTTGGCTCAATCAGAGTCCGTTATCGATCCGATTCAAACTTATCGGTCCGTTTCGATAACTGTCGATATCCCCAAAAAATTAAATTCTCATCACCAAAATATTTTACATAAAAATTCATTTAAGTGTGCAAATTCTAACAATTTTTGGAGTTTGTTTACTATTTTTAATTATTTATGCAAAATCAAGTCTCCTTCTCTACCAGGAAAATTTACTCGCTACCTTTTTCATATTTTTGACCTTTGGAGGCCTATTTGACCTCAATTTCACTTCAAATTTCAATCTCGGACTCACCATGACCAATACTTTTCAACGGTCAAATAAATATTTTTGACTTTCGGGCTCGAAAAATACTATTTACTGTCGAAAAGTACTGTTCACGGCTGACTCGGTGTTGAGGCCATTACATTTCTCCCCTACTAAAAGAAATTTCATCCTCGAAATTTACTTATGTCAAAGAGTAGATGATACTATACGGTGGTTTTATTGACATTCCTTTCACATTCAGTGGTTCCAAAACATCTTTGCTAATGGAATCTTCTTACTTTAAAGCTAACCAATTTTGATATCAAGAATCTTTATCAGTTTCTCTTTTTCTAGATCATATCATCCCGAGTGCAGATTCCTTTCATACTTTAGATCAAATCAAGACTTGCTAACTTCTTTGCACTTCATTAAGTCCAACATAAAGAATTCGATATTTTCTTTCTGATAATGCCTCGATAAGAGTCAGATTCTACTATATCTAAACACTTTTCACAACCATTATCACAATCCTATACACTTTACCATACCCATTCTTTCAATATCTGAATTATCCACTATGACTGGCCATTAGTCCAAGGTTGAATGACTATGCTAATACTAAGATTATTACCAATCTCCTATATAACATTTTTCCTCTTTGACGCTCAAACAATCTGATAATAGATTATTTAATCACATTGTCCCATTTTCTAAATAAATATCATGACAAGTCGAAGCAATTCCTGTAGGAATCCCATGGTCCACTTCCATGCGTTGACACATTAAATATTTACTTACAACATCTGTCATATCACACTTTCAATCCGGTATATCTGATGACTTCTAGGATGTAAGGTATTACTATCTCAGTGGGCTTTACTAAGAATTTTTCGATTTATTCACAATGACTACCACACAAACATTCTCTTTCAGAACTATTGTTCTTACCCGATGTACAATATCGGTTTTACTTATATTCTAGCTAATAATGCCACATCTGGAGTCAACTTAAACCGACATTCATGGCTTAAAGAATCAAAAACCTTATCATTAATCATTCATACCAATTCTTCTGACATACACATTTAAGTACACTCACATTACCCAAATACTCATTAAACTTTTTTTTAATGTCTCAAAACATATCAGATGGTTACTACTTAAATCCTCCGATATAGATCTAAGTAAAGGTGTAAGATCCTTTCCATCGATTCTTCAAGAAAGTCGGTACGCTAACAAATATCATTGACATGACCAATAACTTATAATGGCCAAAATAAAAATGGAAAACAATCTTAAGCATACTATTTCTTGCCACATTCTTAGGTTGTTCCTATGCTCATCAAATTCCCTATCAGTTTCATGCTATCAAGTAGGGCCTATACATATGGTATAATGCATATCAGATGCTGTCAAATAATATGAAATGCTATGCAATGAATGTATGATTTCATGTATGCAGGTAGAATACTGTCACGTATTCTCATATAATGCATATGTCATAGCCCATCCCAATGCTATGAAATATACAATCAAATCTCCCCACATCTGTAAAGGAATCACTGACAGATATATAAAGCATCTTAAACAACCTCACTTATAATCGTAATAACTTGCTCAGTAACATTCTTAAACCAAGGCAATTCGGTCAAGGTATCTCTTTATCCTATGCAATTTATCTGTACTCAATATACAATTCCTTTTTAAATTTTTGGTACACTCTTTGTTTTGTCCTTCTTTAGACTATTTCTCATCTAGATAGACACTTAAACTCATCATATTTACACTTAATTTCAGTCAAATCTTCTTTTCCCTACTTTGACCCCCATGAGATCTCAAGCAGCAATACTTTCATTTTCACTCACTACCATCTTTACTATATAGAATTAATCCTTTCACACTTAACAATCTCAGTCAAATATCAACTTTTTCACTTTAAAACAGGTAGGGGTGCAAATACTTGTCAGATTACTTAACACCTATCCACTTATAATTGGCATGTATATACGGACAAACTTATCGCTTAACCTTATCCCACACTGATCTTAGAACTGCTTAAACCTTTGCTCTAATACCACTAAATGTTACATCCTTCACGGAACAGTCCTTTCCGATGTGAACTTAGCCAAAAACGGTAATTTTTTTTCATCACCGATCAATTTCGATAAACTTTAAATGCCTTTGCATCAAATTCCAAATCAATCGATAACCTTATAAACAATTAAAACATACACTAAATAACTTTATGCAAAATCTTACATCGAACACTCACTCATCAATAATTATAATAACAATCAAAATACAATTTATTCTTTTACCTTAATTGTCTATGTACATACATGCCATAATACAACTCGATTTAGCACTATCTCTTCGTTACTGATCTTGCTCCACTATGCAATATGCTTTCGCAATACTTCATAACCTGCACATAATAAACACTACGTGCTGAGCACTAGATATACTCAGTGGTGACTACTAATCCTAAAATTTCCCAAATAAAGCATAATTATATAGATTATGCTACTTTTATTCTTATTTCCTTAAATGTTTCCTTTTACTTCAGTCGACATGAGTTTCATTATTAACTCATATTTTAGTAATTATTGTTCTTTGATTTCAATCTTTCAACATTACTTTGCACTACCTTCTTAGAAGAATCAATCTCAGATTTACTTTTACCTTTATGTTTTTTCTTTACTATAGCTTTTACTTTTACTTAACTTTCGTCTTATCTTTTTAGTCACAGCGATATAATTATCATTTCATTTAACAGTGTATATTGGTACTCATGTCTTTAATGGTACCAAATTTATAGATTATTTTATTCCTCGATTTATTGTTCAGTTACCCAATATATGCTATAATTACACTTCTTGCTATTTATTCTTTTATTTTACTTTAACCTTTAAACTAATAAACACATTACTATTTAAAGGTTTTTAAGCTTTTATTGCGAAGTGATACAACTATTTTGGGACACTTTGCATTCCCATCTTTATTTCCTTCTTTATATATTTAACCCTATTCATGTACTTGTTTAAGACTTATATCATTTGCTTTTTCCCAATTGAACAATTATGTGCCTTATTATCATTTTACCTTTCATTTAACTTTTCTTTCAGAAACACATTACTTAAACTTAAGATTTCACTTAATGTCATTGTCGTCACTTTTTGACTTTAAATAGAAAATTAATATTATTTTCCAAACTTGTTACTTTTTAAAATAATAATTGGTACATGAAATACCAACTAATTTAATTTATCTTTTTTTATGTAAAAAAATACATTTTAAATCCTTTTTCTTTACAAAAGCTTAACTTAATCTTCATTTATTATTTTATTCTTATAAAACATTTCTTTTTCTTTTACTTATTAATCACACTTTTTGAAAACCTTACAGTTTTATTCTGGCATTTTATTTTCTTCCAAACAAATCATTTTTCGTTTATAATTTTTTTAGATTCAATTCATTTAATCAATACTGATTTATTCATTGCAATACGCCCCTAATGCAATATAACAGGATTCTCAAAAAGGATACTCGGGACTGGACCCAAAGGTCCCATTGAGAGAAAAGTGATCCCCAAGGGACCATTTCTAAAAAAATATTTCACTTTCATTTTCACTGAAAACACTGAAGCAATAGAGATCAAAGATCCTACCCATAGCAAAGCAAGTCATCATGACTTGTACCGTGGTATAGGGTGTCCCTATGGCTAGCCAATTATATCATAAACAAGAATATCATTACCTTTTTATCGCTAAGGGCAAAACAATCAATTCTATTTGCAATAATTTTTTTAACATTTAAAAATATTTAATTTCTCTATTTTATTTATTGATACCATACTTTTATGATCAATCACACTCTTTAGTGCTTTTTGACTATTCAATAACTTTTTCTTTTCTTTTCTTTTCTTTCACTTCATCTTTTTAAGTCACTTTTGTGAATTATTCTTCAATAGTTCTCTCGGGCACTTGAGGTTATTCAATCCTTTATACACTTTATGAATTATAGCATTATAATTCATAATTTTCTTTTATTCTTCTTGTGTAATTCTTTATGAATTATTTACCAATAATTCAATAATTGAATTTTTACGATTCCTTCCTTTTCTTTTTCTGTCCAAAATTTTAATCATTCGGTATGCCAACTTTTATTCGGTCGGTAAATTATTTTATAATAATTCACTCTTTTAATACTTTTTATTGACTAATTTATTTTGATAAATTAGTCACACATTTATTTTACTTTTTACACAATTATGAATTATATTGATATAATTTATTATTTTATTTTTCGAAAATGCATAATTTGACTTTTTCATTTCTTTTAACACTAAAATAACTTACTTTATGTTCGTTTATCATCACGTACTTATTTATTGAATTATTTCTTAATAATTTAATATTTTTAATTAAACATAATCAATATTTTATTTCAAAAATATTCTAGTAAAACATATAAATTTTACAAAATTTGTATACACATTATTTTACAATTTTCATCATTTTCACTCAGTTTATGCATTATTTGCCAATAATTCATTATTCATATTATTTTCATAGCTTAATAATTGTTCCGAAAAATTCATCGGTTGACTTTTTATTTCGTTTTCATTGATTATAATTTAATCTCATATAAATTCACTTTTTCAACATTTTTGCACAATTATTCACTAATAATTCAATTAATTTCAATACACATATTCACATTAGAAATTCAATAAAATTCCAATAATTTCAATAAATCCTAATAAAATTTATTTGTACATTATTTATTATTTACTATCATTTTTTACTAAAATAATTAATTATTTCACATTATTTCACACTTTTCACTATAAACATAATTGTTACATAATCTTTAAAATTCCAAAATAATTTTCAATAATTTAATAAAAATTCATGGACACTATACATTAATTCTATGATATATTTAGGCTAATATATTTTATTTTTATGCAAAATACCTTCATTTCACTTTAGATGAAAATTAGGCCATCTGTATAAAACCATCCTAAAAATTTTATTTCTTCCATTTAAGCTTTCCTTTCATCTTCTTACATGTCCAATTTCATTTTTCCTAAACCAATTTCATCAATTAACAAATTTAATAATTTTTAACCTAATTACATAGTTATAATTAATTCACAATAAAAGGAAAATCAAAGGATTTTGTATTCACTTACCCTTTTTCCATGCTTAACCTTCCTTAAGCTTCATTTTTCTTTACTTAACACACAACAAAACTTTGTTCTTCAACACCAACACCCTTGGCCAAATTCTTCGTTTAACAAAACATCATAATTTCATTTTATTTTGCTCAAAATAACATCAAATCCAAGCTCTATACACCTAAAACTATGAGAAAACACTTAAAATTCAATTCAAATCAATTGAATTTTCAAACTTTACCTTGATAACTTTACTTTCCAACCTTGGATTTTCTTGCTTCCCTTGCTTTAATTAAAGGTTGGAGGCCATAAATATGATCTTAAGAGATGGAACTATAACTCTCAAGCCATGATTTATGGGAGATTTTAAGTGGTTATGAAGCAAGAAAGAATGAGAGAAGAGAGATGGTGGATTCGGCCAACACAAGGAGAGGGAGGTGAAGCTGGAGAAATCTAAAAAATTCTCCAGATTTGTACCCTTTTATATGCCTCATATTGGACCCAAAAGTGGACTTATTCAATGGGATTAGCCCAATTAAAATTAAAGCCCATTTTTAGGTCAATAAAGGCCCAAACCAATTTCTCAATCTTCCTCACTTCAATTCACTTCAAAAAGGATTCCATCAATTTTATCATGTCAAAAGGAGCTAGTACATAAATTTTTGGCTCAATTGGAGTCCGTTATCGATTCGATTCAAACTTATCAGTCCGATTCGATAACTGCCTAAAATTCAATTCTCATCACCAAAATATTCTAAATAAAAATTCATGTAGACATGCAAAATCTAACAATTTTCGAAGTTCGTTTACTATTTTTAATTATTTATGTAAAATCAAGTCTCATTCCTTATCAAGTAAATTGACTCGCTACCTTTTTCATATTTTTGACATTTGAAGGCCCATTTGACATCAATTTCACTTTAAATTTCAACCCCAGTGTCACCATGACCAATATTTTCCAACGGTCAAATAAAATATTTTTGACTTTCGGGCTCGAAAAATACTATTCATTGTGAAAAAGTACTATTCACGTCTGATTCGATGTTAAGGCCATTACAGGAGTAGAGAAAAAGAAAAACTTAATTTGAGAGTCATGACTACAAGAAAAAAAGTACAAAAGAAAGGTTTAATTAGATTGGTGGCATGTTCGTTGAATTTGTACACTTACCCAAACAAAAAAAAAGGAAAGAAAATATATTACATAATTGACTAAACATAGAAGGAATTTTGTTATATGATCTGCAGATATTTTGCTCTTCTAATCTAATTTGATTTGCAAATCTTTTGTGATCTAATTTGTAGATATTTTCCTTTTTTGATCTATAACACCCTGTGCTCGAGCATTGGGTCAAGTATTGGCATGTTATACTTGGTGTTATTAATTATACTATCCCTTGCTTAAGTTGTGGTATCGACTAATTAATTATTATTTATTTTATTTTCCTATGTTCTTTTCTCATTAGCTTTTTATGCATCATTTAATAATAGTACTATTCATTTGGTAAACATTTTGGCAGTATAACGACTGTACATGTCACTAACCCACCTGCAAATTTCAAATTAACACTCCCAAAATACCATTCACAAACTCAAACTGCATCATTATCACAAACAATTTAGCTCCCGTAACATCATCATCCGTCAATTTCAACAACCACACATTCATCACTTAAAATACATAAATTGGTAACATAGCTTACATAAAATTTGTCTTAATTTGTTATATACATAAAATCCATACTAAATAAATAAGCTTCCATAATCATAATCACAATATACATATCAAAATTATACACCGAAGTAAACTCTTATTCTCCATATGTGCACTTCCTTCAGCGTCATATACCTGTCCCTTTTTACATAATCTTCATTTAGCTTTCCTTTGTATTTGCTTGTAGTAAACACTTGCGTTAAGCATTTTCATGCCTAATATTGGATATTTAACTAATACATTTCGTACACAATCATACAAGTACATTTTTGTTAATATATATATATATATATATATATATATATATATATATATATATATATATATATATATATATATATATATATATATATATATATATATATATATATATATATATATGTTGTTTAGTTTTGTCTCTACTCATTTTTCCTATTTATACCTTATCCATTATTAAATTATTCACTATTAATTTTCTTTTTATTCCAATTATCCTAATGCTTTTCATTTATTATTACATTCATAAGTTTTACACTTATATTGTTAAAATTCCATTTAGTCTTTCGCAATCCTTATTTTTTTTTATCAAATTTACAATTTTATCTTCTTAAGTCCTATTTATTCTCTAAAATTACCATATTACCCTTATTACTTTGGTTAAATTGTAAAATTGTAATTATGCCTTTAAATTATTCGTTTCTTCTTCTATTTACAATTTTGCCACTAAAAGACCAATTTAACCACTTATTTACCATTTTGCCATAACTTTTTCCATTTTATTACCAAATTATCATTTTACCCTTATTTCTTTATTTTAGTTCATAATTACACTTTTATCCCTAATTAACCCTTTTTATTTATTTTATTCCTATTTTGCCACTATTTTTTATTTTTATCTCAAAATTTTACCATTTTTCCTATTTTAATCAATTTATTTTTGGTTTTGCCTTTAGTAGTTTACAGTAAAAATCCTCGAACTAGATATATAGGACGTGAACCCTAAAGGTCCAAACCTACAGAAATTTATACTTTACACTTCTTTTTAATAACTTTTTGACATATTTATCAGTGTGTATCCGCTATTGGTCCACTTTTGGGAGTTGCTATGACCCGGTACTGCGATAAATATCATTATGGCTAGTCAATTACATCCCATACTTCTGGTTTCACTACTAGTTACTAAGAGAAAAATTATTTTTACAATTTCAATCACATATTTATAATGTATTCATATTATCTTCACGTTATCACATTATGTAACATTCAAAATTCATGCAACATGTATTATTTTCATCATTTTCCCACCTTCTATCACTTATCATCATTCGTATCATTTTATTCACACCAATTACATGTATACCATCATTTGACCATTAAGAGTGCATAACCATCCATATTCCTTTCCTTGCCACAAATTGTTCTAACCATGTTTTTAAAGCATATTTCACACATATTTGCCATTAATTCATTTAAATTACACATATGCATACTAATTCTCTTATTTATGATAACTCCAATTCATTTTTTATTTTTAGTGTGTTTTTATCTATGTTTTTCTCTTGTTTTGTATATATTTAGTGTTTTATATGTTAATTTCCAATCTCTTTGCTAAATTGGATTAATTTGATGCTTATAGAATGAAAATATACTTAATAGTGAAATTTTTGCTTATGTGTAAAATTTTGGCATAGTTCATGATTGAGACTAATTGGCTCCAGCCGTGACCCTTGAAGATTTTCCAAAACTCACCATTTCATTAAAGGTCACGACTAAGATAGTTTTGTTCTAGCCATGGCCCTAACACTTTTCAAAGAAATAAGTCTAAATGCATTGGTTACGGTTGAGATATGCCTTTCTAACACATTTTAATTAGATTCATATAATCATGGTAGAATATTGAAAAACATTTAATCAAAATAATCATGGCATGAAAAATAAGAATAAAGAGACAATACTTTCACATAATGAATCAACACATCTACATGGCAATTAATTTGTTATTAAAATAAGAGTAGAATAACAACCTATAATATTAGCCTTGATTACTTTTTTAGAAGGTTAGAGACTATGCTTTAAGTTTCCCTCCGATTCATTTCCACAATTGAAAAATAATAAAAATGTTTTGTTCTTCTCAAAAGATGTAAAGGAACCTTTTTATTCTTCAGACATAAAAATCAATTTTTTACTCTCAAGAACTAATGATCACCTCTCAAAAATTTCCTAAATTGAAAAGATAAATTTTTAGCCACCAAAGAAAGAAGAAAAAGAAGAAGTAGAAGAAGAGACCCCAAAACTATAGGCTTTTTCCTATTTATTTAAGAGAGTTTTTTATTCTTACTAAAAATCTTACTTTTAAGATTTAAAAACCTAATTTGATCCCCAAATATCATATTAGATTTTAGTTAAACTTTCCCTAAAAAATCTCCCTTTTCTCGATCAAAAATGTGGGAAGTAAATCTACAGATCGCACAACAAGCAAGCAGGGTGTCTGTCGTAGGGTGTTTATCGCTAGGTGTCTGTCACCAAAGATAGGCAGTGATAGAAGAATAGCTTGTTTATCAATAAGAAAAGGTGATTTTAGCCATTAAACCCTCATTTAAGCTTTGAAAAAAATGTAAAAGGATAAAGCCCAATAAAAACCTTAAAAACTTTGTGGAAACCAAGGATGAAACTTAAATTTTCATTCTTCATTCGCAATACGATTAATGCTTCCTTATCGAGTAACTTTGATTTGGGCTGTCTCAAGACCCAATGTCTACAAGATCATGCTTGGGTGGCCCTTAAGTTGTATATGAAGACCAATGCTCCATGTAATGGCAATAGATACTTCCCTTAAGTATCTTGAACTATAATATGTTGCCTACTATATGGGCTTTTATGAATTGAACAAAATTTAAATGAATTAGGAGGGTATTAATTAAAGGTTGCCATCCTCGGTGGGCCCATCCTAATTTATTTGAATTGTTTAAATACATAATGGCTAGAATTTATATGTATGTGCTTTAAATAAGAGAGGTTTTATTATCGGTTTCCCCATACACAATACGTATCCATTAGGTTTCCTGATGACTTATGGGTTAATCTTGCCTAGAAAAAGACCTGTGTGGGAAATAATATGGTTGGAAGGTTTTTATTCCTGCTTTTTTCTATGCTTATGAATGATGTATAGCACAATCATGCATTACATGTCAATTATACATCATTCTAATTTTTTTCCTTTTCAACCATCATAGAGTCACCTAAGTAGTTAGGGGTCCCAACAGTTGCCTTATCAGAGAACCTTATTCTGAGTAGTCAGAAGCAGAATCAGAGTTATCATTAAATTTTAGGTTAGTTAACATCTTTGATAGAGCCTTAAAATCTTTGACAGTGATGGCAAATCCCACACAGCAAGCTGGCACTGGTAACTCGCAAGATATAGATAAAACTTTTGATGAATTTGAAAGGAGAATGACATCTATGATTAGTAAATTGGCAGCTACCTTGGCACCACCCAATTAATTGTGGCCTATAGCGCCTACCATTGGTCAAGTGAAACAAATAGTTATTGTGGCAACTTGCACGATGACTGTTGTAGCTACTTCCTTGCTATATAATCTATAAGTTTGGCTTTATATGCCCTGCCTATTGAGTAGAGGAAAGATAAATTTCATGTCCATAAAAATATTATATAATAAAGGAAAAAGAAGAAGAACCAGTGGCCACCCACATCCTAAAAGTTTGATCACCTAAGGTGGAGGATTTATTCTTAAAGAAAATGAAAGAGAAAATATAAGCGATGGCTTGGGTTTTGTCAATCGGAAAGGGAATTAGCCCCGATGATAAAGACCTGGATAGATAGGAAATCTTACCTTAGAGGTTTACAATGCTTGATTTGAAAAACATTGATGGCACCTCTGACCCATCGGCATATATTAAATAGTACACATTGATAATAAAGGCTACTGCACTAACCAAAAGGTAAAAGGTTAAGTATTTCAGCCTTAGCCTTATGGGATAATGTTGTTGATTGGTACTATGGCTTGGATCGCAAAGCTAAGGAAGATTGGGACATGTTAACAAAAAAATTACTAAAGCAATATGATTGTAATATATGGATGGCGGTGATTTTAAAAGATTTTGAGCTATTACAGTAAAAGCCTCATGAATCCTCTCATGATGGAGAAATTAGGTAATGGAAATTAAGCGAAAGCTAGACACTTTAGACTAGATCCAACTATTTATTATAAATGTAAGTCCTTACATTAAAAAAGGGCTTAAAATAAAGGGCCTTAAAGAATAGGAGTCCCTCAGGATATTACAATTAAAGCTGAAGGAGAATATTTAGCTAAGAAGGCTAGTTCAAATGGAAGTGGAGTTTATGGCACAACTTGACAAAGTTATAGTAACCTAAGAGCAGTTAAAGTGGCTGGGTCAAGCAGTAGTAGTACTACTAAACCATTGAGGTATCTGCCACTAAGAAAAAGAAGAATTTGTGACGGTACTCTAACCTAGGCAGATCTTTGTCTTAGGTGCTAGAAAGGTTATTCAAAGAGGGAAAATTGTAGCTGTTACTAACTAGGCCTGCTAGGAATTAAGGCCAACCCTATTAGAGAGTATGCCCTAGAGTCCATGTAATAGGGATGTTTTTCATATGCATAAAATTTATATTCTTAATAAAAGCCATCATTCATTTATTAATGCTATGTTTAAATACATGAGTTTGTAAATCTTAAATTAATAAATGAAGTCCTAGATATTATAAACACAGTGCAAAGGCAATCATGAAGGTATTCATGATGTGAGGTGTCTATTGCATGCAAATGTGTTAATATCTAAATATCCCTAGTCATAGAATTAACAAGATAGGACATTGTTAATTCGGACAGACTAGCACATGTTATGCTTCTTGAATGGTTCAAGCAGTGGTTCTTATAACTGTGATTATGGAAGATAATCAAAGCTAACATGTGGATGCTTGTTAGAAGAACAAGTTCATTGGAGACCTGCAAAGAGAATCCTCACATGGATATTAAATCTATGTCAGTGAGGAATCTCTTCATAGCGGTTGTGCAAGTATCCTTAGACTTGAGATCACCAAAGTTATCTTAAGTAGCAAGTGGTATACTTTGACTCCATAACTGATTACTTCTAACTGGGAGTGAACATAGTTAGGAGATTGGGTATATCATGACCTACTTGAAGATAGTTGAGTGATTGACAAAGGATTCACCATCCCAGATTTAATAAGGGAAGTTAACTCGCATGATTCTATAATTATCTTGTTCAGAGAATCTCTAGCCAGAGTAAAATGCCAAAATAGATAGAGATCTATGAAGGGCATTTTGGGAAAAATGGTTAAATTAATAGAACATACATAATTAGATTTATATGAGTTGACAAAAATCCATACTCGAAATCTAATTGAGATAAGAGTGGTGAAAGGAGTAATTACACGGTAACTGTTTCTATGGAAGGGTATAGTCAAACCACATGACTTTCCTGACATTTGGGTAGTCATGATGCCTAGCTAGAGGCCAATCATGACTTGTATAATGATGTATCAAAATATCAATAGGGATTGATAAAATGATTTAAAGGAGTTTAAATCATGCGAGTTTTGAATAGAACTCATAATTATATATTATACTGCCAACATGGACAGGAACCCAATAGGTCACACACATATAGAGAAAAAGGATAAAATGGTAAAATGAAAAGAATAATAATATTTGATATTATTATAAGGGTAGAGAAGTGAATAAGATAATGATTAATTAAAGAATTTAATTAATTATGATCAAGTAAAATTGTCCGCGAAACTTTTGAGAAATGTTCTGTAAGTTGGACCTAATTGAAATAATATATTTCATGATTAATTATTATTGACTTATAAGTGTTATAGGACTACTATAAGTGTTATAGGACTGATATATTAATTAATAAGTCCATTGAAGGAGTTATAAAGGGGCTAGAGGAATGGAGCTGGTGTGGAAGCCCTTCTGTAGAGGGCCACACGCCAAATCCATACAGAATGCCTTAGAGCTCTTTTTCTTGCACCAAATTAATTTATATATGTTACATAAGTGTTATAAAACTCACATATTTAATTTGGTTGTATTTGGAATCCATTTGGGTCTTTAAATCCAATTAGTTGCACAAAGGGCCTAGTTTGTGGGTTTTGTGCATAGTCTTTTATAAAAAGGTTTAAATTGGATTTAATTAAGCCCAAATAATTATAATTAATTCCAAAGGCCTAATTAATAATTCTCCAGCAATTTTAAAGAGCCCAATCTCATTAAGGAGTTGAAATTTTAACCTAACTATAAAAGGCCAACTAATGAGGAATTAGGGTTAAGTGATTAAACAAAAAGGAAAGACCTTTTATCTTATCCTCTTTCTCTCTTTTGCGCCACCTCCAAGCTAGCTTCTTGGAATTTTGGCCAGCCCTAGTTTGATATCAATTTGTTGGTTTAATTTATCCTTCTCTAGTGTGGATTACTCATTGGAGGTGTTCGATTTTGGACACTGTGGTTTGCGACAACCCGGTATGAAGTAAAATCAACTGTTCAACAAAAATCAAAGGTAATTTTTCTTATTCTCATATAGTTATATTGTGTATTCATGGCAAGATCAGATCTAATGGTTAAAAAATTTTAAAATTTCGCTCATGTATGCGATGCATGTAACCGTTAAACTCCAACAAACCCAATCATTGGGTAGATTAATTCTTTTCTTTTTATTAGAATATCAAGTAGTTGACTGACCAGTGAAGAACCCTAAGGGATTAAATCCAATATCTTATTAACAATAAGTAGATTGCTAATCTAGAGGACTAAAATAAGAAGAAAATAAGTTATAATGCAATTCCACCACCGGTATTTATGATTAGCTCAAGCCTCCCAGAATGGTATATACTCAGGGACTTGTATGGCAATGAATATGTAGACATTACTTGTCCAAATTAGCAAGAGACAAGTGAATAGACATAAGATATGAACAGTTTGATGAGTCATGAAGCACTATCCAGGGAAGGGGCATCAGGGCCTTTGGTTGACATGATTGATTGTTGAGAGTCTACTAGTGAAGGTAGAGATAGTGCAAAAGAAGACCCTGTGGATTTATGAGATTCAAAAGAGGAGGAGGAGGGAGAAAGAGTGCAAGCTGTGACTAGAAGTGGGAGAGTTATTCTCAAGGTAGAGAAGCCACCCATACCTGCACCACTGGTTGTAGAGAAGGAATTAAAGGATGATTAGATCCTCGATAGTTGAAGAAAACTTCGGCACAAACTTTTATATGGGATTTGTTGTAACAGTCCCCGTCTTATAGGCAAAAGCTTGTTGAGGCTTTATGTGGGTCTACTATGGCCATGACTATCTCACCATCTGAACTATTGGATTTTGTGAAGGGAACTTCGGTAGAGAACATTATTTATATTGTGATGGATTTACTAGTAGAAGGGTGTGAACACAATCGTCCGTTGTATATTCGAGCTTAGGTTAATGGTAAACACACTTCCTATGTTATGATTGATGATGGGTCTTCTATTAATATATGCCAGTTGATAGCTCTTGCTGCCTTTGGAATTGATGCATCAAAGTTAGATAAATCCAACCCGACTATCATTACTTATGATAATTCTAAAAAATAAGTATTCAAAACTTTCAAGGCTTTAGTTAAAATGGGGCCAATTAAGTCTAAGGCTAAATTTGTAGTTTTTCCTACCCCAGCTAAATTCTCAGTTCTTTTAGGGATGCTATGGTTTCACAAGTTAGGTGGGGTACCCTCAACTTTACATCAAACAATAAAGATCCCATATACAGGTCAGGTGGTTACTATTTAAGTTGCTCAGGAGAATGAAGTTTCTTTGCTGGAGATTGCAAATGAACCTTTCAATGTTTTTTATATCACCACTATTAATGCTAATGATGAGGGTGATTGGGTGCTAACTCTTCAAATGGTTAATATGATGAAGAAAATGAATTTCTATCAGTGCTGGTCTGGGGAAGGATTCATAAAGGCCTTATGAAGTAATTACTATAGTAGGGTAAAAGGACAGAAGGGGTATAGGTTATGTTGAGTCCAATTAAAAGAAGAAGATTTAAAAGAAATCAAAGTGAGTTCTATATATCCTTGATATTTTTGTGCCTGTATCTACAAAGTGTAAATATTGTGGTGAAATTAAGCCTGTCATGGTTATAGAGGAAATGGCCCTTGGGTTTGACATATCCAATGATGTTTTTGATTAGGCCAATAGAACTATCAAGCCTATTAAAGGATTTTGGAATGAAGAAATAATGATAAAGCTATCTGAATGGGATGTTGATGCTTCCAAAGAGATCATGACTCCATATTTGTTGGAAACCAGGGCCAAAGGAAAGAAGAAAGTGGAATTTGAAGTCATAATGCTAGAGTTGAATGAAGATGTTCTAAAAGCTATTGAGAAGGCAGATAAGGAGTCTTCATTGTGTATATAGAGAGGATAAGTTTTATCCATGGCATCAAATTCACCAGAAGTAGATGAAAATGCCTTTGTAAATGTACTTTTTGTACCAAAGCTTTTTAATGATGATGTATATAGTTGTATTTATATTAATAATATGAACAAATTTTCTTATTTGTGTGATATTTCTCAAGGTTTCATTACGCATAATCATGATTACAAATCATTTATATTTGATATTAATTCAACAAATACTAGTCTATTTAATCTTGGACCTTTAAAACTTAAAGGGAAATCTTAATTACATCAGATATAACCCTTGAGGAAAGAAAATATTTTTGAGAGAATATTAAGAAAATATAAATAAGTGTTTGCTTGGACCTATGAAGATATGCCATGTATTAACAATGATGTTGCTAAACATGCAATTCCACTTATTCAAATTGCAAACCTATCAAATAGAAGCTCAGGATGCTCAGGCCAGATGAGTAGAAAAGGTGAAAGAAGAAGTACGAAAGTAGATTGAAGCAAAGTTCTTGGTAGAAGAGTTCAATATCCTACTTGGCTAGCCAATGTTGTTCCTGTAGCCAAGAAAGATGGAAGGGTTCGCATGTGTGTTGACTATCGAGACTTGAATAAGGCATACTAGAAAGATTATTTTCCTTTCCCACATATAAATATGCTTGTTGATAGTTTTGCCATGTGTATGATGTACAATTTTATTGATGGATATGCTAGTTACAACCAAATCCTCAATAAGATTGTAGACAGAATCAAAACGGCCTTTATCATAGAATGGGGAACTTTTGCCTAATGCCTTTTGGATTGAAGAAAGTTGGTGCCACTTATCAAAGGATGGTAAAGTAAGATCCTTGATGACTTGATCCATAAAGAGGTAGAGGTTTACGTAAATGATATGATGATCAAGTCAGTAACCAGAGAAGACCACTTTGAGGCTCTGGAAAAATTCTTTCAAAGGATCGATAAGTACAACCTTTGCCTTAATCCAAAGAAGTGCATCTTTGGGGTTACCTCAAGAAAGTTGCTTGGCTATGTAGTCAGCCAAAGGGGGATTGAGATAAATCCAAATAATGTAAGGGCAATTAGGGAAATGTTGGTGCCTCAAAAGAAAAAAGATATTAGAGGGTTCTTAGTTCGACTTTAGTGTATCAGCTGCTTTCTAAGAGCTAATTTTCAAGCTATCGAGGAAAGATTAGCTTTTTAATGGAATGAAGATTGTCAAAAAACCTTTGACACCATTAGGTAGTATCTCTTGTATCCACCAATGTTGTAATAGGCTCGGCCACCCAAACCACTAATCTTTTATCTAGCAATTGAGGAAATCTTAGTTGGTGCTATATTCACACAAGAAAATGAGTTTGGGGTCGAATTTGCAGTCTACTACCTCATCAAAAAAGTTTATACCTTATGAAGCAATGTATGCAGATGTTGAAAAGATTTTCTTAGTAGTTATTTGGGCTGCAAAAAGTTAAGGCATTACTTTCACTCTTACAGGGTTCAGGTAATAGCCAAGCATAACGTTTTTAGGTACCTTCAAATGACAGCTTCTTTGTTGGGTAAAACAGGAAAATGGTTTGATATTGTTATAGGAATTTGAGGTTGAGTATATCACTAGAAAAACCATTAAAGGCCAACCAGTGGTTAAGTTCCTAGTTGACCACCTACTAGAAGGGGGACCAGGTAAAGTATGAGTTTCATGATGAAAAATGTTGTAGCCGTTATAGTGCAAGGATGCTAGCTATATTTTGATGGAGCTATAAATAGTATAGGTACCAGGGGTAAGGGTGATCCTTATCATGCTAGATGGAGAAAAGCTCCATTTAGCCAAAAAGCTAAGGTATAAAGCTACTAACTATGAAGCAAATACGAAGCTTATGTGTACAAGTTAGAGGCACTATTGTCCTTAGGGGCAAAGTTAGTGAAGGTGTTTAGAGACTCATCATTGGTAGTCTACCAAGTTCATGGTGAGTGGGCTGTTAAGGAGGAAAGATTACTCTATTACATTGAATACTTGAAAAGTTTAGCTGGGTAGTTTGAAGTTTGCACTTTCAGTTTTGTACCCAAAGTTGAAAATTAACTAGCAGATGCCTTGGTAACTTTAGTTTCCATATGGGATAACCCGCTAGGGGTAGTTATAAAGCTAGTACTGATCACCAGTTCTGATAGGCTATGCTTTGAAATTGAGTAGGTGATGGGACATTGAGGCAAATGATGGAAGCCATGGTACTATGATGTGCAGAATTAACTGGAAAGATTAGTTTTCCCTGATGAAGCCATTGATAAAGATAAAAGGATAATCCTCAAGTTGTCCACTAAGTTCATTAGTGTAGATGGAACCCTATACAAAAGGTAGCCTGATGGCATCCGATTAAGATGTTTGAATGAGAAAAAAGCCATGAAGGTTATGGACAAAGCTTATGTAGGTGTTTGTAGAGCCCATATGATGATTTAACACTTGCTAAGAAGATTATGCACCAATGGTTCTTTTGGCTCAACATGGATAGAAATTGTTCCAAATATGTCAAGTAGTGTCATTTGGGCCAACAATATACAGATTTGAGATACTTTCTGGTTTTGGAATTGTGCAATCTTACCTCTTCGTGGCCTTTTGTAGCTTGGTGTATTGATGTTATGGGAGAGATACATATTACAGCTTCCCATGGGTATAGGTATATAGTAGTCGCTATTGATTACTTCACTAAATATGAAATACCCCCTATACTGTTAACCCATTAATCGCATCCATTTAGTCATTTTAAACATGCCTTATTTTTCTAATATGTATGTATATTATCAATCATATAACCATTATGTTACCATTACCCATATCATGCCGTGTCATATAAATATGTGGGTGGTACTTTGACTGTTCACGTATTTCATCTCATATTTAGCATCAAGCATACCATATTATGTATATGCTACTTTAAGTACTACATGCACACATGTTCTTGCTTAGTCATTTTTACACATATTAAATACATCCTTATATGCTAATTAGCCATAATACAAAACTTTTTAAAAGTATTAATATAAAATCACACTACATTAATTCCTATCAGTTTGGAGTTGGCCCTTCTTGATGCAGAGAACATCCTTGAGCAGAAGTCTTATCTACTGAATGTACACGGATAAATAACCCGTGCTAAGCTATAATGCTTAGTGGGGAAATAACTCATGATGGATGACCACACACAGTGGTCATCAGTATACACATTCAATATGTAACACATGCAACATAACATATCAATAATAATAAATTGAAGCTTTAACAATATCTCATGTATATAAGCATTATAACAATTGAGGACAACAAATATTCCAATATTCATAATTCATACTGATGGCAATTACTCATGTGAACATTTTCAATTGAAACACAATTTCTATAATCAAACCAATAATATGATCCAATGGTAACAATATTTAAGCAAGAAAAAGCTTTGACTTAATAATTGTTATCAGTACTATAAATAAAGTTTAGCCTGCCTTAGTTCTATCAGTGGATAACAGGAACTGTTGATACACTTAGTTATCAAAATGGTGGATAACCAAAGATATCAAATCGGTAGATCCAAACGAGGCCAAACTGTACTTTAGACCGGTCAAGCAGACCCAAATGGGTTAACTAACAACCCAAATGGGGCTGTTCATGATCCAAATGGGATCAACTATACTCTAGACCCGATTGGGCCAAACTGTGGCAGCTATAATTTTTCCTATAGGCGCCTATCTATCCACATTTGAACTCTATTGTAGGCAATACTATGTGTATAGACCCAACCATGGCCCTAATTGAATTATGATAAATTAATGAGGATTAAGGTTTAGTAAGGCAAATTAGATTATTTTGTATTATTAAAGTTAAGTCATATAAAGGGTATATTGGTAATCATGCACATGGGTATTGGAATGTAGCTAAAATACTAAGGAAGAATGTAATTGAATCAAATAAAAAGCTTGGGGTTAAAATGTTAAGAAAATAAGTTTAAGGGTTAAAAATGTATAAGGGCAATCTTGGAATTTCTTGAGTAAGATATTTACCCCACTCACTCTTTTAAGGCTCCCTAGGGAAGCTGGAGATTGGGACAAGGGTAGAGAAGTTTAAGGTTTGGTGAGCAGCATCTAAAAAGGTAATGCTTCTCCTTGTAGACCTCTCTCTCTCTACATTTCTTTCTTGGTCTGATCTCTGGTTTTGAAGGATTAAAAGAACCTATTATGCCTTTATGTGTTAGGGAATAAAAGAAATTAGCAGAAAGAGAGTTGGATCAAAGGAAGATTGAGCTTCAAACCAGGTATGGGAATTAGGTTTACATTTTCCTGGATTTAATTCCAAAGTTTTCCTTTCCATATGTGTTTGTCCTCCTTGATGAGGTTAAGGGTTAGATGTTAGAATATTGATAAGATTAAGAGGTTTTAAAACTCAATGAGTATGATTGTGGGTAGGATGGGATTTTTTTGAGTTTGGGTAGTCGATCTGCAGTATCGGGACTGTATTTTACTAGGCACGCCTACGCATGAGTTTCCTTCTCCTAGTGCGTGGCTATGCATAGCCTTCTGTCCATTGATCTCTTCAGCACGTGGCCACGTAAAAGCTTTCTCCTTCCAGCACATGGCTACACAAAAGCTTTCTCCTCCCAGCACACGGCCACGCCTAACTTTCTACCTTGTAGTTCCCTTACCCATGCATGGCCACACATGAATGTCTCTTCCCTAATGCATGGCAGTGTACTTCCTCCTTTTCCTTGTTTGGATGCATATGCCTTTTTCTTAGTTCTTCTACACGGCCACTTGGCCATGCAACCCATGTAAATGCAAGACCACTTGACCTTTATTTCCATGTAATGCACAACCACTTGTACACTATTTTCATTGGTTTTTCTTCTCCCCAAAACTATAGCTCACTCATAAATAATTTGTGAACTAGTATTTTATAGCCTGTGCATATGAAGATATTGATATGAATAGGGTGAAATGAGCTAGCAATAAGAAATGTTGATTATGGTTGAGTATACAAGTGGTGAGTACTATGGTAATTGATTAGTGAGGAATGATTATAGTTCTAAAAGTCTTTCCAATGCTAAGGTTTAAAATAAGATATAGTTAAGCAAGACTTGCTTTGCATGACTACAACAGTTAATATGCAAATTGAATATTGATGGGCTAATAAATCATGAAGTCTCTTTTATTGATAAAGACTAGAAAGACATAGTTATAAATGATCTGGCTATCAAATGAAGTAACAATGAAAGATTTATAATAATAACCTATTGAAATAAGGAAAGGTGTTCACTTGAAGGATGATTTTGAAGGTTTTGTCAAGGGCACTTTGTATATGATCTACTTTAAGTAGAATGTGGTATAGTGCATAACGCGCACAAAACCAAGTAGAGTAAGGAGCAACCTAGTAATCTTAAACCTGTATGCTAGTTGTCATGTCCTATAAAGTTGGGATATGGTATGTAATCTATCATAGTAAATGATTTTGCCCAATATCACATGCTAATACTTCGTTGCAATGACATGATATACTATGATATAGTCTGTGGCAATTAGAGGGTAGTGGTAAGGTTGCATGTTTAAGCTAAGAAGGGGTATCATGCAATGCACTTAATCATGAATGATAGGAGTTGGTTATACTCCAAGTCATAATGGAAAATAATAATTAGCCTAGATGTAGGGGAAAACTACTTGCCTACCAGTTTATGTCCTATGACTTAAATAGGGAAACCCAGTCTGCAATTAGTGTGCTACTCGCAAGATGAAATACTTTTGCATATCTTACATGGGTATAATATGTTATACGATGAAAATGTATTAATAAGCTATTGAAGCATGCATGATGGGGTTAAGGTAGATAACTTGTTGTCCATGTTCTAATAGACTATAAAAGTGAACTAAAAGATGAAAGTTATACCAGTGTCAATCTTAATTCAAAAGAGAACCTACCAGTATTCTTATATGGATCATAATTGCATGAGTATTGTTTAAAGTAATTATTCATTGATGGGAGTTATGATGTTATGAAAGCTACTCTTGGAAAATAACAACAAGGTACGTAATTAAGAATTATTTATAAGTTATGTAAGTTTATATGGTATAATTGATTCGACCATGCTATGATGAGTAGTCTGTGTCATAAGATGAACAAATATAAGAACCCCAAATGTATGAATTGCTATGATTATATATATGGACATGCATATCATCTTAGGAAGACTTTTAATTGCAAGAACTACACTTTTATAGTTATTTTATTGACTTCATGCATAATGCTAGGTACAACAAGATTAACCAATGAAAGTAATACTTTATTGTGTTTGCATTATCATTATTACTATGATATGTATGAAGGATGTTTATGCAGCTATGTGATTACATAATCTACAACCATGTATATTGGAGCCTATTACTCAACATTGATATATGATAAGAATAATATGCACTCTTTTATGAAATGTGGCTTTAAGCTGAATGACGTACTAAGTAAAGAAGAATATGTTGAATCTGAATATACTTAAGAATGGTAAAGCCTGCGGGTCTTAGTTCAGTTGTGGATTATATAGGCATGCCTAGAGGGATACAGTCGCAGCTGCCATAGTTGACCCCGTTTGGGTCGTGTTCCTTAATGGAACCATCATTTGACCCCGTTTGGGTCCATAGTTTGTTCCTTGCTGGAACCATTGCTTGACCCCGTTTGGGTCCATTGTTTGATATCTTTGGATATCTGTAGTTCGATACCTTCAGGTATCCATTGCTCCCGTTATCAAACCTTGGAACTAGTACTTAGGCAGGCTATCAAAGATGATAAAATGTACATAACATAAAGAAAATATGTAATGATTGTTCCATTTATATGATGTAAGTATGATGAATGGCCTATTATGGTGTTATATCCTAATTCTTGATGACTTTAAACTATTTTTATGAAATGAAATGCCATATTATGTGTTACATGATTATGATATCTCACATTTATTATGAAGAAGGTTCTCGTGTGAGTGCCGTTATGAGCTAGGCTCACCAATGGGCTCCACGATGAATAGTTTGGTTGTTTGAGCCATAAGCTTACAACATTATATTAAAAGTTATACGAACCACAATATACATAATGATCATCTTGAATATGGAAATTATAGTATGTTGCATATGGTATGAGGACTTGGTCCATTAATCATGATATGTGGCATCTGTTTGTTGAAATGGCATGCAAACCCGTTAGTATGCATATGAACATTTCATATGTATCTGCATATGTATAATTTTGATATAAACCCAAATGCAAACCATGATATACTATAATGTGGTATGATGTCTTAAATTGCAATGATAAGATAACATTAAGGAATAAGTGTGTATGAACCCAAAATGAGAATTAAGTAAAGATATATGAAGAAATAAAGTATAACAATAATTTTATGGTTGTTAAATGGCATAAGCACTTTGGTGTGTATAGATTTAATATTGAATGCAGGAATTATGTAACGATATGATTAATGCATTAAGTTAATATTTTATACTATTAACAACCTGGATGCATGAATTATGGAGTAGTAAGGATTAGGAGGGTATAAATCAAGCTAGTTATGGAAGAAAGATAAGATAATTTACAGAATGCTCTAGACGTTGGTAAGCGGGGTTTTATTATTAAGTTTGATAACTTCCCAATATATCCATTATGATACGATCAATATAATAGACTCATATGTTATCCCGTGCTGTTGTGAAAATTTACATGATGAGATGAATTGTGTAAAGAGGTTATGTTCATACATATAGAGTTTTGTTCCCCACTTTATAGCTTAGCACGGGTTCATTTATCCGTGTAGAGTTCAAGTTCAGCTTCAGAGGATCGAGCTAGATGCTGTTGCCTTGAGCATTTTGAGATTTTTGAAGGCCATTTATTTTATAATTATTTAATTATAAGCTTGATTATTTTATTGTGGCATGTAATTATGGCCCGTTCTATTATTATTTCTACCTAACTTTACTAGGTTTGTGATTATGATGAATGATGGTTATCCATGGTAAAGGAATTAGGGTGTTACACTATGTTCATGTTCATTTCATACATCAAGACTATACTTATAGTATACCATTTGTACATGTATATAATCTTGTAAAACTATATGTTCTCTAGTGCATAAACATATATGCACAATTCATAAAACAAGTTATACAATTAGCTCATATTATCCTTATGACTATGCATTTTGCATAACAACATATGGGCATGACATATAATCATCACATCATATCATAATTCATGGCATTGTATATGTATGGTAAATACTAATTACCTTAGCTTACCATTTCTACGAACTCATTTTAACCTTTAATCATGCCAATTACTTTACACCATGGTATCAACAAATGATTTATGTAAGTATCCCTCATCATGTGTTGTCTCTATATCAAAATATGCTTTGTATTGGTTAGGAAGGTTTAAATAGACTTTATAACACTTTAGGACATGGATATCACATGTTAATCTTGTTTAAAACCTTTATCTTTATGCCTTTAATGCATTAAAAGTGTTTAGGAGGGTCTAAAAATAATTTATTATCAATATATAGGCTTAAAAGGGTTAAATGGGATGGATATCAAGACTTGGACAGATGGGATTCATGACTTGTGTCCTCAGTCCGAGTTGGATAGAGAGCATGCTATCACGAGTCATGATTATTGTCCGAGTTGTGATAGGGCAACAACTGGTTTCTAAGTTAAACTTATGAGCAAATTTCGACCTTCAAAACAACATTTTTAGCAAAAATAGTCTTCTACAACTTTGTTCCCCTATGTTGCTAGTTTCTAAAACATCAAGAAAATGGAAATGTTCATTAGGGTAGGCAACACAAGATTCCAGTTTTCAATTTAAGTTTAGGTAGGCTTAGAGGCATATTTAGACTTTACTTTCTTCATAGAAAATGTAGATATGGGAGTCTATTTTATAATCCAACTAGAATTATCCAATTATCATATCTCAATCTCAAGATATTGCAAAAATACTAAGAACTATCTCTGTAAATAGTGCTATCAACTATTCTCGATTCAAGTTAACTTTTGACATTCTTAAAATTAGAATCAATTTATGCTTTATAAGTCTATTTTAATTAGAAAGTGGCCTTATATCAATTGAACAACTATACAAACAATTATGCTCAAATTATTACAAAATAAATAAGTCCATGATGGAGTAACATATTGTATTTAAGGAAAAAATAACAAAATAAATAAGTAATAAATAAATATGCTTATAAATATATATAGATCTAAAAATAATGAAAAGTGGTAAATGAAATAAAAGTAATATATAATAATACAGTAATAAAATAAGAGCAATAAATGGATAAAAATGGATAAAACAAAGAAAGAGAAGAGGCAAAAAGGAAAAGAAAAAATAACAACAACAACAACAACAACAACAACAACAACAACAACAACAATAATAATAATAATAATAATAATAATAATAAAAAATGAATTTTAGCAAGGCAAGAAATAGAAAATAGAGTTAAAAAGGACTTGCATGGAAAAAGAGGCCACTTCAAAAATTCAGTACACCAAATAAGAGATTTCAAGTTGTATTTATAGGCTAAGAAATGAGTCGCTCCCTTGACTCACTTGGTGAGTCACACCTTTAGGCTGTGACTCATCCCTAAGCCATTTAAGTGTTGCATTTTGCATGGCAATGCAATTTATGCACGTACTTTATTGGTCTTTTATGGGTTTTGCTGGAAAAGCTCGATAAGCTCTCACGAAATTGAGGCAAAGCTGCGTAATTCATGGAGTATTATAATAAAACAAATAATAATAGTAGATAAGTAGGGAAAAATAGTAAATAAAAATACTTAGAAATAATAAAATAGCAATAACAAATAAAGGAAAGCTAATACTTAATTAATGATAATTTTCATAATTTATTGGCAATGGTATGAATCAATATTCAATAAAATAATATTTTTAAGGACATTTATTAAATTAAATTAAAAAATTAAAAGTAATTAACTCTATTCAGCTTAAAACAATGCCTTTATAGGGAGTTGTGCTAGTCATTGTGTCTCTTTTCCCTCTTTTTCTCAAGTCACGACTTAAGCCCATGACTCATTCAAATTCATTTGTTTTTGCCTTTCTCCTCTATGAGTCATGACTTAATCATGTGACTCACTAGGCAAGTCATGCCCTTAAGCTTGTGAGTTATGCCATTTCATTTATTGGCCCATTCTTTTCTTCTTTCTTCCCCACCTACTTTCTCTCCCTTCCTTTCTCTCTCACTAGTGATGATTAATGCCCTCAACTCTTAGTTTTTGCACAAAACTCCACCATTTTTGCTCTATTTTGAATGACATCTTTGTCAAATGACTTGTTATTAAAGCGTGCTTCTCTAAGAACCAATCTTGTCGAGTTTCATCAAGTAAATTGTAATATGCTATTAACGCCCTAAGGTTAGTATTTTCAAAATTTGCTCTTTTTTGCTTTATTTTAGATGTTTTTGAAAATTATGCTTTTGTGGAATGTTTTTACTAAGTTTAATGTGATCGTTTTGATGAGTTGCTTAATTTTATAACACTTCCTTATTATGCTTTGTTTTGTTTGGCTTTATTTTGCCTTAATAACCTCTATAATCTATAAATAAAAGATTAAATGAATTAATTAAGTTAAAAAAAGAAGGAAGCAAATAAAGAAAAAAGATAGGAAAAAAGGAAAAAAAGGGGATTGAAATTGGATAGTAGGCATAACATTAGCTTTACTTCTTAGTTTTGGTTACATTTGCTATTAGTTTGTTATTCTTTAGATGAGTAATGCAAACAATTAAAAAATAATATAGTAAGTGTTAAATATTAAGATGAATATGCTGAATTAGAAACCAAAAAATAAAAGCAATTGTTAAAAAAAAATTAGGATGCAAATGTAAAGATGATAGTAATAATAGTAAATAATAATAAATAATATAATAGTAGAGACAGTAGACAATTAAGTAATAAGGTAATATGTATACATAGTATAGAAATATACAAACATTTAATTGAAAAATAATAAAATATGTGAGCTTATATGAGTTATATTTTTTGCATGCTTTTCATTGCGATGAATGTTGCCGATTGAGTTACATTGTGCAAGGGGGCCTATAATATTATATCGTTATACTACCCATTTTTTTGTTAATTTATTATTGAAATTGTTGTTGGCATAATTGTCTATGTGTAATTCTTACACATGGCATGTTGGTGTGCCCATTGGTGGGTTAAGTTAAATGTGGGTTTAAATTTTTAGTTTGTTTACATGCTTTTTAATAAAGGTTGGCTTAATAAATATTAAGCCAGCATGCTGTCAAAATTCACGTAAAACTTCCTAAAAATTTAAATTACTGAATTTAACTTGTCAAAGTGAATATGCCATTTCATTAATATTTAATTTTACCCTGTTAATCACTTTATATATGTTTAATCCAACTAGTGCTCCCTAAGTGCTCAAATAGTCTAATTACATCATAAAATAGTACAAGAGATAAATTAACTATTACTTTGTGTTTGTGCAGATGCCTTCACAACCAATGGCATTGCCCCTAGTATGGATGATGGATAGGCAGGCTGTGTATTATAGAGTTTGAGTGGCATGTGTGTCCAACTGAGTTGATTTATGAGCTGAAATTTCCTTGAGAGCATGGTGATTTGGCATGAGGCTCGAGATTTATTAAAACATGCTAGTTGGCTCGAGTTCTACACTCCTGCTTTTGCCACATAACTCAAGACGGTCAGGTAGTTTTTGGCCACATTCTAGTATTGTAGATTCTAGTAACCTGATATGGAGCAGGGGGTCACCATTTTTAGAGTCCTTGATAAACCTTTTAGCTTGACACGGAGATAGGTTTTTATGGCCCTCTAGGTAATAGTTGGTAATGATGTCATCACTACTAGGAGATCAACCAATCCAGAGTAATGGGCCACTATAGTTTGGCCTGGTACACCTTATGATCCTACCATGGAAAAAGCCACCGTGCTATCTTCTAAATTCTTATGATACCTCCAGAGGGTTCTCTTATGCTCGTATATCGGGTGTCATGGTAGTCTAGGGTCATTCAATGTGGTGGATATTTGGAGCTTATAGGTTATGTGCACAGGACACCGCCTGGATATCAATCATAATATCGTCCACTATATTAGTATGGTGCCTTAGGGATTAGGTTTTGTTGTAGTGATAGGTGGTATGATCACCCGAGTCTTACTAGATTTTAGAGTGACAGAGTTAGAGATAGGACATTAGGTAAATGGCAATCTAGTGGTTAACTTTGAGATCGCCCTCGATATACAAATGATCATGTAGGCAGAAAGGACTTTAAATGGTTATAGACTACTCTCCCTAGAGGAGGCAGACCGGATGCTGCACATACATAGACTATGACTTATAATAAGATCATATAAGGAGCACTTTGAACAGGGACTACTTGATGAGCATCATTCTCCCTATTGGGCCCACTCGACAGGAACTTAGGATATATGTATGGCATCCAACATGGGTTTTCCAGCAAGGGATGCACAGTTGTAGCCTACACCACCATGGAGTTCCACCAAACTTTATATGCCATCCCCATATAAGGCTCGTAGGTTTCAACAATAGGGTGATCTTGGTGCTTCTTCTTCTAAAGGGTCGATGTTGTCCCCTCTAGATTTTACCATATTAACTTCCATGGATATAGAAGGGAGGCTAGGTAGCCTCAAGGCCATCATAGGTGTTAGTGTAAGCCCTAGCCCCAATGCATTGTAATAAAATGTTTAATTAATAAAATGAGGCAATTGTTTTATTTATTGTATTCCTGTGCATGTCAATTGATAAAACTATCCAAGAATGTCGTTTTGGTTTAAGTTATCATGTGTGAGGCACATGGTTGTAAGACCTTGAAACAAATGAGACTTCATTCTAAACATCCCTAGTCATTCATTGTTATGGGAATAACAACGAATTAAGACTAGTATGCTCTCTTTGATATTATGAGTTCTGTCTTACGGATCATTAGGACAAGAGTGTCAATTAGAGATCATAGATACATGTTAAAGAACATGGTATCTGGATACGATCCGCTCATGAGAACACTACATGGTATAAGTCATAAGTGTTTCTCATATGCAAGTTTTGTATCGGAGTTCTTAGACCTGAAATCTCTATGAAACTCTTTATGAATTACTGTGTACTTTGACATACACCTAACGTACTCATAACAGAGTGACAAGTACGGGTATGATTGGGTATGCATTGATTCATTTTAGAAAGCATGAGAGAAGTGAAGGGATTACCCTTCTCATTAAGAGAGAAAATATCATCGGTCACTTGATTAGTGAACTGAGAAGTGTATGGCCATACCGAGATGAAATAATGAGTAATCATTATTTATCTGAGAGTTCAGTGTCACTGGAATATCAAGAAAGGAATTAATATATATAAGGATGACTAGTTCCATGCCTTATATTAATTCTGATATTTATGGGTAAGGGACTATGCAAAATTGCATTAGGTCACTAAATGCCATATGCATTTTCATTTAATTTGGAATGCTATAATATCTTGCTAGAGAATATATATAGCCTTTGAATTAATTTATTAATTCATTGCCAACATTAAATGGACCTATAGGATCGCACACAAAGCATTGGGCTTAAAATATTTAAATTAAGTATTGGGCATTAATTTGGGCTTTTAATTAAAGTCAAATTAATGTGTGTAATGGGTTATTAGATTGCTATTGGACCTTGGCCCATGAGAGAGAGAAATTCAGCCCACAAGGTTTAATTTCAATTAATTAAATGTCATGTATTAATTTAATTAATTGAGTACTAAAGCCTAAAGACATATTTATCTAATTATATCATCTAAATGAAATTTGATATGGCTGAAATTCCTAGAGAAATAACAAGGAATTTCGGCACATGTATAGTTTTATTTAAGTGGTTTATTAGATTTAAATGACATATCTTTTATCCTAAATTAAGTGATATTATTTGATTAAATGTCTTTTGTTTTTATCTTGGATAAATTAAAAGAGTTTTTATCAATAAATATTACTTACTTTAATTAAGTGATAAAGGCAAATATTAATTATCTTAAGGTAGTATATTTGAGATTAATCACTTAAAAGGAATAGAGATATATATTTTTTGTGGGAAAAACGTGAAACCCTAGTGTATTTTCTCTATGTTTTGCGTGAACTCTCTCTCTCTCTCAAAGAATTTCTTTTAGCCAATTTTCACAAGGAGAAAGGATAGTTCCTCATTGTCTTGTGATCTTGGGTAGTAATAGCAACCTAAGAGAAGTAAAAAATCAAATTTTGTAGCTTCAAACCATTGCCTTTACACAATACCGAAAAAGAGAGCTAGCAATCTCGATTTTAAGCCGTCGGTGCAATTGTGTGTGTGAGAATAGAGGAAGTGGCGTAAAAGGCTGTTCCTTGGCATTGGTAATCGAGACCTAAGGCGGATAAAGTCACCTTAGTTACTGGGCATCATCAAATTCAATTTTCAAATGGCATCATAAGTTGTAAGTTCTACAACCCTAAAATTGCATGTTTTGTTTCTTGCTTTGGAATTGTATGGTATGTATGATAAAAATTTTTGTTTTTCCGCTGTGCTATCATCACATTCATACCATGTCATATTCCATCAGTGGTATCAGCCCTAATAACATCAGGTATTATACTTTCCTAAGATGTTATTAGGGCTGGTAATGGTCGGATTTAATTATTTATATCTGATGGTACATGTTAATTATGAAACTAGGTGCTAGTTGGCATGTAAATTGCTAGTTTAACAACTAGTTTTCAATATTAAATGTAAAATGGATTTTGGCATGTTTGTAAGTGATTTTTAAAGATTAAATATCAGGTCTGGACATATTTTAAATTTGATTTTAATTCTGGTCCATGACAATTTAATTGATTAATTTTAAAATCACTTAAAACTATGACTAGTTTGTGTTTGTTACATGTTTAATCAAGATTGTTTGTTTTGTTTTGATTAAAATGATAAAAACACATTTAGATCAGATTGGTACAGAACATTAAATCAATATTTATGGACTTATTTAGATTATTAAATGACTCATAAAATTGATTTAAATGTTTGTGCATTTTATGGAATTACATAAGCATTAAACAACTAGTTTTTGTTGTTTGTTTGTTTTTGCATGAATGCCGTGTACTATATATGTGTTCTTCATGATTTTATATTTTTAATTCATGTTAGCACATATTATATGTATTTTTTAATGTTTATGGGCTGTATGACATAAAATTAAAAAATGGCAAAATTTGAAATTATACTAGAGTTGATTTATAGCACAAATCTAACTAGTTAGTGTTTTGGGCTTTTAAGAGAACTTATTTAATAAGAGGATTTAGTCCATTGGGCTTTGGCCCAGGCCCGTCATAGGGTCTTCTCTTAAAGGTTCAAGTACACAATTTTCATTAATGGGCTTGGCTAAATTAATTAATATTGGACTTTGTTTTATCCATGAATGCTATGTATATTTATTTTCTAATTTGGTGTGATGAATGGATATGCATGGTGCATTCATGGGCCCTGGGTTTTGTAATTAAATATGGCCTACGAGCCATTATATTTTGTTGTAAAAGTTTTTCATTTATTTCTTAGAATAGAATATACTTGAAGACTTTGTAAATCAAGACGAAGCCCACCGGAGTGGAGAAGCCCAACTTGAAGATTCTTATGTAATAGTATAGAATCTTAGTTGTAGGTTTTTGGGCCCATGTTTTTCACGCTTTACTTTATGCAATTATTTATATATGCATGCTATGTATGGATGACAAAGCATATGCCATGTAAGCCGCAATAAAATTAATCCCTAAAATAGTAAGTCACAAAGTTGCCTTCCTAATTCGAAACATGTCAAGGCATCGATCATTGGTCACGTAGACTAGGAGTCTTAAATGCGCCCGATTATCTTTGTGAGGCATGGGTTGTGAATGTAGGTTGGACTTATCATGGAAAGGGATGCCCGGACCTAGGCAACTAATAAATGGGTTGCGCTATAACATCTTAAGATGTTAGCCCATTTGATCCAAGAGTCATGTACGAGACATGATTGGAGTTTTCCTACCTAAGTAACTTAACTTGTTAGGTGTACAAGCTCAGCTTGACTAATAAGTTGTTGTGAAAAGTGGATCTTGGCCCACATTAAATCACTAACTCGAATTATTTAAAGGGATATTAATTTGGTTTGTGGGATTATAATAAGACCTCATTTAATCTTGCTAAATTTATTGTAGATTGAAAATGGCATCTTCAAACAACAATTTCTCATTGCGATCGGTCCTTGAAAAGGAAAAATTGAATGGCACCAATTTCATAGACTGGTCTCGAAACTTAAGAATAGTTCTTAAGCAAGAGAAGAAGTCGTATGTTTTGGATGCACCCTTACTTGAGGAACCTGCTAGGAACGCTTCTGTGGTTCAAAAGGAAACTTTTGAGACCAAGAAAAGTGACTCTAATGATGTGACCTATTTGATGCTAGCCACTATGGTGCCTGAATTGCAAAAGCAATTTATGGACCAAGAGGCCTATGCGATCATGGTGCACCTCAAGGAGATGTTCCAAGAGCAAGCTCGTCACGAGAGGTTCGTGACAACAAAGGCCTTAATTTCTTGCAAGATGGTTGAGGGTACTCCTGTTAGTACCCATGTACTCAAGATGAAAAGGGTATCTTGATACTCTTGAGAAGCTTGAGGTACTAGTGCCAAAGGAATTGGCCACTGACTTGATCTTAGGATTATTGCCTGCTGCTTATGATTCATTTGTGATGAATTATAACATGCATGCAATGAACAAGTCAGTCACTGAGCTTCATGGGATGCTTAAGAATGCTGAAGAGAACATTCGAAAGACCAATCCCGTACTAATGATTCAAAAGGGAATTAAGAAGGGACCCGCTAAGGGAAAGGAAAAGGGAAAGGGAAAACCCAAGTCAGTTGGGAGTGCACCTCAGGCCCAATCCAAGCCCAAGGCGCCAAAACTCAAACAGAGTGAGAGCACTTGCTTCCATTGCAACAAGATAGGGCATTGGAGGAAGAATTGCGCTCTCTTCAAGGAAGAACAAAAGAAGAATGGAGCCAAGGCATCCAGTTCTGGTATTTTTGTTGTTGAAATTAACCTTTCTATTTCTACCACTTGGGTATTGGATACCGGTTGTGGTTCTCACATTTGTTCAAATGTGCAGGGGCTAAGAAATAGACGGTTACTTGGGAAGAATGAAATGGACCTCCGTGTGGGGAATGGAGCACGAGTTGCTGCCATAGAGATAGGCGACTATCACCTCACTTTACCTCCTGGACTTTGTATTGTTTTGAATAATTGTTATTATGTGCCTGCAATGAGCAGAAACATTATATCAGTTTCATGTTTGGATAATGATGAATTTGATTTTGTTATTAAAAATGGCAATGCTCATATTCGTCGCCAAGGCATTTCTTATGGCAATGCCATGTTGTAAAATGGCCTTTATATCCTTGATTTACAAAACAAAGAGTCAATATACAACATTGATACAAAGAGGGTTAAAACAAATGAATTGAACCCTACTTACTTTTGGCATTGTCGTTTAGGACATGCAAACGAAAAATGCATTTCAAGACTCCATAAAACTGGAGTGCTTGGGTCATTCGACTTAGAGTCTTATGACACATGTGAGCCATGTTTGCATGGAAAAATGACAAAGAGTCCTTTTAATAAAAAAGGTAAGAGGACTAATGGCTTATTGGAACTAATACATACCAATGTATGTGGGCCTTTAAGTACACATGCTAGAGGTGGTTTTAGCTACTTCGTGACATTCACAGATGACTTCAGTAGATATGGCTATGTCTATCTAATGAAGTACAAGTCTGAAACTTTTGAGAAATTCAAAGAGTTTAAGAATGAAGTAGAAAACCAACTTGGCAAAAGTATAAAAGCCATTCGATCAAATCGAGGTGGCGAATACTTAAGCCAAGAGTTTGACAGTCATCTAAAGGAGTGTGGTATTATTTCACAGCTCACTCCTCCTGGAACACCTCAATGGAATGGTGTGTCCGAAAGGAGAAATTGAACTCTGTTGGACATGGTTCGATCTATGATGAGTCAAGCTAATCTTCCCATCTCTTTTTGGGGTTATGCATTAGAAACTGCTACGTTTCTATTGAACCGTACTCCAACTAAAGCAGTTGATAAGACACCATACGAGGTATGGATTGGGAAAGAACCCAATATGTCTTTTCTCAGGATTTGGGGCTGTGAAGCACATGTTAAGAAATTAACATCTGACAAACTAGAGTCTGCTTGTTTGTGGCGTATCCTAAAGAAACAAAGGGATACTACTTTTACTCACAAGCCGAGAACAAAGTATTTGTTGCTCGCAAGACTGTTTTCTTGGAAAAGGAGTTCCTTCTCAAGAAAGACAGTGGGAGTAAAGTAGAACTTGGAGAAATTCAAGTGCCACAAACTCCTATAGAGGATGAGTTGGAAATGGGATCAAGTTCACAACCAGTAGTGGAACAAGAACCCATTACACAAGAACCTAGAAGGTCCGGTAGGGTACGTTAGGAGATTGAGAGATATGGATTTCTAATCACTGACAGTGACACTATTGAGTTAGTAGATCTTGAGGATCCTACTACCTACCGAGAAGCTATTGAGAGCCCAGACTCGAAAAATTGGCTTGAAGCCATGAAATTCGAGATACAATCAATGTACGATAACCAGGTTTGGACCTTGGTTGATCCACCAGAAGGTGCTAAGGTAATTAAATGCAAGTGGCTATTCAAACTCAAAGCTGATAAGACCTACAAAGGTAGACTAGTAGCAAAAGGTTTTCGACAAACTCATGGTGTAGACTATGACGAGACCTTTTCGCCTGTAGTCATGCTCAAATCCATTAGGATCTTGCTTGCCATAGCTGCATATCATGATTATGAGATATGGCAAATGGATGTCAAAACTGCTTTCCTCAACGGAAATTTACTTAAGGATGTGTATATGACACAGCCTGAAGGTTTTGTCAATCCCAAGCATCCTAAAAAGGTTTGCAAGCTTCAAAAATCCATTTATGGATTAAAGCAAGCATCCCGAAGTTGGAATCTTCATTTTGATGAGGCAGTTAAAGAATTTGACTTCATCAAGAACGAAGATGAGCCTTGTGTGTACAAGAAGGTTAGTGGGAGCATAATAGTATTTTTGGTCCTATATGTGGACGACATCCTTCTTATTGGGAATGACATTCCAACATTGCAAAAGGTTAAGCAATGGTTGGGAAAATGTTTCTCAATAAAAGACTTAGGTGAAGCCGAGACAATACTTGGTATTCGAATCTATAGAGATAGATCGAATCGGCTCTTGGAACTAAGTCAAGAAAAGTACATAGACAAAGTACTAAAGCATTTTAGTATGGGAGACTCAAAGAAAGGGTACATACCTTTGGCTTTGGGAGTTCCTTTGACTAAAGAACAGTGCCCTAAAACCAAAGAGGAAAGGGACAACATGAGTAGAATCCCATATGCATCTGCTATTGGATCTATCATGTACGCTATGTTATGTACTAGATTGGATGTCACTAATGCACTGAGTATAACCAGTAGGTTTCAGCAAGACCCTGGTGAGAAGCACTGGTCTGCTGTAAAAGGGATTCTGAAGTACCTGCGAAGGAAAAAGGATCACTTCTTAGTGTATGGTGGTCAAGAAGAGCTCGTCATACAAGGTTATGCCGATGCTGCTTTTCAGACCAGCACTCAGGATTCTAGATCGCAATTTGGGTTTGTTTTTGTTTTGAATGGTTGTGCTGTCAGCTGGAGAAGCTCAAAGCAAGAAATCGTTGCCGACTCAACTATAGAATCTGAGTATATTGCAGTAAGTGAGGTTGCAAATGAGGCTGTTTGGATTAAAAATTTCATTTCTGGATTAGGAGTGGTCCCAAGCATCCTAGATCCATTAGAAATTTTCTGTGACAACAACGGGGCCATCACACAGGCAAAGGAGCCCCGGTCACACCAGAAATCCAAACACATACTCAGGAGGTACCACCTGATCAGAGAAATCATTGATCGTGGGGACGTCAAGGTTAGCAAGATAGCAAGTGAAGACAATGTAGCAGATCCCTTGACGAAACAGTTGCGTCCAAATCTGTACGAACCTCATTTGAGAGCATTCGGTCTTAGGGCTATGCCCAATTGGGACTAGTGCTAGTGGGAGATTGTTAGTGTAAGCCCTAGCCCTAATGCATTGTAATAAAATACTTTAATTAATAAAATGAGGCAATTGTTTTATCTATTATATTCCTGTGCATGTCAATTAATAAAACTATCCAAGAATGTCGTTTCGGTTTAAGTTATCATGTGTGAGGCACATGGTTGTAAGACCTTGAAACAAATGAGACTTCATTCTAAACATCCCTAGTCAGTCATTGTTATGGGAATAACAATGAATTAAGACTAGTATGCTCTCTCTGATATTATGAGTTCTGTCTAACGGATCATTAGGACAAAAGTGTCAATCAGAGATCATAGATACATGTTAAAGAACATGGTATCTGGATATGATCCACTCATGAGAACACTACATGGTACAAGTCATAAGTGTTTCTCATATGCAAGTTTTGTATCGGAGTTCTTAGACCTAAAATCTCTATGAAACTTTTTATGAATTACTGTGTACTTTGACATACACCTAACGTACTCGTAACAGAGTGACAAGTACGGGTATGATTGGGTATGCATTGATTCATGTTAGAGAGCATGAGAGAAGTGAAGGGATTACCCTTCTCAATAAGAGAAAAAATATCATCGGCCACTTGATCAGTGAACTGAGAAGTGTATGGCCATACCGAGATGAAATAATGAGTAATCATTATTTATCTGAGAGTTCAGTGTCACTGGAATATCAAGAAAGGAATTAATATATATAAGGATGACTAGTTCCATGCCTTATATTAATTCTGATATTTATTGGTAAGGGACTATGCAAAATTGCATTAGGTCACTAAATGCCATATGCATTTTCATTTAATTTGGAATGCTATAATATCTTGCTAGAGAATATATATAGCATTTGAATTAATTTATTAATTCATTGCCAACATTAAATGGACCTATAGGATCGCACACAAAGCATTGGGCTTAAAATATTTAAATTAAGTATTGGACATTAATTTGGGCTTTTAATTAAAGTCAAATTATTGTGTGTAATGGGTTATTAGATTGCTATTGGACCTTGGCCCATGAGGGAGAGAAATTCAGCCCACAAGGTTTAATTTCAATTAATTAAATGTCATGTATTAATTTAATTAATTGAGTATTAAAGCCTAAAGACATATTTATCTAATTAAATCATCTAAATGAATTTTGATGTGGCTGAAATTCCTAGAGAAATAACAAGGAATTTCGGCACATGTATAGTTTTATTTAAGTGGTTTATTAGATTTAAATGACATATCTTTTATCCTAAATTAAGTGATATTATTTGATTAAATGTCTTTTGTTGTTATCTTGGATAAATTAAAAGAGTTTTTATCAATAAATATTACTTATTTTAATTAAGTGATAAAGGCAAATATTAATTATCTTAAGGTAGTATATTTGAGATTAATCACTTAAAAGGAAAAGAGATATATATTTTTTGTGGGAAAAACGTGAAACCCTAGTGTATTTTCTCTATATTTTGCGTGAACTCTCTCTCTCTCTCAAAGAATTTCTTTTAGCCAATTTTCACAAGGAGAAAGGATAGTTCCTCATTGTCTTGTGATCTTGGGTAGTAATAGCAACCTAAGAGAAGTAAAAAATCAAATTTTGTAGCTTCAAACCATTGCCTTTACACAATACCGAAAAAGAGAGCTAGCAATCTCGATTTTAAGCCGTCGGTGCAATTGTGTGTGTGAGAATAGAGGGAGTGGCGTAAAAGGCTGTTCCTTGGCATTGGTGATCGAGATCTAAGGTGGATAAAGTCATCTTAGTTGCTGGGCATCATCAAATTCAATTTTCAAAAGGCATCATAAGTTGTAAGTTCTACAACCCTAAAATTGCATGTTTCGTTTCTTGCTTTGGAATTGTATGGTATGTATGATAAAAATTGGTTGCAAATGCTGCCTAGCTAATCCATAAGATTGTGGGAGCAAATGCAAGAGAAGTTCCTAGTCAAATTCTTTCCACCAACCAAAATAGCCACCATTAAAAATAACATTTATAATTTCCAGTAGCTTAAGAGGAACCATTTCATGAGGCTTGGGAGAGATTTAGAAGACTTTTAAAAAGTTGTCCACATCATGAAATTGCTATGCATCAACTAATGTCTACCTTTTATGCAATTGTGAATCAATCAACCAAGTCTTTTCTAGATATAGCTTCAGGGTGGAAGTTTTATGAATAAGATACCAGAGGAAGCTTTTTTACTCCTCAATGAGATGGCTATAAATGAAGCTCAATGGGCAAATATAAGGACCACTTAAAAGAGTAATGAGTACAAGTGTGGATGAAGTTACGATGCTTAGGGCTTATATGGAGTTATTGAAGAAGGAGTTGAGTGTGTTGAAGGTATAAAATGTGTCAGCTTTGTCTCAAGGAGGTGATACTTATAGGGGAACATAAGTGGCGCCTAAAAATAAGATTGGAGAGGGTATAGGTTTAGTAGTGGAGGATGTGAATGCTGTAAATCCCTATAAAAGCACTTATAACCCTGGGTGGAGAAATCACCCTAACTTTTCTTAGAGAGAAGGGAATTATGCTTCCATATCTAACCCTCAACCTAGGGTCCCCTTCCATTAAAACACAACTTCCCATGCCAACAATCATCAAATCTATCAAGCACAAGCCCTACCACACTATCCATCAACCTACCAAGCTCCACCCTACCAACTACCAAGGTTCCAACTAGAACCTTAACCCTATTAAGATGGGAAACCAAACTTAGAAGAAAGTTTGCTAACTTTATGACTACACAATCTATATTCATGGCAAGTTAGAATGCTAGATGGAAATCTCAAGATATTTAGATGATAAATCAGGATGCCTCTATCAGAAACCTAAACACTCGAGTTGGGCAACTTACAAATTCTCTCTTGAATAGAACTCATGCCACATTCCCATCTAATGTGGACCATAAACCTAAGAAGGAAGCAAAAATAATAACTTTGAGAAGCGAGAAAGAGGTAAAAGAGAAAAAAAAGGTAAGATTTCTTAAAAATGGGGGAACTAACAATGGAGGTAAGTATTTCTAACCCAAATGTTATTGATGAAATGCCTAATGTTGTTGATTAAGGTAAAGGTAAGGAAAAGTTGGGTGTTTCTAATGTTGATGAATCTAAATTGCCTTATCCTTTTTTATCTAGGAAAAAAAGTAAAATAAACGGTTAGCTAGATTTCTTGATATGTTTAAGAAGTTACATGTGAATTTACCTTTTGCTGAAGCTTTATTATACATGCCTAAATATGCTTAGTTCATAAAAGAGCTATGTTTTAATAGAAAAATCTAGAAGGCATAGGTATGGTACAATTATTTGAAAATTATAGTGCCATTTTGATGAATAAAATTTCTAAAAAATTAAAAGATACAGGGAGTTTTACTTTACCATGTGAATTAGGAGGGAATTTTGTTGGACATGCTTTATGTAATTTGGATACAAGTATAAATTTAATACCTTACTCTATTTGCATGAAATTAAATTTGGGTGACATCAAAGAGACCTAAATGACAATACAATTGGTGAATAGGTCCATAAAAAGCCAAAGGTGTGCATGGGCAAATGGTGACCTTAAGGTTCGATGATGAGGAGATGGTATTCAATGTCAACAAAGTGATGCAGTACTCTTCTTATGATTTTAAAGAATCCATTTGTTTCATTGATGGTGTTCAGAAGTGTGTAGATGAAAAACAAGAAGAAATGCTATTGTAAGATGAGCTCTAAAGTTGTTTAATGCATTTAAAGAGCAAAGAGCAAGTAGGAGAGAAAGAGGAGGAGCTATTAAGAGAGTTAGAGAAAGAGCATGATGAGGAAGACATAAAAGAGGAGGATTTAGTCCCTCATAAGGGAGAAAAACTTTTTAAACTTAAAACACTCTAGTCGCATTTAAAATGTGTGTTTTTAGAGAAAAATACAAACCAGTAATCATTTCTTCCTTTTTAATAGGTTTGGAGGAAGAGATGCTCATTGAAGTATTAAAGATACACGAGGGAGCCATTGGATGGGAGATATTTAACCTCAAAGGAATCAACCCCAGCTTTTTTACACACTGAATTCCTATGGAAAGTGACTTTAAACCAGTGGTTCAACTTAAAGGTGACTTAACCTAGCAATGCAAGAATTTGTGAAAAAAGAAGTGCCTAAATTGCTTGATATAATTATTATCTATCCTATTTCTAATAGTAGTTGGGTTAGTACAGTTCAATATGTACCTAAAAAGGGGGGTATGACTGTAGTGACAAATGAGAAAAATGAACTCATCCCCACATGCACAGTGATAGGATAGAGAGTGTGTATAGACTATAGGAGATTAAATAATGCCACTAGGAAGGATCATTTCCCTTTACCCTTTATTAACCAAATGTTAGAAAGATTGGCAGAAAATAGATTTTATTATTTTTTGGATGGTTATTTGGGGTACATGTAAATATCCATAGCCTCATAAGACCTAAAAAAGACCACATTTACATGCCCTTATGGCACCTTTGAATATAAGCAAATGCCTTTTGGTCTTTGCGATGCGCCTGCCACCTTTTAAAGGTGTATGATGGCCATTTTTCATGATTTCATTAAAAAAATCATAGAGGTTTTCATGGATTAATTTACATTATATGGGCATGATTTTGAGATTTGTTTACCTAACCTTGCTTTGGTTTTGAAAATATATAAGGAGAATAACCTTGTCCTCAATTGGAAAAAATATTATTTCATAATAAAGGAAGGTATAGTTCTAGGGCATAAAATCTTCGAGAAAGGAATTAAGGTTGATAGGGAAAAAGTGGATGTTATAGATAAATTGCCTTCTCTTACTAGCGTTAAAGGCATTAAGAGTTTTCTTGGTCATGTAGGTTTTTACCATCAGTTCATTAAGAATTTTTCTAAAATTGCCGAGCCACTTGCAAATTTACTGCTTAAAGATGCTGAATTTAACTTTGATGATGAGTGTTTATAGGCTTTCAATTTGTTAAATAAAAATTTAATCTCAGCACCCATCATCGCATCTTTGGATTGGAATTTACTATTTGAAATTATGTGTGATGCAAGTGACTATACAGTGGGAGCAATTTTGGGCCAAAAAAGGAGCGAATTTTTCATACCATCTATTATGCAAGTCACACACTTATTAGTGCACAAGTAAGTACACCATAATAGGAAAAGAGTTATAGGCGATAGTGTTTCCATTTGAAAAATTTAGGCCATATCTTCTTGGTACTAAATTCACAATGTGGTCAGATAATGTAGCTTTTAGGCATCTTTTTGTTAAGAAGGATTCCAAACTAAGGCTAATATAATGGGTTTTGCTACTATAAGAATTTGATGTGGAGATAAAGAACAAGAAGGGTGTAGAAAATTTTATAGCCGATCATCTATCTAGGTTGGATGATGCTCATATGGAAAAAGGAAAAATTTTAGATTTATTTCCCGATGTGTTGCATATGTTTGTGAAATTTCAACCCCTTGTTTTGTTGATATTGCTAGTTTTCTTGCAGGGGGTTATCTTTCAAAGGACCTTACTTGGTAACAAAAGAAGAAGTTAAAAGCGGATACAAGGCATTACTTATAGGATGACCCATACTTGTTTAAGCTATATCTTGAATAGGTACTGAGGATATGCATTCCAAAGGAGGAATAAGTAGATATAATGAGACTGTGTCATGAAGAAGAGGTTAGAGGTCACTATGGACAAAATTGAACAGTGACAAAAATTTTACAGTTAGGTTTCTTTTGGCCTTCTCTTTTTGCTAATGTTAAGTCTTTTGTGGCTATGTGTGATAGATGTCAACGCGTAAGAAATATATTGAAATGAGATGACATGCCTATGAATAATGTTTTAGAAGTAGAATTTTTTGACGTTTAGGGAATTGACTTTATGGGCCCATTTTCAAAATCATTCGAGTTGGAGTACATCCTATTTACTATTAATTATGTTAGTAAATGGGTAGAGGTAGTGCCTACTAGGACTTGTGATGCTTGAGTAGTGCTTTAATTCCTTAAAAGGAATATTTTTACTAAGTTAGGGGTACCAAGGGCTATTATTAGTGATGGGGCAAACATTTTGTCAATTATCAATTCAAATCTCTATTTAGGAGATTTGGTGTTAGGCATAAAATAAAAATCCATGTCACCTCCACCGAGGTACCCATGCTCTTTAAATGCCTCATTCCTTCCTCTAACGAGCCACACATCCATTTTTACTAAAATTGCTCTCCCTTAACTGAGTTAAACACCACCCTAACCAAGGCACTCAAGTCTAGCTTTAGATTTTCTTCACTTCTAATCTTAAAATTCATCAAATAAGCTCAACATGGGTTGTTTGATCTTTCATGATTCATGTTTAAATTAGTTGGATTGAATTTAAATGGGTTTGTTGTTTTTGAACAAGGGACTTCTAAGAGATTATATTGAGTTGAAATGGTGTTGTACTTGCATCCAATTGTACTTATTTTACTTGATGATTGAACTTGGAGTTTGATTTCAATTATTGGCTTGATAATGGTTGAGATTGCTTTATTTTTGGCTTAGATATTTTGTGTACACCATGTGTTTAATGAAATGCCTCAATAACTAAGTTTAATTCTTTTACTTCATTTCTTGACTTTAAACCATCTCCAATTAATCTCATATGTCATTGTCTTCTTTCCACACCTGATATCTACTATTTAACTACTTGATATAGTGCATTGAAAATTGATAACCTTGAGCCATACTTGACTTGTTTACTTGGGATGACTTTTGAACTTTCAATTGTAAACACTTTTGCTATATTTGAATTGTGTAGTGGCCCCAAAGAGAATAAGACATGATGGTGCTTTTAGTTCCTCAGGATTACACATTCCACCATACGTTGAGCTAGAACGTGTCAAATTGTATGAGTATTTTTGGATAGCCACCTATGTGAAGCTAGTGTACTTGAATAAACTCTTTATTGATATTGTTGCTGGCAATCTTTGCGTTGAAATTATCCTGCTAGTTTAAAAAAATGGGTGGGGTGCATTTATGAAAAAGACACTGAAAGTGCATCCATCCCTTATAAGAGATTTTCTCATGTCTTTTAGATGCGATTTTGAAGACGAGGATTATTGTAGCATAGTATGTTTTAAATTTGGTTGAAAATCCTACACTATTTCTTTTATAGAATTCACACAACATTTGGGATTTTTAGTAGATGGTATAAGTGATTTACCTAATTCTACCCTAAATGAAAATTAGGTTGTGATCTGAGATCCCTTAGACCTAGTTGTGTACAATTCTAGTAGGATTAAGTCTCACGACTTGAGAGATCATGCATTGTGAGTTCTTCACTGTTCTTAGTGTTCACTTTTTATAGTAGTCCAGTGGCCCAGGTGTAGTGAATACAAGTGAGTTACTTATTTTGAGGTGTATGGTTAAAGGGATTTGATTGAATGGTGCTTATCTATTATGGCGAAAGATAGAGGATGTGCAAAAGAAGACTAATGTTGTCAAAATAATCTCTTTAGGATGGATTGCCACAATTATGGTAAAAGTGGTAAAGCACTTAGATATGGGGGATTCTTTAGGTGAACCTCAATACATAGATTTTACAATGTTAAAGAATATGAAAGTGTTGTGGGATAAGCCATGCCATCATTGGTCAAATAGGGAGGAATATTTACGTTTAATCACTATTGGCCACAACAGAGATGGAGATCAAGAAGTAGTGATAGCTGAGGAAGAGCATTCATTGCAAATGGTAACTTTCATGAATCAAGTGAATGCTCAGTTGGATGTTCAAGCAGAGCAAATAGATAAACTGCTGAAAAGCTTTGAACACTTCACCATACACTTTTGGGAGTGGTATCTACCAGCACCACCCCCACCACTGTAGTGATCTTTTGTACTTACTTTCTTGCTGAAGATAATAAGGACTTTTAGAGAGGGGTAGAGCTTATCTAAGCTCAATTTTACTATTGAGATTTATGAAGTAGAAAATCTCAACTACCCTTATACCTTTTGCTCATGAAATTTTTGTTGTTTTCTTTTATGTTTTTTATTTTGTTTTTCTATCTTTCTCTTGTTTTAGTTGTGTTTGTATAATTTGTAACTTTTAATAGCAGTAACTTTTTAATATTTTCTTAATAGTAATTTGAATGTTTTATTAATATTCTTATGGTATTTTTAGTGAAGTTTCTATTTTGTTTGTGCTAATGATATAGTTTAATTCAAGTATCATTTACTTTGCACTGAGTTTATTTTGCCCTAGTTTATTCTCAAAATCAAACTTGTTGAACTTTAACTTAGAATGTGTAATGGTAAAAATCTATGCTTAGCATTAAGGAAGGAATGTTGTTTAAAGGAATTTTAGCAAGATTAGTTTTCAACTAGAATAATATTTGTTAGTGTTTGCATTGTAAACACTAAGATCAGTTTTGAAGTAAGAAGAAAAACCAATGTATGAAAATAGTTGAGCAAGGAATTTTAGGACACTAGAACCTTCCTCATTAACCTTCAAAGCATAGAAATAACTCAAAGAATTTAGAAAGTGATCTAGACAAAATTTTTCTTTTTTATCCATATTGAGACTGTTTACTTACCTTTTTTTTGTATGTTTTTCCCTTGTTCAGCCCTTTTGAGCTTTATGAGGTATGCTTGATGCGTCTCATATTTATTTTTCATGTTACACTCATTTATTTGCCATATAACTTAAAAATCCTTTATCTTCCCTTCTAAGAATTGGCCACTCTAGGATTGGTATGGATTAATATTTTGGATATTTTAATGAGTGTAGTGAGAAAAGGTTTTTAGGATGTTTTGTCAAGGGTTAATGTAGAAGTCAAGAAAGTAATGAATATTTAAACTTGTTAATACCTATGTTATTATTGGTTGCCAACAATTAAGTTAGTAAGCTTTGAAAAAAAAGGAAAAGAAAAGAAAGAAAGTTTGACATAAAGCTTGCAATTTATGGCAAATTTTTTTGTGTGGGGTATTTATAGGGGAAAATAATCGTGACTTCTGAAATCGATTGAAATGGGAAATTGAAAAGAGTTTTAGTGATCTTTTCTCTAAACATTGCTTTGTGTATGAGGGGGTAAGTAAGCAAGTATGGTTGAGTAGTATATTTTTGATTTAGGGGGATTGAAAGTGGAAAATGTTGGTCAATTCAATCAAAGAGTGGCTATTCTTCTTATTTACTACTATCCACTCTTTGTTAACCATTGCCCTAACCACACTGTAACCTAATGAAGTCCTAGTGATTCTATGTTTGCTTTTGAGTTGTTTAGCAGAGATGACCTTCGAGTTCCAATGCTAAAGGAGAGGCTTATGGTGTTTATAAAGTTTTAAGTACAAAATCGTTTGTACATTTAGGTGTACATTAATTCTAAAGCTTGACTATAGATTGCATTGGTGGTTTGATTCTGAAAATCCTTAAAATCTTTTGGTCTTGCACACATATAAGGAAATAGGCTTATATGTTCTTGATTGAATTTGATCTAGTTAGAGTTTTGTTAAGTGCTCTAGTTAATTATTAAGTATGACTGTGAATTTCATGATTCTTGGTTAAAGTTTGATTATTTTGAGGAGTTAGTTGGTTTAATTTTGCTCTAGGGCGATCAAAGACTAAGTATGGGGTATTTGACAGCTTTGAATTAAGACTATATTTATTAGTATGTTTTGAAGTTGTTTAGTGTTAAGTTAGTTAAGTTGGTGTTTAATTTTATAAGTATGTGATTTATGTGGGTTTAATTGCAATTTGGTATTTTTGTAGGTGTTTAAAAAAAGAAAGAAGAAAGGAAGGTGTAGTAGAAAGACAAGCACCTTGGTGGAGCAAGATTGCTCATCTACCGAGGAGGACATCAGTAAAGGTCACCTTGGTGGAGGAGAAATCCTCCTCTACCAAAGAAAGGCAATTTTTATAGAGAAAATAATCACCTTAGTGGAGGAGAATTCCTCCTCTACCGAGGTAGGCATCCAAATTACAATCAAACTACAACTTTCTTTAGATTAGGAAGTTATATGGTGGTTGGCCTCTTCATTCTAGGGTATTTAAGCAAGTTTAAACACCAAAATTGAGGAATCAATTTTTTTGACGTTTTTAAACCTAGTTTTAAGAGTACAATTAACTTAGGGTTGGAGGCTACAAATTAAAGGTTCTATGAAGACTTCAAGAGGAGCTAAAGACTTTATGTTTATTGTAATCTTTTGTTTCAATTTTTCAGTTGTTTTTAAGATGAACAGTGAGTAGCTTTCTTGCTTTTGTTGAGGGAAACTTAAAGCCTCATTCTTTTATTGTAATGACTTTAATTTGATCTTAATTTTTTAATGCAAGTGTGTTATTTTTCTTAATTCTTAAGCTAATACTTATCTAAGGTTATGTTGAATTGATGTTTAATCAATTAAATAAAAGGTTAGTTATCAATTTAGTCTATGACCTATGATTTACATGTTCTTAGTCTAATTTACTTATGTTGATGCATGATTGTGTTCTGGAAATTAAGGAAATAGTGTGTTAAGTAAGAGTAGAGTTAGAACTAAGAAATCTAAATTAAGAAAAGGCTAGAATTAGGTTTATAATACCAAGGATTTTAATTTAAGATTAAACAGTCAAGTGGAAGACTAGGTAAGTCTTATAGTAATACAACAGGAAATTCATTGACTATCGGTATATCATGAAGCTTTCCTTTCTCCTTATTTGAATCAAGCACTAAGGCTAAAAGTGCCTCACATCCCTTTTTAAGAAATCACCTAGCTTGCATAGGCGATATCACATTAGCTATGGGTTTAGTTCAAATACCCTAAACTATAACTTCTTTTCCATCAACATCTCTAAGTGTCACTATCTTTGCTCTATAATTAACCACTGCATGATGTTTTGACAACTAATCTATGCCCAAAATAACATCGAACTCCCAAAAATGGTAGTTCAATAAGATTAGCTAAGAATTCCTTCCCTTGAATGATAATGGGACATTCTTTATATACTTTATTAACATAAACACAAATATCATAATCTAGTTCATGTGCCGTTGACATATTTCTACCCATATCCCCAATGCAAACATAAGAATGAGTAAAACCAGGATTAACGAGTGCATGAATATCAAAATTAAAGAGAGAAAATACCAGCTATTACTTCTGGAGTATTTCGATCCTCATAAGCCTTCATGGCATAAGCTCGACTAGGAACAATTTGGGGCTATAGGCCAATCAACTATTTCAGACACATTCTTGGACCGAAATTGCCTACATCCTCTACCTCAGCCTCAATCAGTTAAGGGTGCATTAGAAGCTCCCCTATTGTGTTTGCCTTTGCCCTTGCCTTAAAGGATAATTTGCTAAGAAGTGATCAGTGCTACCACACCTGAAGCATATACCCGTTAGCTTCTTATAAGTACCCCCACTGCTGCCTCAAACAGTGAGGACATTTAAGTGGCTGACCCCTACTCTGTTTTACTAATGTTTCTTCACCAAATTTAGAAACTATAGACAATTCTTGCCATATACTCTTGTTAGCAGAACTGTAAATATATTTAGCTGGTTGATTTCCTTGTGTTCCTCAAAATCTCTTCCTAGTGGAAGATCCACCTCTAGCCCTACTTTTTTTCTATACTCTTTCTCTTTTAGCCAGCTTATTCTTTTTAACTCTCATAACTGCTAAGATAAGTTAATTGAAATCCACCAATTGTAAGGATTTAGGTCCAATAAGCTTTTCTCTGATATGATCATTTAGGCCATCTTCGAACTGTCTACACTTGAAAGCTCTATCAACATTGAGTTAGGAATATATTTACACAGATGACTAAACTCCTTCTCATATTCAACCATAGACATAGCTCTCTATTTTAGATTTAAAAGATGCTTCAATTTCTCTTCTCTATATGCCTTAATAAAATACTTCTTCCTAAGTTAGGACACAACACATGACACTTTCAAGTAAGTGGATTTGGTAATTGGGGTTATTTTAGTACCAATTTCCACCAATCATAGGCTGTTCCTTGGAGTAAGGACACAACACATGACACTTTATGATTAGCTGGATAATTAATCTCATCAAAGATTCTTTCTAACTTTTCCAAGCTGAGTTCAGCTTCTTTAAATTGCTTTAGATTAGTGTCCAAAAATTATTGTGCTCCATGGTTCCTAATCTCATATATTGGGGATTTAGGTTCAGTCATAATCAGAAGAATTTAGGTCATATCTCGAGAAATTTTTAACAATGCTTCATCAGGGATGCTTGTAGAAATCTCATTTTGATTAGATGATCAAAATTTAGGATTAGAAGGATTTATTCTAACTAGCAAATTACTTTCAGCCGATTCTTCTATAGCATCCCTAGAATTCTTCATCTATTATCTATAAGAAAAATAAGGACTTTTACATTAGGCCAACACCACACTATACCATATAAAAGAATTCTAGATTCTTATTGACCAAAAAAGACTAAAGCTATGCTCTGATACCATAATATAACACATTGATTCCATAACCTAACCATATTACTAAGTCATACATCATTAATCAATTCTATTATGTTATTATATCATCAAGCATACTTTGATCATACTATTGCACCATCATGCTGGTTATCATACATATCAATTAGGTGTTACTATAGTTGTTAACATACTTTTTTTTTGCTACACATACGTACTAGTACCATACAAGTTTCTAGCACTCTTGACCTACTATATATCATAAGCATTTCAGGGATTACTATCACTATTCTCATGTTTTACTTATTTGTACTTTAGTGTGCATATCATATGGTATGTTAGTTACTTTAGATCAGACAAGCATACATTTACTATTCTCTATACAAAAGTGATCTTATACAACTCAACATGCCTAAACTAGATACATCTTTACATACATATAACTATTAATGCAAAATTATACAAAATATATTCATTAATAAATCCCTACATCAGCTTTTTATAAGACTTGAGTTGGCCTTTCCCGATGCAAAGAACGTCCCAAAGCAAAAGTCTTATCTATTGAACCTATACAGATAAAATAACCCTTGCTAAGCTATAAAGCTTAGTTGGGAACAATTTATGATGGACAACCACTCATAGTGATCATCGACAAACACACTCAACATGCATCATATGTAACATAAGATATCAATGATAATAAATTTTTAATTCTAACAACATCTCAAAGTATACAATCAATAAGACAATAAAGATAAACAAATATCTCAACATACATAATTCATATGGTTGATTGATATACCCTAAGTAATTATACTTGACATATAATTTATGTAATTAGAACCAATCATGTAGTCCAACAACAACATCTAAGCCTTTATGCTTTAATTCAAATACTGTAATCATAATTATAATTAAAATTTAGCCAGTATGAGTTTTGAAAGTGGATAATGAGAATGATAGATATCCGTAGGTATTAGTCATGTAAATACCCATAGGTATTAAGTGCGATAGATCTAAATAGAATCAAACTATAGTCACAAATAGGAACAACTGTAGACCCAAATGGTAGTAGCTGCTACTTAATCCCTATTGGTGCTTATCTATCCATAACTAAACTCTATTTGCAGCCATTATCGTGATTATATTCATCTCATTTATCATGCTTGTGCTTTTAATATACAATTTGCACATTCATGTAAATATATGTTCATATAAGATATTACATAATCTCTGATATATATACACATGTATGCATGTACAATTAGTGCAATAAAAGTAACAGTGAATGAACATTTATCAGTGTCTTTATATACTTTATCGTGCTAACATATGAGTATAAACCTGTGCACATAAGCATGTGAGCATAAGCATGTAAGCATAAACATATGATTTCAAATAAGCAATAAACAACATGATTGATCATATGCTGCCTATACATATGTATAGATTCTTGAAATTCATAAATACACAGTTTCACATTATGGCATCATCATGTCTTTATGCAGTTATATATCATTGCATAACATCTCCTCTTAGTTAACTAGCCTAACCATCTTTGACTTTCTTACTTGACATTTCAACCTAATAGTCATGCATACATTTTAATACCATTATTCTTCCTTATAATTATACAAAATGCAAAATCCTCACTTTTATGATCAAATTGCTGTAAAAATCATATAAATACTTATAATACATTTATACATCAAAGAATTAGGTTATAGAAATAGGGAAGGTAGATTTCCAACTTTATTTTACATCTCAATTTTAGCATACTAAATGGCTAAATTAACTAAATTGGTCTTTTAAGCAAACAATTTTTTATGTCTCTAGTTTCTCATGTTTCAAATACCACTCAATTTGGACAATTAATTTAAGAGTTATAAACTAATCATTACATACTGTCCAAGAAAATTCATGGAGTAAAATAGGTTCAGAATTAAACTAACATTAGCCATGAGAGTTGTACTCATATAAGTATAGTTTATCTAGAATTTTGTCTTATAGCATTTTGACCTTTCTAGCATGAGTTATATCTAAAATACTACAACCTCTTTATTGATATTAGACAACAATTTACAATACCAAAATCAATTTTAGTTACAACTTAGAAAATTCGTAGAAGAAATGGGTACAAAATTAAACCAACATTCCTTCATAAAAATTGTACCCCTATATGTCTAGTTTGTCCAAAATTTTTTCTCATAAAAATTGGACTTCTCTACCAAGAATTATATGTATAATACTGCAACCTGCTTTCAACAATTAGATAACAGCTCACTTCAAACTTCAATTAAAAATTAAGACTACTTAGAGTCAGAATCAACCTATAGTTTCTTCTTAAAAATTATATGTATACAACTTAAGTTTAATTATCAACAAGAATTAACCAAATTGGAGTTATATAAGTCAAGATATGCCAAAAATACAGAAGTTGGTTCAAAGTGATTCCACTCAAAATTTCAAATTCACTTTCTTTTCTTCCTTTAATTATAATTTCCATGATCTAAATCCTTCCTGCCCATAATCCAACCAACATTATAACACATTTAACATAAATATATTCATGCAAATGCATATGTAAAATATATTTTGTTCATAAATTTCCTGACCTTAGCCAAAATCCACACAAGCTATCTTCACTCCTTTATCACCTCCTTGCCTTTATTCTTTTTATTCTTTTCTTCAAATACAAATAACATCATCCATAAATTTCTAGAAATTTCCCCAAATAAAACCTTTCAACCCAAGAAAAAGATGATGGAGATGATGAGAGATATACTTTACCATAACAATTTCAACTTAAAAACCCTTATATTATCTATACAAAATAGATATTTTTGGAGGAGATTTGAGAGAGTGAACATGAGTTTTTAAGAGAGAGAAGGAGAGCATAAAAAATATATATTCTTCTTGTCTTAGTTGTCCCCCTCTCATTAAAGAACCATTAACACTCTGTCTCCTTCATGCAAAGAGCTAAAGTTTTTAAAGTGAGTAAAATGTCTTTTATGCTCCCTCACTTTCTTGCATGATGAAAAGCTATCCCTTTACATTTATTTCTTCAATAATCACCCCTAAAGTCATATTTATTTCTTTAATTAAACCCTTAACTTAAACATGACTTATAATTCACTTAACAATATAACAAAAAAAATTTCCAATTTACCCCTACTATTACCTTAATCATACTTTTTAATCCTCAATTAAATATTAATCAATAATTATACTATTCAATCATGCATATTTCTACTAGGGTCAAAGTTGGAGTCTTACAACATGCACATCAATTATAGATGCGTTGATATGGCAAATAAACCAATAATATGATGACACATTTCATGCAATCAGATAAAGTAGTTGTTTCTAATTTCCCAATAGAAATATTCGTCACCAATTTTTATTAATTAAAAAATATATCTCCTTCGAATCCTTAAAAATCCATCCATTTTGCTCACTAGAATTTATGAATTGTACTAAATAAGAAACACACCAGATGCAACAAAGAAGAAACAAATCACATTTGCAATAACAACAATAAAATAAGAAGCATTCTAAAACTCTTTTTTTATAAGTTAAGATGAATTGCTTACTGCCAAAAAAATTAAAAGTCAAGAAGAAAGGCAATAGTCCATAAAATAGAAATCGAACTTACACAATGACCACACAAAGTACCTCAAAATAATAGAAACAAAAGTTATCCAAAACAACAACTCAACTAAACCCTTTCACCTAGTCTTTTACCCAATTAGAAAACAGGACACCGGCAGTAAGCAAAAATTAAAGCCAACTCTGTGAAATATTTATAGCCCCAGGGGAAAAACAGAGCATGTATATCCTAACCAAAGCCCACTAGCTTAGCTCACCAACTAATAAAACTCTCAGTTTGAATAGAGGCATTAATTTGAAAATTAAAGAAAAACTCTGTAGTTAAATGCTTTGAAATTCAAGAGATTTTACGAAAAATAAGTAGACAAAAAATAATTTTTTCCTTTTTTTTAACAAAACATCAATGAGTTAAAAATTAACCTTTTAGTGCAAAAATACCTAAAAACATTGATAATTCAAGTGTTAATTCATGAAAGCATATTAGCTTGAAGCAATAAACATAAGAAGAGATAACTAAAGGAATTTGTATTCAATGAATATTAGTTATGCCTTACATTTGCATTTATAAGATATATCTAGCTGGACTTCAAGTAATTATGATAAGAGTAGAAAACTAAGCTTTATAATGAATGAGATAAGTATAGTAGCAAACAACTAAATTAGGAAGTTAACAAGTTATATTGTTAACTGAAACACCAAATTCCAACACCAAAACAAAATTAAAATTTAAAAAATCAGAATATTAATTTATAACCCCATCTAGAATTTATAATATCTCATCCATAAAAACTTACAAAGCTAAATCAATTTCTTAAATCTCCTTAATTCAATTCTATAACCTGGATTAAAGTTAACCAACTCCCTAGAATGAATCCAAGGCTTAACCATAACCACAAAATAAAAAACCTTTCTTTCATCATTCTTATTAGTTACCTCAAAAAAATTCACATCAATATCAAGAAAAAGGAGAATGAATATGCAAATTGTTTATAATGAGACAAGTTAAGTGGCACAAAAAGCATCAAGATGCAGAAACTATTCCATATTGAATGCAAGACAAGAAGTTAAAATCATAAATTTAGGGAAAATGAGAGAGAAAGAGAGCAGAAGAGAGGGAAAATATGGGGAGTCTTAGCAAAAGAAGAAGCACTTGGAGGAAAAGCCAATGAAGCACCTAAGCTTGGACTCAGATGAGCAAAAAAAGAGCTAGTCCAAATCGATGTAAGAGCTATTATGGCAACTTGAGAGATAGTAGGAGCAAGTGCAAAAGTAAAACATGTAAAGCCAAAAATAGAGAAATCTAAAGAGAGAGAAGGACAAAAATGATAGGAATAATAGAAACAGATATGGAGCTCGTATTTAGGGGAGAAAAAATCAGATAGAATTTGAAAGGCAAAGGGTTGGAGTCGAAATTAATGGTGGTGATTAGAATTAGGCGATGCAGACAAGGAAGAGGGCATAAGTATAGGAGATAAGAGAAAAGGGGAATGGAGGTAAGGGGCTTTGCATTTTTAAGGATTTTTATAATTGTTTAGGGTTGAAGGAGAAGAAGATGGAATGCACGGGTTCACGCTCTACCATTTGAGTGTATTTCATGCATTTTGCCACGTCATCTTTTGTGTTTATTCACGGCATAAAATAAGAGTTTGGGTCCTTATCTGGTCATCAATAGAATTTTGGTATTCAAATAATTTTTGTTAACAAGTTCAAGGGGCTACACATGGGTTTACCCTTATCATTATTGATGTTGTTATTGCTGCAGTTATAATTGCTATTATTTGGTTATTTATATTGAATATGCCATTTTAATATTTATATTATGTTGTTATTTAATTATTGTATTTATTTAATGCTTTAGAATGCGCATGGCAAATACATGCTGCATAAATTTCAGAATGCATCATGCATTTTTATTTATTTTTTTCTTATTTATTATATTTTAGTTGTTTGCCCATTTATATGCTATTTAATTTTGGAATAATCTCAATTATTTATTACTTGTAATAATTGTAATAATAAAGGATTTTTAACTGATAATTAGAAAAATTCACTTAAAATGTTTTCTACTTAATTAATTGGACTTTTCAAATAAATCAGACCAATGTCCACTTTTTGTTTTTGTCCTAAAAATAGACAAAGAAGTTCTACAAATGTTTGTGAGGGAACCAATATTTTAAACCCAATAAATAGCCCAATTTATGTATGTCATTTTACTTTTCTAGCACTTTACGTATATCATTTTACTTTTCTAATCAAACAATACATGTAAAAGTCACTTAAAAGTTTTATACAAGTTTGAGTTGATTTTTTCTATAATGGGGGGGGGGGGGGGAGGTGTAGAAGGGGACCAATGTCCCATCTTTTCACTCACACAATAATAATTAAAGTAAGATTATTTTTTTCCTTTATCGTCACTAAAGATTTTCTATCGTAAACTAATTAACATAATTTTTTCAAAACGTGTATAGGTTCAACGCCCTCATTTTTATCCAAAGGACACCAAAAAATTCTTTTTTTTTTTGTAAATATGCATGTAGGAACCAACAATCCCATTCAAACGAAAACAAACAAATTCCCCATTTTATGAATGATTTTTTAGCAATAAGTGTTAATATCTTTTTATTCTATTATTTTAATGATGTAATATATAATTATATGGATTGCTTTATGGCTTTTTAATATGCTTGAGTGTGCCTTTTAGTTCTTTGGCATGGTACATGTGAGGAGAGTGTTAGAATAATTAATCATAAATGCTTGTTTATATAAGTATTAACCAAGTTACAAATAAAAGTGGGGTCCCAAACCATCTCTGTGATACCTGCCTTGTGGTGCACAATAGACGCTCTTGTAGATTGATCATCAACAATAGATGGGGATAAAATTGTATCTATTTTGAAGTGACCAGCCTTTACAAGTTAAATAAACTTTGATCCAATCTCAAGCCCTAAAATTAGGCTTTTGAGATTAAAACGGATGCTATCGGGAGTTTGACATGCATCATAATCCTAAGGTATACCTCTCTATCCTTTTACTCTGAGCTTTGGCTAACCTAGACATTAGTGTACTAGCCTCCCCAAAGTTAGGGGCAACTATAGACATTGGGTCCTGAGGTAGCTTATGATCAAGGTTATCTAATGACGAAGGCATTTCTCATAAATACACAATGAATAGAAGTGCTAGGCTTTCTCCTGGAATGTTTTCAAAATGCTTTTTAGGCTTTCTTACGGGGTTTTAAATGTTTAAAAATCTCTTTTGGGATTTCCCCCCTGCCCTGCTTTTTCCTCTTTAATAAGGTTAAATTTTGTTTTAGGGTTATGAGGAAAAGGAAAAGAAGGTAAATCAATTCCTTGACTCAAGGATTAAGGCCATGAATCACACCTATTACTCAATTCTTAGAACTATTTTTACTAGCTTAGGTGGCCAAAGAGAGGAAAAATATGAGATTTTATTTTATTCTCATTAAGAACATTTATCATTAATAATAATAATTTTTGGGGGGATTTTTAAGGGGGATAAAATGACACATTGAAAAAAGAGGGGCTCTCTCTCTCTCATTTTCTCTCTTTCTCTCTCTAAAACACAAGTATATCAGCCCATTCAAGGACAAGTCATAAAATTAAATATAGTAGCTTTAGATTCATTGATATGTATACAACTAGGTACCATCATCTTTACATATAAATATATAAAACCCTTTATTAATAGCCATATCAAATGCCATATCAAATTCATTGTGTATTTACATAGACACAAATTTAACTTAACTATATAAAAAAGGCATAATGTAAGATACATTAAAATTCTGTACAGGACAGCATTCTGGACCCAAACTGTGAGCCACTTATGATTTTGAAAACATCAGTTTTAGGCTAAATGATCTCTACAATTTTATTCCCCTATGTTTTTAGTTTCTAAAGCATCAATATTCACCTTCATATCTTGTCTATAACTCGGGATATTTGAGAAAAACTATAGGCTGTTCATAAAACCAAAATAGTGTTTGTTACCACATATAAAAATTCATAGAATAAATTTAAGAAGGAATTAGACCAAAATTTCTCAACAAAGTTATACTTTCATGTCTCTAGTTTTACCAGAATTTTACTTTGTAGCATTTTAACAACTCTACCAAAAGTTATGCCCAATTTACTAAGGTCTATTCCCTAACAGTATATCCAGTCCCTATGAATTTCATGTCAACATTTGACATGCTTGAATATGATTTTAATTCATACTTCCTACATAAAAAATGAGTATTTAGTAGTTTATTATGCATAGGAATTAATCTCATAGCATTCTGACCATTTTACACAAAGATATCTCATTTTTACTACAAACTGTTCCATAATTAGTTTGTATGGATGTTTCATTAATAGACACTTGCCATTACATTAAATTTAAGTTGTAGATAAACTCATGGTATAATAGGAGTTAAGCACATAATTACTTTTATTCCAACTCTAATCATAGTATGGCAACAGTATTCAGGTGAGGTAGTTATAGAGGCTTCAATATCAATAAAATACAATTACAAAATAAATTGTTTTCAATATTATCAAAGTTGATACACTATGACTATGGCTATTATCTTTTCTTTTTATGAAGGCAATTATATTGTTTCTACTTTTTTCACATAACTCTAAGCCAATGAAAAACATAATCTATTGTTAATATCAACTTATCTTATATATACCTCATCATCTCTCTTTATTATGAAATCAATTTTACTATATTGCACTCCTAAACATTGTATATTATTTATGCTATCTGTATTTTCTATATGTTGTCAAGAAATTTAAACTCTAAATCATTTAATGGCACTTATCTATATATACTTAATGCTATGACATTAGACTCTTATTTGATACATAAAGACATCAGCATATAATTACTCTCATATAATGACAAGCAATTAATAATCATTAAGCTCAATTATATACTTTCATTTATGTACATATCTATGGCATACTATAGATTAAATTATTAAGTTAAATTAATCTAAAAACCCTTAGTTCCTACTTTATAGATATAATAATTATCCATTAACATGGTCATCCTAGTAAGCTTGTTGATTGAGAACTTGTTAATTGAGTCCTTAAGTGATTAACAATGTATTTGCAATTGTTCCTTCATGCTAAACATACTCACTCTCTACTGTTCACTATCAGATTTTTTCATAATACTTTTCACATGCAAAAAGAAGTTTTTTGGGAAACTTTTATCTTAACAATTGATACTTAAGATCTTAACTATATACTATAAAAATTGCAAGTCATTTTGATGTATAACCCAGGAGTTATAACATAAGAAACACCTACCGCTCCAATGACCCGCCATATGCAAAAGGGCTATAGTTTTAGGAATTTTTGAGGACCTTAGAGGCAAAATTTCATTATTGTTATTTCTATAACATTTGTAGGCATAGAAGTCCCAGTTCTATCCCAACTAGTATCATTAAATTCGGAGTTCAAAATCTCAACTTATGATTAAAATAGTCATTGGAGGTTAATCCAAATTTCTGGACAACACTTTCACATTAATGCCTAATATCTTAATTCAAGTCAATATACTTATAAAATCCATAATCAACACAAGTATTAATGCATTCAAGAAATAATAGTTCCCAAACCTAATTTTGTTGCTTCAAATCAATCCTTTATTCATTAGACCTTCCTCTTCCATCCGAAACCAAAGAAATAAAATGAAGAAGATGGTCTTTAATTCTTACAACAAAATGCAAAAGAGACTTAAAAGAGAGAGGCAAGTTCCTTGAATTTATATGGCTATATGTTTCCATTAACAAAATAAAGCCACCTCTCCTCTAAACATTATTGATAATATTGTTTTTAGTGTTTATTTTCTGGATAATTTTGTGCGTTTTAGTGTCTCATCTTGCATGCTTTTAGTGTTTTAAGGCTATATTATTGTTTCTTATATTTATTTTAGTTATTTTGTTTAATTTAAAGTTTTTAGGTGATTAACGGTCTTAAATTTTACTTTTTGTAGGAAGTTTTGCTAAGGTACGGCTGAGACAAACTGTCCTAGCCGTGTCCAATGGAGATGGCAAAACTTACTGTTTCACCAATGGCCACAACCAATACAAATTGCCCCAGCCGTGTCCAATCCAGGAGTCAAAATGCACTGTTTCATTAACGGTCGTGGCTGAGACAAAGTGTCCCAGTCGTGGCCATTACAGATTTCAAAATGCGCCATTTCATCAAAGGTCGCGGTTGAGACAAACAGTCCCAACCGTGGCCATGGCATCCTGCGAAGACACTTTTGATCTAGAAGCTTGCCACGATTGAGAAAAACTATCCTAGCCGTGCCCTTTCCTTCTATCGTGGCTGAGACAAAAGTTTTCGAGCCGTGGCCTCTTGGATAGCTCTATAAGAGCTGCGAAATTTTATGCTTAAAGGGAGTCTTTTCTAGGGTTTCGTGCTTGGAATGTTTATGTTGAGTAGAAAATGCAGTTTTTCATACTTTGTGGAATTTTCATACTTAGATTTTGAGTTTTACTTGTAAAAATTACACTTTTAACTTAGTTTTACTTCAAAAACACAAAGATAGTTATAGTTTTAGTTTCTAGTTTGAAGATTACTACTTACAATCAAAGTGCTATTTGGAGAAGAAGAGAAGGAGCTTCATCAACTTCAAATCTTCAGCTTTAAATAGGTTTTATAGTTTTCACTCTTACTTTGTTCATTTTTTACATTATGGATAGTGAGTAGTTGTCTTTGTTGCTTGGGGAAGCTTTGAATCCCCTACTCACAATATGAATATTGAGCATATTTTGATCTTTACATAAATGAATGGTCTATTTTACTATTACTTATTTTTATTTCATGGGTTTTCAATCTATTGAGTTAATTTCCATGCATGGATGAATGATGTTCATCATATATCTTTGAATGTGTATTAAGTCTAATGGATTGAAGTCCATGAATAATCTTGCTCAGTTTTTCTTTCATGAATGCTGTATTATTTTAGACGGCTCCGGAATGGGATTCTAAATGTGCAGTAATTGTGATTTTAAGACTAGAGTGTGGAGTGAAATGGTATATAATATGGTTGTACTGATTGATGACCCTCACTTTCCAGGGCAAGGACATTTGGTAGTTTCGGAGCGGGCTTTATATCAAGCAGCTATGCATAAGGGAGCCACAAAATTGGAGCGACCTAAAGCTGAAGCATCTGCCTTATCTGAGCATTACACTGCTCTTAATACCCGACTTGACAACATTTCTCAGAGGATAGACTCCAGGTTCCAATCCATTATGCAGCGGATGGACGACATTGTTATGGCTCTTGGGATGCTACAATCCTAATTTGACAGCCAGTTCCCGCCTCCACCGCCGCCTTCCTCACCATGATTTCAGGGATTTTTCCTCCACTCATCACTCCCTTGTTGTTTATACTCTTTTGGTCTTTTGCTGGGGACAACAAAAGTTTTAAGTGTGGGGTAAGGGTTTGAGGATGAAGACTGTTTGACTTAGTTTTTCTATATTTGCTTTTGTTGTTGTTTCTTTTTAGTTGTGGGATGTTTTTAGTTTTTGCTGTTGTGTTATGACTGTAGTTTGCTAATTGATTTTCTTTCATGTTTTACCATATTTTTCATAGTTTTTATCTTGATGTTTGATTTTGATATTAGTTCTTTTCTTTTGTGTTTGAAAGTTGCATTACATTCTGCATTCCTCTAGTGTCGATTTAGTTTAATTTCTTAGGTTGTTAATTACTCTTGCAATTCGCCTGAGCTTGCCAGTTAATCTTGTTTTGAATCAATTTGAACTTAAAATTTGAACTGCTTATTTAGGAGGTTTGAGTAGCCAGAGAGTAGTAGTATTGTTCAAGGAAGTTCTTCTTTTGAATTGATCTCGATTGATTATATACCATTCAATTTCTAGCTTAATGAGCATAGTAGGCTATGTTTTATGAAATTAAAACCAATGAATAAAAGCATTCGAGTGAAGAAATTTTGGAATAGTTAGAACCTTCCTCATCACCCTTTGAAACAAATATTCAACTCAGATAAGATTAGGATATGACCTAGGTAGCCTTCTTTGGTAACTAATTTTTAAATGACTTTTGACCTACCCTTAGTAAATTTTACCATTGTTAGCCCCTTTGAGCTTAATTGGTAAGCTAAAAGCGTACTATTTATTTTTTTCTTAATTACACTTATGCTAAACCATGCAGCCAAAAATTCCTTTATCTGTCCCACTTTAGAATTGGCCACTCTAGGTTGGGAAATGAAATTTGCATGTTAGGTTTGATAAATTTTTGATTATCAGTTGAAAAAAAAAGGGGAAGTTGAAGTTTTTTTAGGGATTATTGAGCTTAAAAATTCTAAATATTTTGGGACAAGGTTGATAAACAATTAGCACTTTTGGTGCCCTTCTTAGTAAGTGAACGAAAAATTCACTGGTATTTCACTTTTACTTATGTAAAAGAAAAAGCAAAAATTCAGATGTTATGTTGCAGAAATTTTGATTTTTTTCCATTATTGTAGAAAATAAGTGTGGGGTACCTAGCATTTATAGGAAGTGTCATTTAAATTGCTTCCTACAATTTTGAGAATCCAATTAATGTCCTAAGATTAGTTTTTCCCTTCTTACAATGATAGATCATGGATTTTGAAAGAGTTATTTTCTTGAGAAAGTTAGGTGGTTTGTATTTCAGGATAGTGTGGCTAATTCTATCTTGCTAACCTTATCAAATTTTTTTTGGAACCTTTGCCCTATCCCCACTACAACCTTAAAGTAAGCCCTGGTGATCTTGTTTTGTTTTGAGTTGTTTAGTGGAGATGATTCTTGTGGTTCAGGTGCTAAAGGAGAGGCTTATGACTATCCTGATTTGCAAGCGCAAAAATTGTTGCAATTCTTTGTTTGCTTGATTGCTGAAATTCACAAGTAGTTGTGGTTTGTGAAAGAAAATAAATCTGTTTTAGCATCGTACACACACAAGAAATTGTATGGTATAGATCAGTTTGAGTCTTTTTAATTGAATCCTTCATCTGAGTTTCTTCTACTAAGTGTTGCTAGAATCTTTCTGAATTTGCTTGTTCTTATGTGGAGTTTGAATTTTCAAGATTGTGGATGATTCGTTTGCTCGAGGGCAAGCAAAAAGCTAAGTGTGGGGTAGTTGATAATCTTGTTTTTAGTGTTTATTTTCTGGATAATTTTGTGCTTTTTAGTGTCTCATCTTGCATGCTTTTAGTATTTTAATGCTATATTATTGTTTCTTATATTTATTTTAGTTATTTTGTTTAATTTAAAGTTTTTAGGTGATTAATGGTCATAAATTTTACTTTTTGCAGGAAATATTGCTAAGGCACTGCTGAGAAAAACTATCCCAGCCGTGTCCAATGCAGATGGAAAAACTTACCGTTTCACCAATGGCCACGGCCGAGACAAATTGTCCTAGTCATGCCCAATCCAGGAGTCAAAGCGTACCGTTTCATTAAATTTCATAGTTGAGAAAAATTGTCCCAGCCGTGGCCATTACAGATTTCAAAATGCACCATTTCATCAAAGGTCGTGGTTGAGACAAACTATCCCAGCTGTGGCCATGGCAGCCTGCGAAGACACTTTTGATCCAAAAGCTTGCCATGGCTGAGACAAACTGTCCCAGCCGTGGCCATGGCAGCCTGCGAAGACACTTTTGATCCAAAAGCTTACCATGGCTGAGACAAATTGTCCCAGCCATGCCCTTTCCTTCTGTCGTGGCTGAGATAAATGTGTCCCAGCTGTGGCCTCTTGGATTACTCTCGAAAAGGGAGTCTTTTCTAGGGTTTCGTGCTTAAAGTGTTTAGGTAGAGTAGAAAATGCAGTTTTTCATACTTAGATTTTGAGTTTTACTTGTAAAAATTACACTTTTAACTTAGTTTTACTTCAAGAATACAAAGATAGTTTTAGTTTTAGTTTCTAGTTTGAAGATTACTACTTACAATCAAAGTGTTGTTTGGAGAAGAAGAGAAAGAGCTTCATTAACTTCGAATCTTCAGCTTCAAATGGGTTTTATAGTTTTCACTCTTACTTTGTCCATTTTTTACATTATGGATAGTTAGTAGTTGTCTTTGTTGCTTGGGGAAGCTTTGAATCCCCTACTCATAATGTGAATATTGAGCATATTTTAATCTTTACATGAATGAATGGTCTATTTTACTATTACTTATTTATATTTCATGGGTTTTCAATCTATTGAGTTCATTTCCATAAATGGATGAATGATGTTCATCATATATCTTTGAATGTGTATTGAATTTAGTGGATTAAAGTCCATGAATAATCTTGCTCTATTTTTCTTTCATGAATGTTGTATTATTTTAGATGGCTCCGGAATGGGATTCTAAATGTGCAGTAATTGTGATTTTAAGAATAGAGTGTGGAGTGAAATGGATGAGATTTGGGTTGTTTGGCTCCGGAATGGGAAGGCAAACCAAACTTAGGATGTTAGACCCGTGCATAGGCTAGTTGTTGGGCTGGCTCCGAAATGGAAAGTGTAGCAACTAGAATAGCTAGCTCCGGAATCAGAAGCTTAGGTTAAGAGGGTTATCTCGAATTTGTTCATGTATACTTTAAGATAAAATTAATTCACAGTGGGTATGGGGTGGATGAATGAACCTAAGCAACGTTTTAATTTTTATACATTTTCATACTTGTTGATTTTTCTGAATTAAATACATACTCAATTTACTGTTATTAGAATTAAATTTCCTTTCATTGCATATTTTAGTTTTTAAGGTTTACATTATACAAATTAAACAACTCATACACACTAAATTGGGAATTTTTTAGCATACAATTAATTTTCACAGTTCTCACACACACAGTTCCCTTAGGTTTGATATTGAGGGTCCTAACTATACCCCACTTTATTACTTGTCGATCTAGTGCACTTGCTTGGATCGTAACAACTACCACGTGATTACCAACTTCAAGGGGTTTTTGTGGGCAAATCCCACTTCACTCCTTTCATGAAATTCTCATTTTTACAATTAGCCCACCAAACTACTAATCACAATTTTTACCCAAAACTTATTTCCTTTCTTTTAATTTTGATCCATTCTAACTTTCTCTCTTTTAAATTAACCTCATTGTCACCTATATGGTAAAATTAGCATTTACCCTTCAACCATCTTTGTCTCTTAATTTGATGGGTGGTTTAATTAGACTTTAATTTAATTTTAATCTCTAAAATTTGACATTAATAATATATTAATTCCCTTGAATTGTTCTACGGCCTAATTGAGGTCCTTACAAGGGATCATTTGGGCTTATAAATACATAAATTTAACCACATTTTGGGCATGGAAAAACAACAAATTAACAACAAAAATAATTCAAAAAGATTATGACAAAAAATCATACACTAAGGAAAAGAAGATATTTCCAGAGGTCATTCAACATTTAAGTACTTTTTTGAAGAAGCATTGAGGAGTCATCAACATTTTCTTCTCTTTCTCTTTAGATTATTTTCTTGATGTCATTGTTCTTCCTTGTGTTTTGTTTGTTTTTACCACTATGTATCTAGGCTAAGTTTGTTAATTAGAATTACAAATATGAATTGATCTTTATTACAATATTTTATTTAAAAAAGAGAGAAGAAAAAAAAAGAGAGAAGAAAAAGAAAAAAAGATAAATAATATATAGTGGGATGGAGCATAAAATGCACCCATTAAGTATGATCAAATGAAAAGGTGTGGTATGGAGGATAAACTGTACCTACCAAATTGCAAAGTTACTTAGAAAAATTACAAGTGTCTAAAAATGCCATAAGAATTGTGAGATAATGTGTGAGCTTAACCTTTTCCCTATGGCTATGTTTGTTCTTAAAATCCCTAAGTTTGAAGATTGTCCATTTAGTTAAGTAGTTTGGTTAGACTATTAACTTTATGTTCTTGATTGTGATTTTAATAACTTGAGATAGTATGCTGAATTTATTGAATATGCTATACAACTTATTTAAATCTATCATTGTTGAGCATTGAAAGTTAGTTGTCGACTATTTTATTTTAAGCACTCATTCATATTTAAGATGATCTTAAGAAGGCTATTTTCACTTTAAGAAGATATATGTTTTTATTAGCTCTTCAACTTGGGCTTTTGTATTCTTACTTGAGGGCAAGCAAGGTTTTAGTGTGGGGGAATTGCCCTGATACCCCCAATGAGTTTATATGGGTGCTACAATTGCATGGAAAATTATAACTAATCCTAACTAACAATAATGAAAATAATATCTTTAATTAACTTCTTACTAGATTACACTTAGAATAGGCCTTTACAATAAATACAATTTCGATACATGAGTACATAATAAAGTCTTTACAACTTAATTTACTATACATTTTACATCTCAAAATTACACATTAAATATTTACTACTATAGCCTCATCTTTTAATAGCTTCCCTTAGGCTCCCTAATCTCCTCCTTATGCATGACTTCAATTTAGTACCTATCCAAGCAACAATTCAAACTAAATCCTACTTAATAATGAACTACTAAGGACAACTATGAGATCACTTAATTTATTAGTAATTTTAATATTATACTACACTACTCAACCCACATATATTACACTCTTCTTCCAAGGTTATCCTCATTCAGTACTACCCTTCACTAATCACCTTTAGGTACATGAATATATCAACTATTGTTTCGTATTCATTTATCTCAATTAAGAACTTAGTCCATTTTATCCAAGGCAATAACACTTAAAAAATCCATTTTAGGTTACTTCCCTAACTTGCCACTATCACTAGAATACTTAACAATACATCTAGTATTTGGTTCGGACTTGGAATTTATATTCCAAACTTTTTATACATTCGGAAGTGGGAATCATAACTATGTAATTCTAACATGCAACTTGCATTTTACTTTAACTGACATCTGACATATAAACCATACACATCATATCTTATCCATCACACATACATATGACATCACCATTATTGCACACTCAATTCTATATATGCATTAACTACATTACTTATATGCTAACTATAGACAATTATTAATTTTTAACAATAATATTCATTAACAAGTCAATAATCTCTTAATCACACACATCTCTAACACTATTTTAATTACATTATAATCACTTTTGTAGCTTGAACATGGTATAGGCAAGGACAATTGGGAACACTAGATACCATATAGGTATTGATTCACTATACACTATTACAGTGCCAACACTAGATACCTAATGGCATTGAATCACTAGACACCATTAAGGTGCCATCACTAGATATCTGAAGGCATGAAATCACTAAACACCATTAAGGTGCCATCACCAGATACCAAAAGGTGTCGATTCACAAGACATTGTTACGGTGCCAACACTAAATACCAAAAGATATTGGATCATTATCCTATATATATCTATGTCTATATCTAATTCAGGCCCTAAATGAAGGTTTAACTTACTAAATTACTTCATTACATAATCCCTCTTACATACACTATACATTTCACTCATATAGTCAATCTTGTTAATTACACTTCACTATAATCACATATTAATAAACAAACTAATGAACACTTAACCCTTATTCACTTGAGAGCATGCAACATTGTGAATATTTCAAGATACACTTCAATCATATATGCACTAAGATTACAATTAACAAAAATATAACAAAAAACCATGTATGCATGTTATAATTCACTTTGCATACCATCATTTAAACCCATTCTATAATGTTAAACCATTCATTTCAAGTCCATTTTATCATGTATTATCCATATACATGGGTTAATATGGTTTTATAAACATTTAAAGAATGTTTAAATCAAGTTGGGTCTATATCAACTCATGATAATTGGTGTTGACTCGTTATAGAGGCCAAATATGTTAACTCATTGTAACACCAATATATCGTAAAGATTACAATGTAGTACAATAGAAATTTTAGTGTAATACATATACAAAAGTATGGTTCTACTCATATATGCGATATACAAAAACATAAAATTTATCTCCATCATAGCGCAGCACCGTCCAAGTCTAATGCTTACCCTTTTGAGTAATGGCCTATGTCCTTTAAATACCTATGCACTAAGCATAATGTGCCTAGTGGTAGATACCCAACTAAAAAATTTCACACTCATGCTTACATGAATTTAAAATTTTCATTTTTATCCAAGTTTCATAAAATGTTCTATTTTGTTTAAATCAATTATCTATATCTTTTTATTTTCCCATTTTATTCTCTTCAATTATCTGTCGGTTTCTAATTTTTCAATATTGCTAATCTGCCATTTTCCTTTCAATTTTGTATGCTAAGTTGTCTATTTATTCTTGTCACACATATTTACATCCTTATTTAAATACTTTTCGTGCCTATGAAATTCTTCAGACATTATATGTATATTTCTAGTTATTTGGTTCCAAATTAAATTCTCATATTATAATTTACTACACACTTTATTCCTTTATTTCTTTTTTTATCACATTATTTCATTATTCACTTATTATACTGCTTGATTCTCATCACACGATTTTCCTATTGTTTTGGCCTATATTACACATTTTTTTTAAATAAGTATTTTGATTTTCAAATGTCTTTCACATCAACTTTGCTTTTTCAACATACTTATTCAATTCTATATCATTGTTATTGGTTTATTTAACATATGGGTATTTTACATTAAGTCTTATTTTTACATTTTACTTGCATTAGTCATTAGTCATTCTATGTATTTAATACCAATGTTTACAATTCAATTCAATTTTCCATTATTATGTTTTTACTGAAATTTTTATTCAATCTCTTGTTTGTATTTTAAGACTAACTTGCATATATATTTTTCAAGTGCTTTCCTTTAAGTTACGACCAAGTCCTCGATGTAACATTCAATTACTACTTGTTTTCCATTTATTACTTAATTCTTAAATTTTCATTGCATTTTATTGTTCTGGTAAATTCCAATTTTAATTTTATGCTCCAATGCTTGTATAAAATAATCCATAATTGCTCATTTTTACCTTAAGTCTTTAAGGTTCTTCTTTACTTGCATTTCCTTATTGTTTTAATCTTGTATTGATTTTTCTTTTCTTCTCCTATTGAAATAAATTAACATATTTATTTTCCAAATTACTGACCTTAGCTCTTGTGCTTCCTCATTGTGTGCATAATTTTTGTTTAACCGACATAATATTTTTCTTTTCTTCTTCGTTAATTCTCTTTTTGTTGATCAATTTTAGGTCACATAAGTTTTATAGTCTATTTCCTAATTATTGTTCCTTAACTTCATAATTGCATTCTAATTCTCCTTTTGTCCTCTATTTACGTTTAGTTCTTTCTCATCCATTTACTTATAACTCCAACTGTTTTCACCATTTATTGTATAATTACTTTATTTTATAACTTTTATTTTATTTCTTTATCCCAATTTATACTTGAATTCTCACAACTTCCCCACATATTGACAATTTACCTTTTAATCCTTATTACTCAATTCTTTATCCATTCTCACCCTTATTTGATTTAATTTATATTTATTATTTCTTAATTACCTTTTTACTCCTTTTTTCTACTATTTTCACCTTTTACTTATTTATTTCTTTACTTTATATGACAATTACATTCTAGTCCTTAAATTTTCATTGTATTACATTATTTACTAATTAGAACACTAATTTACTCTTTTTACTCCTTTATATCCTTTATTTCATTTTTATTCCTTGATTTACATTTTAGTCCTTCACATTCCTTCATGTAGTGGTAAATTACCATCTAGCCCCTACCAACTTCACTCATATTCTCATCCTTTTTATCATTTCACTTTTTTCAACTATATGCTTAATGTAATTTACTTTTCTATCTCTATTTCTTAACTTAATTACAAAATTGACCCTACTAATCAAATAATCACATTTTTTATATTATTTTCCCTTTATTTACACATTTAACATAATCAACTATTTTATTTACCATAATTTCCAAATTTTATTCTAATTGCAATACAAATTTACAATCTTGGCCTCACTTGAAATATTAAATACATTAATTCGAATCCCAATCTAATTTACTCCCTTATTTAATTTGTCAATTCAAGTCTATTTCCTTTAAATTCTTAACTACTAATTTCTCTTAATCATTTTACAATTTTTGTAACCCTCCTTATTTATTCATTTTATTTACTTTAATTCTTATTTTAATACATATCGTCACTATTTGCCTTAATTTAGAGTAAAGTTTCACTTTTAGTTCCTAAAATTTACATCTCATATCAAAATTATACTTTTGATTCCATCTTCTGTCGAAATTATATTTAAGTCCTTTATTTTTATCAAATTAACCTTTAGGTCTCATCTTTTACAAAAATTACCATTTTATCCCTACTTTCACCAAAATTACATTTTGTCCTTTCTTTTTTCTAAATTGATACTTATGTTCCCAATTTTTCAATAATTACCATTTTACCCCTAATTTTTCCTCTTTAAGCATTATTCATCATATTTTTATTTTTTTACTCCAAAACTTTCATTTTCTTTAATTTTAGTCCTTAAATTCATCTTTTTTACTAAAATTACTTTTTAGTTCCTATTTTTACAACTTTTTTACTAAATTACAACTTTGTCCTCTATTTACCAAATTTATTCTATTATTCCCATTCTACCCTTTCTCACTATAATTTTATCCTCTGTTGACCATTTTACCCTTAATTACCCATATTACCATATTTGCTCCATTTTAAATTCTAAATTTTTGCATTTATTCAATATTTATTATTTTCTTCATTTTTTTATGATATTATCACCATTATTTCAATTTTTTGCCTAATAACTTACATAACAACGAAACCCTCGAGTTGAACACATGGGATACGGGCCCATATATCCAATATAAGTTGAGGTGACCATATAAAGGGTGCATCCATCATCTATTCTCATAATCATGGTGTGGAATCACCTTTGGTCCACTATTGTGAGTCACCATGACTCGCTACCATGGTGAATATCTCTATGGCTAGCCATATACATCCTATACCTCTAGGTTCACAACTAATACTAAGGGTAAAGCTATTCTCATCACATTCACATAAAATATGTTACATTTTCATAATTATTTACATTTTCACATTATGAATCAATCACATTTCGTATAATGTACTTCATTATTTCTCATTCATTGTGTAACTTCATTTTCATGCTTTAAATCATTATAATCATATCATTTTTATCAAGCACACCATTCAGCCACTATTAGTAACACACATTTCATAATTCTTTTCATGCCATTCATAGTCTTCACCATATTCTCAAGGTTCATATTTAATATTTCTTCATGGTTTCTGTCGTTCATTCTATCACCCAATCATACTTATCATTCGACCATACTATGTCAACTATTAAAATTGTTTAATTCATCAAACACATTCCTACCATATTTTTCATGCATATTAAACATTAGTCTAACCCTAAATCTATTAAATTCTTTGTCTAACTTTAATTTCATTCACTTATATAGTAGGCTACATAACTCATATATCATTCCTAATTATGTTTTTAACATTATATGTCTCATTCTTTATCCTGTATTTACATAAATTTACAATTAATTTGAATAAATACTAATATTACTTAATTAATCCTTAAGGGACATAATGGGTTACATAACTAATGTATTATCCCTAACCTTATTTTCATACAATTAACTTCATATATTCTACTATTTATCATCTAATTTCACTATTTTCCCTTTAATTTGAATTATAGTTCACATTTAATAATTTTTCTCTGAGTGACATAATACCATTTAAAAAAAATTTCACACATTTATTCATTCTTTCATATAATGTTTCATGCCAATTTAATTCTTCAACATTTAATTTTATTATTCTACCATTAATTTAAATTTAAGCATTATCCGCATCAAAAAGCCCAAACACACACAACTAGAGTTTACATGAATTAGTTAGTTTAGGTATCCACTTACCTATTTTCCAAGCTTATCCATGATTTCTCCTTCTTTTCCATCTTTTCCTTCCATTTTTCCTTGTTTCCATTTGTTTCCTCTTGAATGACCATGTGAATCGAATTCCTTATAAATTATTTTCTCAAATTTTCTTCATCCTTAATTCAAAATAAACTCAAAATATAAATTTCCACATCAAAATCTACCTAGAATTCTATTAGATTAATCAAAATCTCACTAAATTAACTTACTTGAATTTTTGCTTTAAACTTTTATTTACAATTCCATAAACTTTCTCCACTCTAAATCTATAATTTTCTTGATTTTAGGGCTTTTAGTAGATTATGAGAATAATTCCAATTGATAGAGAATGAAAAATTATAATGGAAGAGCTTGAATAAAGTGAAAATGGTGTAAATTCACTAATACTTGGGTTATATTTTTTGAGAGGGGGAGCTGATTTGTAGTCCAATTTTTATCCAAAATTTTCTAGTTTTGGGTGAATATTCTACCCAAAAATTATGTCCAAAATCAATGGTTTAAAGGGTGGACAAATCAAACTACTTTATGTGGACATAATTACGCCACTTGTCAATTTCTCATTGGCTCATCCACCCTTATTTTATTTTTCTACTAAAATTATTCCAAAAATTCCTAAATATTATGTTGAAGATGTGTTTGAAATTTTAGGTTAATAGGAGTATTTTTCTATAGGTTTCAGGGCACCGAAATGTTTTCAGCCAGTCTAAAAACTTAATTTTTTGCCCTTTTTTAGATTTTAATGTTCCCCTAATTAGAATTCTATAAAAATTTTCCCAAAGTGAAAAATATATATCCATTAATATGTTTCTAAAAATTTGGGTCATTCTAACATCATTTCGATATACTTTCGCTCCGTTGGGAAAAATCACCAGTTGAGAACTTAAAAATTTAAAGCTATCATAAAATTTATTTTTCACTTCCAAAAATTAATTTAGTCTATTTATAATAGGTTTATATGATTGAAATAATTTTTTTGAGATCATGGAATATTTTTAGACTGATTCAAACTTGTTGTCATTCATATTACAGTCTAGGAAAAATCTTCACTATTTATTTTAAGGGTTTACCTGACCTCAAATTTACCTCAAATTATACCATTAGAATTAGTTTAATCTGTATTTTCCAATAGTACAACACATATGATGTAAGTTAGAAATTTCCCAGAAGGTGACCTATCATTGTATTTCTCTCACCTAAGCACGTTTAACTTTAGAGTTCTTATGGAATTTAATGCCTTAATACTAATATGATCATACCCGATGTCATTCTGATAATACTATTCATGGCCTAGAAAGCATTATTCAAGAACATTAAAATTTTCGATCATTACACTCGTGATAGATGTTGCTGACTCGTGATAGAATCTCCTAGTTGACATTGCTTTTCATTTTCAATATTGTTTTTGCAAGATTCAGACCAAATAGTCTTTTATGCATTTGTCATCTTATTCTCTAGCTTTTATAGCATTAAAAATTATGCTAGTTGGACTTTTAAATCAAGAGACATCTCTAAAATACTCTAGGCTACTCTGAATGATAAGGCAACAACTATCACTCCATTTTAAACTAACTTTCAACAATCTTAGAGGTAGAATATGTAACGCCGTAAAATTTATATCTGGCATGCATAGTACATTCTAGAGCATGAATAGTAACCCTGGGATTGTTTTTGGAGTAATTATAGTAGATAGTGCAGAAAAATTTAGAGGTGCACAAGGGTTAAACATGTTTAAGCCAGGGAAATCTGAGGATGGGTGACCCAACAGGTAGTTTGATTAAATATTAAAATAGGAAAATAAATATTAAATGAAACCTGGTGGTAAAATTTGAGATGAAATTGAGCTTAAATAGACCCCCAAAACAGACAACAAAATTTTTTCTTGGTACCATAAAAAGGGTTAGTTGACACTTTGACCAAGCCTTAGAATATTATATAGGTGTCCAAAAATTATTCTGATAATGCCTTTGGAGATGAAAGTATATCAAAATGATGTCAAAATGACTTAAAATTTTAAACCTAAGCTTTTATATATGTTATTATATGTGAAAAAAAAATTTCAGAGTATTCTGACAATCAAAGCATCGATTTAAAAGAAAGGCAAAAAATGAGGCTAAATTAATTAGAGGGCTTAAACACCATATTTAATTTGTCCAAGGGCATCATTATGATTAGGAAATGAGCCATGATTAGCTACAAGGATCAATATAGCATAAAGATGTGTAAGAATTAATGTGGTGGTGATAAGTGGTTTAAAAATAAGCCATTAGATCAAATAGTAAATAATCAAATATTGGCCATCCATTTTACACACTAAAGGAAAAAATATAGAAGTGGAGAAAACTCTCAAAATCTCCCTAAAAATATGCAGATTTCACCCCTTTTTCTTGCGAAACCTGAACCATGCATTCTTAGTCACTCCACCATTTTTTCTTCAATTCTCTCTCCTCCCACCATATATCAAGCCCTAGATTTATCCAAATACACAACAAATAATCCTCTTCATCCTAGTAATGTAATTGGAGCAAGAAGAAACTTGGAGATAGAGAATTTTTAGTGAGAGAAAGTAACCCTAAAAAGATAAATTCTTGAGTTTTAGTTAGTTTTAATTAGGGATTTGTATAAGCTTATAGAGCATTCTTATTAGGATTATTCAGTAGCAATTAGATGTTAAAATCCAAAACATAAGCTCACCAATTCTTCCTTCCTAAATTCGGCCAAAAGAGCCAATTAAAGGAAAAGAGAAAAGCAAGGAAAAGAAAGGAAGAAAAAAGGAAGAATTAAGGATTTCAAGCTACCAAAGGTTCAATGGATATAAACTACGCTCTATTTCATTTAATTTTTAAATTTTAGCATGAAAATTACATTATGTACTATAAGAATGTGAAGGAAAATAGGAAATAATTTAAGATGACAATGTAAAATGATATTTTAACATGAAATAAACAAGAAATGAGGAAGAAATCAAATTTAGAATGAGAGTTCATATGGTGATCGAATTGTACATAATGTAATATAATATGGTACCTTGATGATAATTAACCCATTAAACATGAAATGAGTAATATTTGTTGGAATTTATCGATTACATGCATCTCATACATAAGCGGAATTTAAAATTTTTAACCAATATTACTGGTCTTGCCATGAATGTACAATATTCATATTAATGAGAATAAGAAAAATCACCTTTGATTTTTGTTGTATAGTTGATTTTCCTTCGCACCGGGTTATCACAAACCACAGTGTCCAAAATCGAACACCTCCATTGAGTAATCTGAACTAGAGAATGATAGAATGAACCAACAATTGGGAGAGAACAGGGGGCTGGCCAAAAATCCCTTGAGCTAGCAAAGGGAGGTGGCGGCTAGGGTAGAAAGAAAAGAGAAGAAACTTTTCTTAAGTGTTTTCTCACTTAACCCTAATTCCTCATTATTTGGATTTTTATAGTTAGGTTAAAAATCCAACTTCATAATGAGATTGGGCTCTTTAAAATTGCTGGAGAATTATTAATTGGGCTTCTAGAATTATTTATAATTATCTGGGCTCAATTAAATCCAATTTAGGCCTTTTTATAAAAGACTATGAACAAAACCCACAAACTAGGCCCTTTGTACAAATACTTGGATTTAATTACCCAAATGAATTTGAAATCCAACCAAAATAAATATGTAGGCTCCACAACACTTATGTAACATATTTAATTTAACTTGGTCCAAGAAATAGGCCTCTAAGGCCTTCTATAATGGAGTTGGCGTGTGGCCCTCTTCGGGAGGGCTTTTATGCCAACTTCATTTCTCTGGCCCCTTTAAAATTCCTCCAATGGACCCATTAATTATTATATCAGCCCTATAACACTTATAGTCCAATGATAATTGATTATGAAATACATTATTTCAATTAGGTCCAATTTTACATAATATTTCTGAAAAGTTTCGCTAATAATTTTACTTGATCATAATTAATTAAACTCTTTAATTAATTATTATCTTATTCACTTTTCTATCCCCATAATAATATCAAATATTATTATCCTTGTTATTTTACCATTTTATCCTTTTTCTCTATATGTGTGTGATCTATTGGGTTCCTATCCATGTTGGAAGTATAATGTGTAATTGTGAGTTTTATTCAAAACTTACATGATTTAAACTCATTTAAATCACTTTATCAATCCATATTGATATTCTTGATACATAATTATACAAGTCATGATTAGCCTCTAGCTAGAAATCATGACTACCCAAATGTTAGGAAAGTTAAGTGGTTTGACTATACCCTTCCATAAAAATAGTTATTGTGCAATTACTCCTTTCACCACTCTTATCTCAACTAGATTCTGAGCATGGATTTCTATCAACTCATATAAATCTTATTATGTATGTTCTATTAATTTTACCATTGTTCCCAAAATGCCCTCCATGGATCTCTATCCATCTTGGCATATTACTTTGGCTAGAGATTCTTTGAACAAGGCAATTATAGAATCATGCGAGATAACTTCCCTTATTAAATATGGGATGGTGAATCCTTTGTCAATCACTCAACTATCTTCAAGTAGGTCATGATATACCCAATCTCCTAACTATGTTCACTCCTAGTTGGAAGTAATCAATTATGGAGTCAAAGTATACCACTTGCTACTTAAGATAACTTGGTCATCTAAAGTCTAAGGATACTTGCACAATCGCTATAAAGAGATTCCTCACTGACATAGATTTAATATCCATGTGAGAATTCTCTTTGTAGGTCTCCAATCAACTTGTTATTCTAACAAGCATCCACATGATAGCTTTGATTATCTTCTATAATCACAGTTATGAGAACCACTGCTTGAACCATTCAAGAAGCATAACATGTTCTAGTCTATCCGAATTAACAATGTCCTATCTTGTTAATTCTATGACTAGGGATATTTAGATATCAACACATTTGCATGCAATAGACATCTCATATCATGAACACTTTCATGATTGCCTTCGCACTGTGTTTATAATATCTAGGACTTCATTTATTAATTTAAGATTTACAAAATCATGTATTTAAACATAGCATTAATAAATGAATGATGCCTTTTATTAAGAATATAAATTCATAGATATGAAAAACATCCCTATTACATGGACTCTAAGGCATACTCTCTAACAATATTAAGTGGAAGGAACATAACTTGAATAATTGGAACTTGAAATAATGTATAGACATAATACTTACTAGGTATACATAATATATTATTAGTAAGCCAAGTTGGAAAATATTTCTAATCCACTCTCTCGATATGAATTAGAATGCCTAAGACATGAAATTAAAGTGCTAATTCTCAACTCTCGTTAATGAACTAGTTGATTTTAATTACACATTTTAAGAGTAATTGCCAACCTATAGCAATTATCTCCACATGTGATCTCTCAAACTATGCTTTGATAATGAATTTCCTATTAACTCTCAATAAGACGTTGCTGTCGCTAACTCTCTTATTTATGACCATTATGTTGATTTTCAGAAAAGGAATTGCCATCTAAGGTCATTTTCCTTAACCTATAATGATACTAATAAAATTTCAATAACAAATTCTACTTTCAAATATCAATTATATAAATGAAAAATAGTAAATTATTTATATAAAATCAAATGCCAAAACAACATCCATTTTAAAAATTACAAGGAAGAAATAAAAAGTAAGAAATAGAAGAAGGGGATCTCTCAACCCTTTTCCCTTCACAAAAAGTATCTTCTTCCTTGCTTACCTTCTTCTTCAAATCATTAAAGTTAAACTAAGTACTAAAGAAAAAACTATTGTTCTTAGAATCACACAATCAAAATCCAAAAATTCCTCTCTTCAATTCTGTTCAACTTGATATATATATGTATCTCTAAAGAGATGTCCCTTGAAAAATGACTTTTCACCAAAGTTGCAATTGTTGATGAAAAAGTGCACCTTTTCAAAATTCAACTTCCTCATTCACCCTCTGCCGTGCTCGCGACAAGACACGCCCAAGCTTTGGCTTGCTCCGCTAGCTGATGCGACTTCCCTTGCATTGTCCCGCTCGCGACAATGCCTTTGTAGCCTCACTCCTTCTCTTTCTTCTCCAAATGACCTCCATGAAGCCCCAAATCATTTCCTTTCTCCTAAAAAACAAGCAAAACATCCACAAGCTCATAAAACACATAAAAGCAACAAAGTACAAATAAAACAACAAAATAATAAACACTATTCTCAACAAAACTACATATAAAGACACAATATTTATGAGCTTGAAAAGCTCATATCAAACCACACAACATCATTAATAATAACATATGGTGTACAGAAATCATGACTGGAAGTAGGGTATTATATTTAGTTGTATCAGAGCAAGGTTTAGGCAATCCTAAGATCATAGTAATTGTATCAATATGGATGAATATTTAGGCCAATACATGTACATGTCATAAAGGAATAAGTGAACTTAATATTAGAATTTACTTGTCCCTTATTGCTATTTGGTTTTGGGTGAGAGATTGGGATGTAAGATGGCGAGCCATATCGAGATTGGGGTCCTAGCTAGTGTAGTAGTTAATAAGATAGCTTCCACTAGCTAATTTAGCTAGCAGACACTGCCACCAGCTTGACACCTCAGCTAATTGCACATACATTTGCATTCAATTATACATACAGACCTTCACACATACTGGCATACAATATACACATACAGTCATACAACATACTCACACAGTCATACAACACACAATATATGCATGCATTAACCATTCATGCTATCATACAATTATGCATTCCAGACTTACATTGATGATGGCGGGTCTGCTATATCGGTGATTGTAGGCCTTATCTCGGTCATAGTCATAGCATTAGTCGCCATCTCAGCCATTTAGAAAATCCATTGTAGTACGGTTGAAAAGGGTTAAAGGCTAAAGATTTAGTAGCCTTAGAGACTACAAACATTAGGTTAATTACAATTCAATATGTAGTACTCGTAGTTGAAATGCAATTTAAACTCAGTTAATTACAATAAGTAAAGGTTATATAGAGATAAAAGGAATACGTAAATTTCATTATTCTCCAGATACAATCAAGAAAAGATTGTGAGTCATCCTTTAATAGAGATTACTATACACACCACAAAGGGAGAATATGTGTACCAGACAGAGCACAGTTAAGAAAGACATCTTAATGGAAGCTCATATGTTATGTGGTGCATCCAAATAGTAATAAAAAGGTATAGAGATAAAAAAAGAGATTTATTGATGCTCGAAGTGAATAGAAAAATATCAAATTTATGAAAAGTGATTGTCATGTTAGGAAGAAGGAGTTAAACATCAGAGTGGAGCAGCAAAAGCGTAGAGAACTAACCATAATGAAAGCAAGTGGGTTAAAATCAAATTTAGAAAGGAAGTCAAAAAAAGTTTAACTTTGATTAGATTTGTCACCTAATGAAAAGCCACTAAGAATTATGGCCAGAAAGTTGATCATCTAAGGAACAGATAGATACCTCTCATCAAAGTACTCTGAACACATCAAGAAGTGGAGGAAACAACTTGGAAATGGAGGAAATCATGAAGCAACAATGCTCACGAAATTTTTATTCGAGTAAATTTCAAAGACAAAATTTTTATTAGAGGTGGAGAAATGTAACGCTCTGAAATTCATATATGGCATGCATGGTACATTCTAAAGCATGAACAGTAATCTTGAAACAATTTTTGGTGTAATTACAGTAGAATAGTATAGAAAAATTCATAGGTACACAAGGGTTAAACATGCTTATGCTAGAGAAATTCGAGGATGGGTGACCTAGTGGGGAGTTTGACTTAACACCGAAATAAGAAAATATGTATTAAACAGAGCCTGATGGTACAATTTTAGATGAAATTGAGCTTAAATAGTCCCTTAAAATAGGCAATGAAGATTTTACTCAATACCAAAAAAAAGGGTTAACCGAGAGTTTGATCGGCCTTTAGAATATTATATAGATCTCCGAAAACTATTTTGAACAAATAGACCCATTAGAAATAGCATAAAGAAGCTATTAGAACCAAAAACTAAATTTTCTAACAGTTTTGAAAAATCGAATTTCAGACCGGTTAATTATACCTCCAAAGCTAGAAGTATGTTAAAATGATGTCAGAATGACTTGAAATTTTAAAATAAGCTTTTAAATATGTTATTACATGCAGGGCAAAATTTTAGAGTATTCTGACAAGCGAAATATCAATTTTAGAAAAATGATGAAAAATCAAGGCTAAATTAATTAGAGGACTTAAAGGCCATATTTAATTTATCCAAGGACATAATTTTCATTAAAAAATGATCCATGATCAGCTACAAGCATTAGCATAGCACAAACTATGTAGGAATTAATGTGGTGGTGGCAAGTGGCTTAAAAATAAACCATTATATCAAATAGTAAATGATCATATCTTGGCCATCTATTTTATAAACTAAAGGAAAAAATATAAAAGTGGAGAAAACTCTCCAAATATCCCCCAAAAGTCTACAGATTCCACCCCTTTTCATTGCAAAATCCAAATCATGCATTCTTAGGTTCTCCACTATTTTTTCTTCAATTCTCTCTCCTCCCACCATATCTCAAGCCCCGGACTTACCCAAATACACTACAAAGAATCTTCTTCATCCTAGAAATGTAATTGGAGCAAGAAAAAGCTTGGAAATAGATAATTTCTAGTGAGAGAAAGTAACTCTAAAAAGGTAAATTCATGAGTTTTAGTTAGTTTTAATTAGGGATTTTGTTATAGGCTTGTAGAGCATTCTTATTAGGATTATTTAGTAGCAATTTAAATTTCAAAACATAAGCTCACCAATTCTTCTTTCTTAAATTCGGAAAAAAAGGGAATTAAAGGAAAAGGGAAAAGTAAGGAGGAGAAAAGAAGGAAAAAGGAAGAATTAAGGATTTCAAGCTACCAAAAGGTTAGTGGACACAAACTACACACTTTTTCATTTAATTTTTAAATTTTAGCATGAAAATTACATTATGTAACTATAGGAATTTGAATGAAAATGGGAAATAATTTAAGATGACAATGTAAAATGATATTTTAACATGAAATAAACAAGAAATGAGGAAGAAATCAAATTTAGAATGAGAGTTCATATGGTGACTGAATTCTACATAATGTAGTATAATATGGTACCTTGATGATAATTAACCCATTAAGCATGAAATGAGTAATATTAAGTTGAAGGAACATAACTTGAATAATTAAAATTTGGAATAATGTATAGACATAATATTTACTATGTATACATAATGATGCAATATTATGTAACTATATAAACTTAAAAGAAAATGTGAAATACTTTGAAATAACAATATAAAATGAGGTTTAAATATGAAATTAGTAAGAAATGAGGGATAAATCAAGTATAAAGTGGATGATCTTGTTGTGGCCAAATGGTGCGTTGTATTACATAACCTGGTGATTTAATGATAATTTACATAAAAGCATAAAACATGAATTACTAGGATGAATAAGCATAGTATGTTTAATGTAAGCTTAAACTAATATGTGTACATAATAATTAGTATGTGAATATAATGGTGCATTATTATGTAACTAAGGATTTCTAAAGTAAAATGAACGTATGTCAACATATAAACTCATAAATTGAGTTTAGAAACATATGTAGCATGAAAAGGAATGATCAAACACATGACATGGTTGATTTTTCAATGTGGTTGAATGGTATCCTTTATGAAAATGCCATATATCCATCATGTTTAGAAGTTATTTGTTTTGTATTTTATGGTACCATATGTAATTTTGATGAATGCATGAAGAATGAGAATGTATAACATGATAATTAATAGTAATAATATAAAGTTAGGCATAAAATATAACATAATGTAAGATAATTAGTTGCCGTTAGTGCACAGTGGGTAATCTAGGATCATAAGATTTAATGGCTAGCCATAAGGACATATATATATATAATACCATGAGAGTACCATGAGCTTTGATTTACTGCACATTCTGATTAGCAGCCAGCATATAACATACGATGGAGTATCGGTATTGCATTAAGTTATGGTCCCTCCACCTATAGTGGAGTATTGGTATCACATTAAGTTATGGTCCCTCCAGTACATTAGCATACAGTCATACAATCCTCGTCTTGCATATCCGATTCGAGGATTTTAATTAGCCATCACTAGGGGTAAAATATTAAATATACCAAAAAATAAGAATTAAATGATAAACCATATACAAAAAATGTTATAAAGGTTATTGAATAAGAAATAATTTAAAGAATAAGATTAATAATTTTAATAAGGGGCAAAATTGTAAATATATGGAAAAATGAGAATAAAATGGTAGAACATGCATGTAGGATGCCATAAGGTTGATTGAATAAGAAATAACATGAGAAATACAGTTAATAGGTCAAAAAGGACAAAACTGTAATTATACGAGAAAATAGGGACCAAAAGTAAATTATGCATAAAAGAAGTCATAAATGTTATTAAATATGAAGTAAAGTAAAACCAAAATAATTATTAGATTCAAAAAGGGAAAAAATGTAATTACGCGATAAACTAGGACGAAAACCATAATTTAACATCTACAAGGTTATTAAAGAAGTTAAAATATCCAAATAAGTGAAAAGGGAAAAATTCTAAATAATGAAAATTTTAGTGACCAAAACATAATTTACCACCTCATGAAGAAATATAAGGATCAAAATGTAAAATTTTCACTTATAGATGAACAAAAGTAAAAGGAAATAAAAAAGAGTCCAAATCGAGGTTAAACAAGATTAAAGATAATGAATAAAAAGTTCAGGGGCCTAAATGTAATTTTACATTCAAGTAGGGATTGTGTAAGACTTGATTTGAAAAACAAATGAAGATAAGAATAATTATGACAAATGGTCAAATTGAAGTCAAACTAAGTAAAAAATGATGTTTTAAAAAGTTTAAGGACTAAATTGTAAACTTACATTCAAGTAGGAATTAATAGGAAATAGGGAAGGAAAATAAGAATATAAAAGATTAAATAGCAAAATTAGAATATTGAGAGAATCAAATTGTTTTTATTAGCTTAAAGAGATATAAAGGGGTAAAATGGTAATTTATCACATCATAAAGAAATATTAAAGACCAAAATGTAAATTGGAAAGTAAAAAATAAAATAAAAGATATAAAAATAATAAATAAGGGTAAATTGGTTAATAAATAATAAAATCTACAAACAAAAAAGGTACAAAGGGAATTTGAGAAAATTTAGTAAATTAAGAATAAAACAGTAATTTAATCAAAAAGTTGAGAAAACGGGGATGAAATTGTAATTTGGGCAAGGAAGCAAATTTAGGGACTATAATGAATAAAATTATAATTTTATGTCAAAAAATATCAGAAAGGTGAAATAGAGAGTAAAATAGTGATTATAAACAAAGAAATAGCAAAAAGGTCAAACGAGCTAGAAAATAAGTTTAAATAATAATTTAATGAAACACAGAAACTTAGACATCATATTGAGAAACTAATGAGATTTAAATATTATTTGATAAAAGTAAGGACCTAAATGAGAATGTGATAAAATATGGAAAATTTAAGAGTAATAAAAAAATCAAGTACAAAAAAATATTGTTCAGTCAGCAGGGAAAAAATTATAATAACATTTAAATTGAGATATATAAGCAATATGCTTTGCAAGGTTAAGTTTACAAACGATGAAGAAATCAAAATAAAGTACCAGGACTAGTATGTGATTAAACATAAATGCAAGGGCATAAGAGTGAAATAATTGTCGAAACTATAAGCAACAGAGGTTAGGCAGCAAAAAGATTAACATGTAAGGACATAAAGTCAACAAGGACTAAATAGTAATTTAGATATATATATATTATATATATATGGACAAACAACTAAATAAAAATAATAACCATAACAACAAACCAAAATAATAATAACAATAAATTTATTTAAATAAAATCTTTTATAATTGTATCCACCACTAGGCAACACTATTGCTTAGCACATGGTTTTGAGACTGCGCACAAGGACACACACATTTTCGACTCGAGGAAGGTACGACAAGATGGTGGGTAAATGTGTCACTTTCTGGATAAATTCAGATAGCTTTTGTTTAGGACTATTTTGGGAGTATGGAATGTAATTTATGTATTACATTATATGAAACATGCTTATTAGTAGTAAATGAATGCACATTTAAAAACGTATGCATGTTGGATTTTGTGATTGTCCTATGATGTTTGGATATTGGATGATATAGGAGTATTATGTATATAAATGGAGTATTATAGGTGGAGGTTGCCTATTGAGAGTGTTAAATTTCAAATTTGCAGGTTTGGGCAACACTGTTTACAAGCCTTTGTGCTACCAAAATTTTTACCTAACAAATAGTAACCACTCGACATCATTAATAAACACTTACAATGTATGGGAATTATAAATGGAAGTAAGGTTTTATAGAATCAGGTTTCGGTCTCTTATATAAATTTTAGATATATGCTTCTATTTTATTCTCCAATTTAAATCATTCTAATTGTAGCTTTAAAACTCAAGATATCATCAAAACAATGTTGTCTATAGGTCCTATGGATCCTGCACCATAATTTGTCAAACTAGTGCTTTTCTCCATTAAGTCCACCTTATTGCATATGAAGACATCTAAATTACATCCTCATCTCATATAAGATTAACAAGTGTAGTAAAAATAGAGTATAAAAGACTTGGTAATAACAATAACTAAAAATGCTATTTTGAAATCAAATCCTCCCTATACCTAATGTAAGATTCATTTTAACATAAAATTATATATTTTAAATGTGGATGACCCAACTAAACCCAAGTTTTCCATTCTAGAACCAACTATTCTAACTACCTGATTTTCCAATTTGGAGCCAATCCAATAGCTAGCTTAAGCACAGGTCTATAAATCCTAGATATGAGTTAGTTTCTTATTTCGAAGATAACCAAACCAATACCTATTTATTTTCCTCAGTATTTTCAGATCTATAACACATTAACTCTAGATATAACCACCCCTATTCTAGAATTGCCATCAAATATATAGAAAATACATGTAAAAACAAAGCATACATGATATTTACTTTCAACATGCGTGAATCCATTTACTCTAATAAGATTAATAGCATAAACACTTGAATAACATCCATATCGAGATAAGCACAAGGGAAAAAATACATCTGTAAATATATTTAAGTAAATGAGTTTGTAGTCTTACATGGATACATGGATTCAAAGATCCCTAAACAACTAGGAGACTACTCACTATACATAATGTAAAAAGCAAAGAAAAGAAAGAAGAAACTCTTAAACCCATTTTGAATTGTAGATCTGATGTTGAAGCTGCTTTTCCTCTTATTTTCCAAGATGAACTTGATTGAAACTAAAACTGTAACTCTATAAATTAAGCTATAACTGTAGTATTTTTGTGTTGCAAATGTAAACCTTAGTAAAAATGAAGTTTTTACAAGCACAAACTAAGTATAAAACCTAGAAATCCGTAAATAAAATGAAAAACTATGTACTAAGACTAAAAACACATGAAATAACTTAAAAACTCCTCCTTTAAAGAAAACATAATGAAGCTTTTATAGTATTTGAAGAGGTACATGGCGCAGACACTTTGGTCTCAGTCGTGTACACCATTTTAGATTGAACAACTTCAAATTCTATCTGGCACATAGTGGAGACACTTTGATCTCTGTCGTGCACCATAATAAAATGGTACAGATTGGTGATTATGTAGGGCACACTGTTCAGACACTTTTATTTCTACCGTGTGCAAGTCAAATTTTCTACACAAAAGTTAAAATTGCACCATTAAACACACCAAAACTCCATAAAGCTCAATATTATCCTATTTGACACAAAAAGAGAAATTTAATACCTAAAACACGAAAAAATATGAAAAACGAGACACAGACACGAACAAAATTACATTGAAATTAAACACTAAATCGGAGTTATTAGATGCCTTCTACAACTATAACCACACCCATATACTAATTTGGCTAAATTCTCCGTCAACATGCTCAATATATATATGTTTGTGTGTGTGTGTGTGTGTATGTATATATGTATGTGTGTATAAAAGTCATAGTTATTAATTTAGTATGAACACATATGATTGGGCTTTAATCGTAGAACATGATTAACAAACATAATTTTGTAACTTTACTAGTTGTAATATTGAGATCATATATGTTTAGCATGTTAAACTAATAGGAATATGTGATGATGTGTTTTAAATGTATAGATGCATGGGCATAAGATTTAGTGAATTCTAAAGGTATGCAATATTGAAAAGATAACATGAATATATGATGTTTTTATATATTCATACTCCTATGATTATATCTTACAAGTATGGTTGTGAGGCCCTAACTTTGACCCTGGTGGAAATGCTTGCTCAAAATGGTATTAATAATGATTAATGTTCAATTAACCAGTGAAATTCAAATAGGGTAAAAAGGGCAATGTGGCAATTTTACTTTATGTTTATGTATGTGAATTATTAAGCATGATAATATTATAAGGGCATAGAAGACAAGTTTAGGGTCAATATTGAAAGAAAGATAATGTAGGGCTAATTTTATAAGAGAAAGAAATGAAAGGGGATAGATGTCTAACATGCAAATAAATGAAAGAGCTATAGGAAACTTCTTCTCCCACTTAAAGATTCTAAAGCTTTGCATGAAGAAGAGAGAAGATATAGATTTTAGGGATTGATGTGTCTTAGTTGGCAAAGGCAACGAAAACACGAATTTTCTTCTCTTTTATCTCTCTCTAAAGATTTGCATGTTCTCTTTTTATAACTCTCAAGAAATTATGTTGTATCAGGTTGAGAATAAGGTTTTAAAGTGGGATTTGTAAAGGTAATGAGTTCATTGCTTAATCTTCTTCCTTCATCTTCTTTCTTCTTGTTGTGATGCATTTCAATGGAAAGTAAATGCTGGGTTATAATGCATGAATGGATTTTCTGTAAAAGAATAAGGAAGTAAGAAGAGCAAGGGCAAAGAGGTATTAAAGGATTGAAGTTTAATTATGGATTATGGCCAAGGTATTGGAACTATACTCATTTCTAGTGTTGTATGTGCTTGATTTGAGCATGAATGAGATTAAAATTAAAGATTGGATAAAGAAACTATTTTGAAATCCCAACATTTCTTCTCATATTTCTTTAAGAGTATATTGATTGGTTTTCCTGAAATTCTTAAATTTAAAGGTTTTCACAAGATAAATCTGAGTTTAAATGGTACTTAGAGTTTATGGGATGCATAGGTTTTGAAGGTGTTGTAATAAAAATAAAAATAAGGAAAATATCTCTTTAATGACAAAAGTCTATCTTTTGTTTCACTTGACCTAGTAGGATTGTATTATTTATATCTTGAGTTGTAGAATCGCAAATTGATTAATTCAAATTGGATTAGAAACAAGACTTTCATATCTAGATTTTTTATGAAGAAGACAAAGTCTAACTCTACCTCTAAACCTATCAAAACTTAGCTTGAAAACCAAAACAACTTACTGCCTTGTCATTAGGGCAATCCTCAGAGTTTTGTAAATATCTTGAAATTTAGAAATGAATATAAGGTGATTTTTAATGATCCTAAAACTAGAAATGTAGTGGAACAACTTTGTAGAAGACATTTTTTTATTGAAAATGTCATTTTATAGGTCTAAAATAGCATACAAGATGAACCTAGAAAATCTGTCTTTAGGATTTTTAAGGCAAAATAGACCTCATGGTCACTACCAAACTGGTAACCATCATGAGCCTTTCTAGAATAGAATTAGCAACTATCTCGCGGTCAACACAAATCGGTAGTCATCGTATCCTTCCTTGTTTCCTTCTATACTTGATTTTTAGGCTTCAAATTGTCACCAAAGCTTGTCTATACCATCCCAAATATTGCTAGAGCTTCCTAAACATAAATAGAAAGGTATTATGTAACATAAAATATGTGAGGAACATAATGACATATGGAAATAAAGTTGTAAAAAGGAACACTAATTCTAGAAGGCATAAAAATACATGTGATTTACAGTGTTTTAATTTAGTAATGCACAATTATGCTCTTATGTTAGTATAAGAAGGTATATTGTCACCATATTATAGAACCTTCAATGAACTCACATATTATGTTCATTGATAGGGATATGAAAAGACATAACTTTGATTGTTTATTGAAATAGTATATACACACACACACACACACACACGTATGTTCATACTTTGATGGTTATCATATGATTGTATTTGGCTACAGTATTGTATATTTACAGGTATTTGTATAACTATATGTGAATGTGGATTCATATATATATATATATACATACATATATTGTTTGTATATGTAAGATTATATCACAAAGACATACTCATGTTAATTGAAATGTATAAGAATATAGTTTAATGCTTGCAAATATAGTTCAGTTGTGGATAGATAGGCATGCCTATTGGGATAAAGTTGCAGCCGCTCTAGTTTAATCCTGTTTAGGTCATAAAGTACAGAAATGGTCCTGTTTGGATCGTAAACAACCTCATTTGGGTTGTTAGCTGACCCTATTTAGGTTAGCTTAACCAGTCTAGAGTATACTTAGACCCCATTTGGGTTTAAAGATTTGATATCTCCGGATATCTATAGTTTTGATACCTAAGAAATCTATAATTCCTATTGTCCAATCTCAAAACTTAGGTAGAATAATTATAATTACACTACTTGAACTCTAAGCATAAATGCTCAGTTGTTATAAATGAACCGTATGATTTCTATATGTTGATATAAATGTTGAATCTTGATTTATCTATTAGAGTTTGTACTTTGCTATACTATTTTTATTGTTGAATTATATGTATATTTGTGATGCATGATGAATGCTTGTTGATGATTGCTGTGAGTTGTCATCTATCATGATTTGTTCCACACTAAACTTTATAGCTTAACACATGTTGTTTATCCGTGTAGGTTTAGTAGATAACTCTTTTGCACAGGGATGTATCTCTACATTAGGAAAGGCCAACACAAATTTTGACAAGAAGTTAATGTAGCGGTTCTTGATTAATATTTTGTATAATTTTGTATTTAAAAGTAATATGTATGTAAGGATGTAGATAATATGGAAGGTTTGAGTTGTAATAAGCTTATTTATATTTAATTAACAATACATGCATGCTTGTATGGTCTAAAGTAACTAACATACTATATATATATATATATATATAAAGGTAAAGCATGAGAATAGTGAAAGTAACACGTAAAACGAATTTGAGATATAATATGTGATGAGTACTAGTAACATGATAATTATATGATAATCATTATTAAAGACAAGATGGTGGAGAAATGCATGATTAATGTAACTTAAATTTCCTTATAAATAGGTGATAGTATGAGGGTGTTACAATGGTATTATAGTGATTGAGTATACATGAATAGTTTACGAATACTTAACATGTAATCTTAAAACCATGTTGTATCTTTTGAAGAAATGTGAAATATAGACATGTATATACATATGTTATGAATAGAGAAACTTATAATGGCATGAGGATAAATATCATTGTCATACACATGTGACCAAGCTACATGCATTCAAATTGATTACAAGTATCTAGTATTTATACTTAAACATATACATGATAATATGCTTACAAAAGGTTTATACATGAATATGTGTATGATTACCCTGCATATAGTTGTACATGAGTATGCATGTACATATAGTATATGATTAAATAGAGAAAAGTGAAGTAAAGAAAGATAAAGTAAAGAGATTTAATTATCTACATTGTGTCTAGGTTGTTGATAGATAGGCATGCCTACAAGGGTAATTTATAGTTGCAATAGTATACTATTAACCCTGTTTAGGCCATAAAGTATAGAAATGGTCCCATTTAGATCATAAATAACCCCGTTTGGGTTGTTAGTTGACACCTTTTAGGTCCGCTCGATCAGTCAGTAGTATAGTTTTGGTCCTATTTGGGTCTAAAATTTAATACCTTCGGGTATCTTTTTTGTACCTTCGGATGCTATAGTTTAACCCGTTATCCATTTTTTTACAAAAGTGCAGGCTTGATACCAAATAATGAAAGTATTATGTAACAGTAAAAGATAAAGAAGCATGCTAGTTCTTAATTGATCTTCATCTTTATATTAAATCTTATTGCATATGTAACACATGATATAAAAAGGAGGTTACATTATATATATGTATATATTACATTTTTTAAAATCTCATGTACATCGTAAACCTATAAGTGATGCATATGAACTTGCTTAATGCTGATGCTTTATTAATAAATATATTAATGAATAAACATTCTTTACGGTCATATGCTTCTTACTTGATTTTATTTATACATTTCCATAATACAAATCAATGTATAGTATATGAAAAACATGACATGGAGTGAAAGTGCATTTTATTATTTTATGGATGAAATCATTGATGTAATTTCAAAGTGTTTCCTATACTTTGGAATACAAGATATATGTAGCTGTATTTATGCATTATGATGTCTTGCAAAAGTTGTATTGGATAATATGTATTCCCTATAGCTACACGTTTCTTACTTAACATTGTGTAATGATATATGTGATTTCTTACATGTAAACATAAATGAATTATGAACTTACAACATAGGCATGCAATATATGTATGAGATAGAAGTAAATAGGTATGTCAATGTAAAAGCAAATTAGAACTGTATCTTAATATAAAAAGGAATGGCATGTTAATGATAGCAAGAATTAAAAGCGTTAATGCATAAATTGGATACATAAGATATTTGTGCATATATTTATGTGATGAGTAAATTATTAGTATTTAGATATACTTAGGGACCCAATTTATCAACTTGAAATTCTATGATTTATAATTGGGTTTTCCTATGAATCTTGGTTGATATTAACATGTGTTCTAGAAAGATAAGTCAATGTGATTAACTAAGAATAAACTAAAGGTATTCAGAAAGTATAATTGATGTATATTAATATCTCTAAGAATAAGAAGTTGATAATTAAGGGGAAAGTTAATAAGTATTTGACATTGGATATAAGAATTCTATGAGATTGATTAGTACCGAGAGTTGTTATGTCCATTGTTTTAAATGATTGGTTTATATTCTTAATGATATGCTTTTATATGTTTGCATTATTTTGATGACTTTCAAAAGAGGTAATCCATATGGTTTATGCTCCCTACTAAGCTATATAGCTTAGCACAAATTTTTATTCTGTGCAAGTTGTCAAGATAGGACTTCTTCTTAGGGATAATACCTACAGTAGGACAACAAACACAAGTCTTAAAATATTTAAAAGTATATAGTCTTCATTTTAGGTTTTTTTGGGTTATAAAGTTTTTAATTTGTGTTAGTAATTTTGTAAAGTGAAGATGTATAGTAGTTGTAAATGTTGCAATGTTTGAAAGCACTCATATGTAAGTTAAGTTCTGATAGTAAAGATCATATAATATGTTTTAAATTTTCCTATAAGATCTATATATAGTGTTCTTAAGTAGGGATTAGATCATTTGATATTAGTACATTTATATACTATGTCAGAGGATAGTATAGTATATAAATAAGGGTGCTACAATTTGGGCTCGACCCAAAGATATCTAGCCTATCCAAAGGGCCTCATTGTAATTAAAATAGTCTAGGTCCATTGTTGATTCAATCCATTTTGACGGAAACCGATCAAATGGAATGTCAATCACACCTATCACATCACTAGCCATGCCTTGTTAGCTATCACATCAGCCACTCTAACTCTATAAGCTATAGATACGGTTGGATTTGGCACTCAATTGCTATTACTACCTAGTAAAATAAATAAAGAAAGTCTTAAGAATTCAGGTACTCAATTGCTATATTCCCTTACCGACTTAAGCTCAGGAGTGCTAATCCCCTGCCAGCTAGGGAAAAGTATTCTTTTATGCTACAAATTCAGCTCCTTTCGATCGGCATCCAAAGATTCTATTTTATAATCCATCCAATTCTAGTTTTTATCATTTCAAAACTTATCAAATTAGTGCTTTCGTTGAGAGATTGCAATGGACAAATCATCAAGTCACCAACAAGGTGGGAGACGTGAGAAATCCACTACTCATAGAGACAAAACACTTGATGATCTTCTGCCTATTTTTGATTATGAATAGCTATTTGATGCTGTTAACCAGCTCAATGATGCCACTCCCATCACGAAAAAAGACCTTAAAGCTCTTATGAAAATATTTGGCCATAAATTGTAAGATTAACTCTTGCATTCTAACAAAAAGGAAAAAAAGCCTCATCTATCCACTGGAGATAATGAGGTAAAAAGTAAAACAAGAAAGGAATAAAAAGAAAGACCTCGAGCTAGGATAAATGCAATAGCAATCCATGAAGAGAAGATGAATCCCTTTAACGCTCAATCTTTTGAGTATGGTTATAGGAGTGAATTTGAAGATGGTGATGAATACATCCCCTCACATCCTACCCAAGCTCCAGATTATGATGACTTATTGTTCATGTGTACTCCAAAAAGAAGGATACACGAGAAGAAAGGGCTAGTAGCCTATAAAGAAGAAAGGTGATTCTCATAAACCATCAAGAAATTTAAGTTAGGTAACTATGACATATGCTGAACCTCTAGAGATATCTTATTTGCTCTCCAAAGTCCACTTTTAAGACTTGAGACCAAATAAAGATTCATTTAACATGTGAAGGCTTGTCATTTCATGATGGATAAGTATTTAACCCAACTTACCAAGTCTTGAGCTTTACAAAGGCATAAGATAGGGTCTTGGGTACCCCTATTCCATTATTGGTGATTAACCTATGAGGGCATTTGTTGGGCACTATAAGGTAGGTATCATGGAGTCACCACCCAATAGAATATTAGGAAATAAGTTCTAACCTTATAAGCCTAAAACTAGAGATAAGTTTAAGACCTCACTCCTATTTATACCCTAGATAATGCTATATAAGTGGGTTATTTAGATTAATAATTTTATCCTTCTCCTCACATGAGTTATCATGCTAAAAAATTAAACGCACATTCAAGCATGTTGGAAAGTTGTAAAGCATGAAATATCAAAAGCAATAAAGGCATCATATAAAAAGCAATAAAATCATGATATAAAATGGATTTCAATAAAGGTAAAATCATGCATAAATCAGAGAATTCATTTGGAATCTTTTTAAGTGGAAACATTGGTTCCCATGTACATATTACTAAAAAAGGAAATTTTGTATTGTATTATTTGAAAAAAAAGGATGATTGATCCCATTTTATTAGGAAAAGTCCTGCCAATTTGTATAAAATATTTTACATTATTAAGAAAAAGGTTATTATTTTAAGCGTGATGTTTTAGGATAAAAAATAGCACATTGGTCAAACTTTATTAGGAAAATCCCATTTGATTAGTAAAAATTATTTTCATGTGATTTTTAATATAAGCATGTGAAAAAACCTTTATTATTATATGCCTTACAAGAAATAAGGAAAATAAAAAAATAATAATACATGCTTGAAAATAAAATAATAAACAGTAAAATGCTTCTGTGTCATATTGCACTGATATCCTCCATCTCGATCTGAAATGTGTGCGTGTTCAAACATATTAAAAATGTGATAGAAAGGTGAAACTTGGTTAATTGTAAAGAAAATTAAACAATGTATAACCAATTAAATTTGACATATTAGACAAATGACCAATTTGATATAATAGGAATAAAATAGACAAAATAGATAAAATGCATGATGCATCCAAGATTCACACAGCATACAAAGGCATGCACATGCTAAAACAATAAATAAGTGAGATAAATAATAAATAATAAAGATATAAATATACGTATATAAATTTAGCATAATAAACAAATAAATATGACATAAGTAAATAATGAGCAATAAATAAATAATATATAATACATAATATACAATATATAATATAGACATAAAAAATATAAATAATAGGATTTAGACAAAAGTAAGAACATGGACAAATAGATAAAAGGAAAAAACGGATTATAAATACAAAAGCATATGCAAAAAATAATAAAAATATATAATATATATTGCATATAGCATAAGGCAACAGCAACAACAATAATAATAATAACAAGGACGACGACAATGATAAGAATAATGATTTTAACAATAATAATAATGTAATAATATTAATAAAAATAATAACAATGATGATGATGATGATGATGATGATGATGATAATAATAATAATAATAATAATAATAATAATAATAATAATAATAATAATGATAATAATAATAATAATAATAATAATAATAAAAGTATATATATGTATCAAGAAAAAGATATAAACATGAATAATAAATAAATATGTTGACCTAAATCTAAACAATTACATTATATATAATATATATGGTAAATATAAAGTAAGACTAATAATAGAATTAATAATAATTAAATAAATTTAAATTTACATGACCAAATGAGAAAATAATTCCATGCATCTAATTAGTGTAAGCATGTGACTTTGCACGAGGACATGGATCTATGCATGTATGCATTAAAAGCAAGAAGAACAGTGACCCAAAAATGAAGCCAAAGAAATAAGCAAATTATACAATAGTTTAGTTATCATAGAGAAATCCTTAATAAACCTCCTATAGAATCCCGTATGGGCAAGAAAACTTCTAATATCTTTAACACACTTTGGTGGTGGCAAATTGGCAATCACCTCAATCTTTGCTCTATTTAGCCCGATTCCCTTGCTTGAAATAGAATGTCTATAAATACCTTCTTATGCCATGAAGTGGCACCTATTCTAATTGAGTACTACTCTATGCTCTATACACCTATCAAGAACTTTAGAAAGATTCTTTAAGAAATGGTCAAAGTTAGATCCAGAAACACTAAATTTATCCATGAAAACTTTAACATATTTATCAATTAAATCACAAAATATAAAAATCATACATCTTTGAAAAGTAATGAAAGCATTGCATAAACTAAAAGGCAAATGCCTAAAAGTAAGAGTACCATAGGGACATGTAAATGTAGTCTTAGCTTGGTCGAGATGAATAGATATTTGATAAAAACCATTTAAGCCATCTAGGCAGTAAAAATAAGAAAAATTAGCTAGCCTCTCTAAGACTTGATCAAGAAAATATAATATAAAATGATCTTTCCTATTTTCCATATTTAACTTATGATAGTCAATGTCATCCCATAATAGTCCTAGTAGGTATCAAATCATTGGACTCATTCTTAACAATAATTAAGTCTCCCTTCTCAGGAACAACTTGAATAAGACTCACCCACTTACTATCACCAATAGAGTATATAATCCCATTATCTAACAACTTGATCACTTATTTTCTCACCACTTCTTTAAGAGTGGGATTTAATCACCTTTGGCCTCCGATTGATGTACTTGAACTTTCTCATAAGCATATGGCTAAATAGGCTTTTGGCTTAAGCAATCATGTATGACATCATCAATACACTAATTAATAATATTAAAAGAATCAATTCTACATACACTTTCAATAGGTAAAGATCTCATCATCTTAAAAAATCAAATTCAATACTTTCATTGTTTACTTCCATTGTGATCTTACCTCTCATCATGTCAATTATGGCACTACTTATTACCAAAAAGGATATTTCAAACAAAATTAGGATCTCAAGGTCCTCTTCCATGTCCAAAACAACAAAATCAGTAAGGATAACAAATTTACCAACCTGGGTGGGCACATTTTTAAGAATTCCAAGAGACTGGGTAATAAATTTATTAGCCATAAATAAACACATGTTAGTAGGCTTAAGTTCACCTAGATCAAGATGCTTTTAAATGGAATAATGCATAAGACTTACACTAGCACCAACACCTCAAAGAACTTTATCAAAGTGAATACCACCAATACCATAAGGAATTGTAAAACAACCAGGGTTCTTTTATTTTAGTGGAGACTTAGAGTACATAGCTTTAGACTCTTCTATTGAGAAAAATAAGCCAAGTCCTCTAATTTCCACTTGTGGGTAATGATATCTTCTAAAAAATTACTCCATGCTAGCATATCTCTAATGGCATCCATAAATGGTTTGGTAATAGTTATGTCTTTAAAATAATTGAGAAATTTACCAAATTGCTCATCTAAACCACGTCTTATGAACCTTTGTGGAAAATACAAATTCTTAAGATCTACCTTAGGTTCATCATTTTTATTTGGTTGAGCATTCTTCTTTCTATCTTGATTAACCTCCATAACATCATTGCCATCATTATAAATCACATTTTCATTAACTTTATTAGACTTATCTCGTATCCCACGATCACCATTAACCACTTCTTTATTCTTTACCAATTTATTTTCAACCTTCTCACTACTCCTCAAAGTAACTATTTGACAAGTCTCTTTATGTGAAAATTTGGGTTGGCTAGGTAGCTTTCCCAAAGATTGAGAACTAAAGGAGGCTTGTTGGGTAATTTATGTTTTAAGGATACAATTATGAGCAGCAAGCTACTCAAGCTTTGCATTGATTTGCTTGAATTACTCCTCATTGTGTTTCTTAGTAGTTCATTATTGGTTGATGAATTGATCCATAAGAGTCTCAATATTTTATTTGGGTTGTAAAGGATTAAAGGGTTGCTTCATAGGAAATCTCAGTGGGTTTAGGGGTCTAAACATCAAATTATTTGGAGGGTTAAGTTGAGAAGGTGTATTGGACCATGAAAATCCAGGATGGTTCCTCTATTTGTGGGTTATAAGAGTTTGAATCTAACCCTAGCCTTTGGTTAAAACCCCCTTGAACATAGTTAGCCTCCTTATTGAAACTCACATTACATTATGTATAGGAATGAGATCTTCTACAAAATTTATCAACATTTGAACTTTTAGGAGAATTAACTTGAGATTTACTTACCATTTTGGTGAGAGCATCTACATTTGCAGTCAAAAGATTGAGTGTGTTGAGTTTCAAGACTTTATTTAATTTTTCCATTGTTGGTTCCTTAAAATGCAAGTTCCTTAAGTGAATACCTCCTTGGTTATCTTGTCCATCTATTTCCCATTTAAGGCTCTATTGATGATGTTCCTATTCTCATCCGTTAATTCATTGTAAAAGATTTGAGGAATCATCTAATTTGGTAAGCCATGATTAGGGCATTGCCTTTGAATTTCGTTAAACCTTTCCCAAACTGTATATATTGTCTCACTTGTATTTTGCCTAAACATTTTGATTACATTCCTAAACTTGGCTGTTTTATGGGGTGGAAAGTAATTATGGATAAATGCTTGGTTCAATTGATCCCATGTTGCGATTGACTCACTAGGAAAACTAACAAGCCAATGTTATGTTTTATCCTTGATAGAAAATTGAAATAGCCTAAGCCTTATTGCATCATTTGTCACTCCTTTGATTTTAAAGGTTGCACACACATTGAGGAAAGCCAATTTGTGGGCATATGGATCCTTTCCTTGTAAACCTCCAAATTGATTGTTTTACACCATTTAAATAGTGCTTAGATTGATTTCAAAGTTATTATTTGCAATTGATGGTGCCACAATCCCTCTGAAACTTTTCGATATGTTGGTCATAGCAAAATCACCCAATGTACGCCCATCTTGATCAGCCATGTTGCTTAAACTTTGTTCCTCCACTTCTTGTTGTCTTTGTTCCCTACGTAAAGCATGAAAATTTCTTTCAATTTTAGGATTGAAATAAAGAATATTATTAGCACTATTGCTTTTATACATAAAGAAAGAAAATTGTAATGCTCATTCTAATTTTCCTGGTTTCATTGTTACTATACGTATTATATTAAATATATTATTCATATCATAGTCTATTTACGAAAACATCATAATAACATTGGGTCATTCATATATACAACATCATATTCACTACTACTTTTAATATGTACTTTTGTACAATAAAAAATTTATAAATGTTTTGTTACCTTTACATTTTATTTCATCTCATATAAAACATTATTTACAACAACAAAAGAAAAAGATAACAACTTTATACTTTGACTTTTCTTAATTATGGTGTTGGCCTTCTTGCTACAGATCTTGTCCCTATTGGAGAGTTCCAACTTGAGTACCTACACGAATGAACACTCGTGCTAAGCTATATAGCTTAGTGTGTGAGGCCCCTACTTATTCCCTAAGAGAATGTATGTGAATTTAATCAATAATCTTATTAATGCATGCTTCTTAATAAATATAGAGTAAGTGAGGACCTAGAGGTAATGTTCTAAATGAGAAAGGGCAATTTGGTCATTATACATTAAGTCACATACGAATCTAATTAGAAGAAAATGCAATTTAGGGGTTTAATTGAAAAGAAAAAGAGAAATTATTAGGGTTAGAATATGAAATTAAAGGATAAAAGGGAGCTAAGTGTAATTTTCCTAAGGTTGACAAATGGACCGATGGGGAAATGACACCTAGCCTCTTTAGCGTATTCTTAAGAATTGAAGAAATCTTAAGGAATTAAAGGCTAGAGTGGCTGGCCATCCAAAGAACAAAAATGGCAGCCAATGTTATCTCTAATTAACCTATAAGTTACCCTTAAAAAATCCTTAAATTACAATTCTTGCTAAGGGAAGAGAGAATTTAATGCTTAGTGTTTTTCCAAGGTAATGACCCCTTCCTCTATTCTCTTTTACTCTTATTTCTTATGATTAAATAATGAATTAAGGGATTAAATGAATCTTCAACCATGATAATTTGCAATTTTACTATGTATAAGGAGAAAGAACTAAAGCCAAGGAGAAAAAAATTGGAAAAGGCTTGAAGAGGGTGTCTTCTAAAGAGGTATGGGAACTTTACATTTTGTGAATGTGTTTGTTCTTGAATGCTACATCATGAGGATGTTTTGGGATGTTTTTGTAAGATTAAAACATGGATATAGGGCTATTTAGTTCATAATAGCCGTATTTTTTAAAAGTTTCCTTGAAATAGCAAAAATGTAACCCAAGGTTCACTAGACCTATTCACACTATTTGGCCTATAACTTGAGTGATAGAGCAAAAAATTGAATGATTCTAGTTGGGTTAGAAACTAGACTCATATACTATATTTCATATGAAGAAACTGGAACCTAACTCTGTGTCTAAGTTTATAAAAAATGTGTTTGAACTCTAAACATGTCTGATGTCCTATCATTATGAGCAGTCCTTATTTTTTAATGAATATCTTGAGATTTAAAAGCTTAAATTGAGTGATTTTTAATTATTTGGAAACTAGAAATGTATGAGAACAATTTATAGAATAACATTTAGTCTAAAAATGTGGTTTGCTAGGCCTAAATTGGTGTGCAGTTAGACTTAGAGAATCTGTCTGCAAAATTCATGGGGTAGAATGCGGCATATGTCTAAGACCATTTTGCCTCAGCCATGTGGACCCTTCTGTATCAATTACAACCATTGTGTATGGTAGAGACCAATTTTTCTTGGCCATGTGCCTCCCTTGTTATAGCCTATACATGATTTTTAGGCCTGAATGATCACCAAAACTTACTCGAACAGCTTTAAACATATCTAAGGCACGTTAAAACATAAAAATAGGGGTAGAATATGACATAAAATATATGTTAAGCCTAGAGGAATATTGAAATAAAATTGTAAAACATTCCTTAATTTAAGAGAATATAAGTATATGATTAATTTAGAATACCCTTAAGCCATAACTTAATTTCATGCATATGATCTATTATGACTAATGTTTAAGAATACGAAGAGGGGTATTGATATATATATGTTTGTGAACACATGTGTAACTAACTATATACATGAATAAGTGTGATTAAAGATGTTTTAATTAAAGGGTGTGTATTTATATGAAGGTTCTATTTTTAGAGTATGCATTAATGACCAGGGCTATATTCTGGTGGCTATTATAGATACTTGTATAGGCATACACGTGTAACATAATGAATTGAACATGATGAAAGGAAAATGTAAAAGACAGATCAATGCTTATATATAGAGCTTGGTTATGGATAGATAGGCATGCCTATAGAGTATAGATATAGCTACCACAATCTTAACCCCATTTGAGTCTACAGTTGTCCCTGTTAGGGACCATAGTCCTAACCCCATTTGGGTCCACAAGTTTGATACCTTTAGGTATCCATAGGAATAATATCTTTGGGTATTCACATGATTGGTACCTATAGGTATCACAGCACTTGTTAGCCATACCCGTAGAACTTAAGCGGCCATTCACAGGAAATAATAAATGGATAAATAAATGTTAAGTACTTAATACTAAATAATGATATGCTATATGTGATTAACATTAGAGTATAAATCTTATATATAATAATGTTTACACAATTAATTGTAATATGGTTTCTAATCATTATAAGTGTATCTTATTATGGTTGCATATTGTGTGCTTGAGAATGACCATTGTGAGTGGTTGTTCACATATCTATCATTTCCTACTAAGGTGTATAGCTTAGCACGGGTGTTCATCCGAGTAGGTACTCAAGCTAGGACTGTTAAGCAAGGACAAGGCCAATAACAAAAAAGCCAATGCTAGTAATAGGAATAGTCAAAGTATGAAGATTTTGTCTTTTTATTTTTGTTTTGTCATTGTAAATATTATATTGTACTAATCTTTTTTTTTGTTTTGTCATTGTAAATATTAAAATGTACTAAGTAATGTGTAATGTAAAGAATAGTATTATTATAACTATGACGTATTAAAGAGTTTTCTATTATATAGCCTCTTTTAATGTAATGACATAATTATAAGTTACCTAGGATGGCATGATGTTTGTGGAAATTAAATATAGTGTAAATTATTTGTATGAAAGATAGTACATATGGTAATAGGAACCAAGAAATGTTAGAGTAGTCCTTACATAGTAGGGAATAATTAACATAATATGCGAACAACGACTCATCATGGTAATTCCCAAACATATAGGCATGCACAAAAGATGGTTTATATTAATCATAAAAGCAATTCAGCACAACAAGGGAGAACAATGTTAATAAAATATTTAAAGAGTAAGCTTAATCATACATAGCACATCATTATTTAGCATTTACTTTATCCTTTCATCATTTTTTCTATGAATGGTTGCTTAGGTTATGTGGGTATAGATAACGGGTTTTATGGATACCCCGTAGTTAATCATGTGAATACCCATAGGCATTTAACCTGTGGATACCCGAAGGTATGAAATTTGTGGATCCAATGGGGGTTAAGACTATGGTCCCAAACGGGGACAAATATAGACCCAAATAGGATGAAACGATGGCAATTGCATTTGTACCCTATAGGCATGCCTATCTATCCATAACCAAAGTCTATGTGCTAGCATTAATTCATCTTTCACATCTTTCATTCATCAAGTTCAATTCATTATAATACACATGTGTATATATACAAGTTTCTAGAATAACCCCAATAATTTGACTTTAACCATCATTGTGTATTCTTAAGAATATAGACATTCATATAAGTATACATCTCTTAATTGGTACATCATTAATCATACATATATAGGTGTATAGCCATGTATATATGCATCTTCAAGCATATATGTTTATATCTTTCTTTGTATTCTTATATCTTAATTGCAATGGTTTACATGTATAAAGTTAATGCGTGGGCTTAATGGTAGCCTAAATTAACTCATATACTTGTGTTCCCCTATAATAAGGTTTAATTTATAACTTTATTTCAATAGTTAACTATATTTTACATACATTACATACCACATATTAGCCTTATTTTTATGTTTAAGGTGCTCAAGCAGTGTTCAGGGTAGTTCGAAAAAGTTTTGGTCATAATTTAGGGCCTAAAAATCAAGTGTAAGTTGTAACGAAGGAGGCACATGGTTGAGACAAATTATTCTCAGTCGTGTATAGTGGTAAAAGGGTCCACATGGTTGAAACTAAATAGTCTTAACCGTGTGCACCATTATGCCCCAAGAATTCTATAGACAAATTTTTGAGTTTAAATTGCATGTCATTTTAGACCTAGTAAACGACATTTTTGAGCAAAGTAGTCTTCTACAAAGTTGTTCCTCTATGTATTTAGTTTCCAAATAATTAACAATAAATCCATTTGATATTATATATCTTCAGATATTCATCAAATAGTTCAGACTACTCCTAGTAACATGGCAACAGATATAGTTAAAGTTCAAGTAAATTTTTGACAATCATAAAGGGGGAGCCAGAATTTAACCTCTACATAAGAAATTTAGGTGTTGATTCTAGTTTATATCCCAACTTGAATTACTGAATTTGAAGCTCTACAACTCAATTTATAGGCAAAATAGTCTTGCCTGGTTAAGTAAACCTAAAAAAGGATTTTTACTATCTTAGGGATAACTCCCATAATTCGATTCTTATGCATCATTAAGCATAATTTCCATGATTATATGTCAATACAGCCTCTAATATCCATTCAACAGCTCACATACAAAAAACTGACACAAGAAAAATGATGAGAAGTTTCCATACCTTTTTGGCAAGCAAAACACCTTTTTCACTCCTACTCACTTTCCCTTTCTTTACCCTTGCTTGCTTCTCCTTCTACATAGAGTGAATTATAGATGTAAACATTTATCTACTCCCTTAATTCAATGTTTGATTATCTATCTTATGAATCAAAAGAAGAAAAGAAGAATAGGTTATTACCTTAAAATTGACTAGCCACTAAATTCTCTCTCCTCACAATTGCTATGTTTAAAATTGGGGATTAATTAGGGGTCATTTAGGGGTTATTTAGGGAGGAAAGTTGCTAGCCTTTTACTTTAGAGTGTTTGGCCATCCTTCCCCTTAAATTTCATATGTTTTGTTCCTTTCTCAAGAAAATTCTAGGGAGGCTACGTATCATCATCTCATTGGTCCACTTTGTTAGCCCCGGTTAAGTTACACTTAGATCCCTACTTCTCTTCAATTTCTTATTCCTATCCCAAAACTTTCTCTCTTTTATTTCAATTGAGCCCCAATACTATGTTGTCTTCTAATTATGCACATGTATGTATTACTTAATGTAAAATGATCATTTTGCCCTTTTTTTTAAATAATTACCTCTAGGTCCCAACCTATAATACATTGAATAACCAAGCCTATATCAATCATATTACCAATTGAACTTACATACATTCTCCTAGGGCATAAGTAAGGGCCTTACAAAAATAAATAAAATAGAAACCATTACTAGTACAATTTTAATACTATAAAAGAAAAATAAAAAAAGACCTAAAATAACCTTTCTCTACCCTAACTTAATAAAAACACTATACAATGATTCCTTAGCAATGGTGCCAAAAATTTATTATGGTGTAAATTTACTACCCTAGTCTTTATGACTTATATAGATTAAGTAAGGTGTCGAACACAAGGAATCTTAGAGTTACTTTATATTAATCAAGTATATACTTAGATGAATAGGCAATTATAAATTGATAAAGTTGGTTATGCTAAAATCCTAAGATTATCGAACTATAAAAAAGTAAACTTAAACTCTAATTAAATAATACAATTCAATTATGTTATTATAACTATAAGAATGAATTGATTAAGTAAGAGACTCATTAATTAACACACACACACACACACATATATGCAAATGATGGGAGAACATGGCCTACTCTCTCTAAGTGCAATTCTCATTATCAAATAAGGGTATTCCCATCTAGAGTCCATAAGCACTCTTATGACAATGTAGTGATAGATGAAAATAATGAAGTTATATGCCTATTCTTCTAACACTTAAAGTGAAACCCTTGTCTCCAAGTGATTCCTATCCTTTAAGTAAATACATTGCTTTTCCACCAATATGCCCCAATTCTCATTGTGAATAAATTGATTAACAAGTTATATATGGTGACATAGCATACATAACACATTTAACACCCAATTGAACTTAAATCATTCATGCATTAAATAAAAATATTGTTATAATAGATCAATTCACACTTGCAATTCTAATTAACAAATTTAGACTAAATATATTGTGTTCAAAGCAAAAAAAATACAAAAAGAGCAATAACATCAAGTAAATAATCTAAAGAGAAAGAGAAGAAAATGGTTGATAGCTCCTCAATGCTTCTTCAAAAAAGTACTTGAATGTTGAATGACCTATTTAAATCTTTTATCTTCCTTGGTGAATTCTTCTTCCTTATAATCTTTTTGAATTGAATTGGTAGTTAATTTTTAGTTTTTCCATGCCTAAAATATGGCTAACTTCATGTATTTATAGGTCTCAAAGTGTCCCAATTGGTGCCTTTTCGAAAAGGGGTGTAAATATGAAAGGGTGATGACCCGGCACACTGGTGAGTTGGCACAAGTTGGCTCTATAATGAGTCAGTACAAGGGAACAAGTCAACATATCTTCTACTTTGTCATAACCCAGCGTAACAAGGCATGAGTCGGAACATCCTGACCCTATAATGAGTCAGCACATTAGGGCAGGAGTTGGCATAAGCTCTACTCTTTCCTTAATGTTCTTTTTCCTTCAAATATTTAGTTCTAAGCCCCCAATTTCACTTCAAATCACTCAATTAGACGAAAAGAGCCTACAAAAATAAAGAAAACATAAAGGTAAAACATAACACAAAAAAATTAACAAACACATGCATGAAACTAACAAAATAAGGCATAAGTAGTCAAAATAGCTATGCTATATTGTACGACATCATATTGTTTCCCTTATTCAAAAGTTTGAGAAAGAATAAAGATTTCAATTGGGAAGAAGATTGCTAAGAAGCATTTGACAAGCTAAAAAAGTTCCTCTTTAGGCCCCTTCTTTTGAGCCAACCAATATCGGGAGAGAAATTATATCTCTACTTGTCAAACCTCAGGAGAGGCCATTGCAGTAGATTTAGTCCTAAAAGTAGAGAGTCATAAAAAGCTAGTGTATTATGTTAGCTAAGTGTTGAGGGCATTAGAGTTTAAAAGGGGCCTTGTACAGCAATTAATCATAGCCTTGATAATGTGACAATATTTCGAAGGTCATACTATTGTGGTAAGGTATGATTAATCATTGATGAAATTGCTTCAAAGACTTGATTTGGATGGAAAACTTATCAAATAGGCTATAAAGATTCAACCATTTGATGTTAGATAAGAACCTAAATTAGCCATCAAAGCCCAAGCGATTGTAGATTTTGCAGTTAAATTTACGAGAAAAGGTCAGAAAGAGCCGAGACATGAAAATGCTATTTAGGAGATGATAACAGATGGTGCTTTCGATGAATAGAAAGGTGAAAGTAAGAACTATACTCCTTGATCCCTCTTAATATTATAATATAGTAGGCTAGCAAACTAAATTTTAGAGCCTCAAACATTATTATGGAATATAAAGCCCTACTGTAAGGTCTAAGGCTGGTCAAGACAATCCAACTAGAAAACCTCAAAATAGAAAGTGATTCTCAACAAGTTATAAACCATATCCTTAGGACTTTTAAAGCTAAGGAACAAACCATAAAGAGTTACTTGACCAAAGTAGAAGCAAAGATTCAACAAATGGAGTCAATAGGAACATCGATCATTATTGAAAAGGTCCCAAGAGAAGAAACAAAGCTAGTTGATTTGCTTACTAAGACAGCCTCAACAAACCAAACTTTCAAAGATAAGGGCATTCAAGTCAAAGGTTTATCATTCTTGACCATCAAGGAAGCTGAGGTCATAAAAATTGACAAAGAGCAAACTTAGATGACATTAATCCTTATGTACCTTTAAATAAGTCTCCTCTTTGATAATGACGCTGAAGTGAGAAAATTTGGTAGAAAATCTTTGAGCTAATTTATGTACGACACCCATATTAAGGCCCTAAGAGAATTTATATGCATTTCAAAGATGATATTATTGATATACGATGAGTTAGTAAATGAATTATAGGTTAAGGACATAGAGGTAATTGCATTAAAAGATGAAGGGTAAAATGGTTATTTTAAATTAAGTTATATGTGTGATTAATTTTGAGAAATTGTAAGTTAAGGGACCCAATTGAAAAGTGAAAAAGAGAGTTTAGGGGAATAAACATGAAATTGAAGGAAAGGGCATAGTTAAATGCAATTTTTACAAAGTCAACAAATGGTCTCATAGGAGCATGACACTAACCTTTCTAGAAGTTTCTTAAGAAAGGAGAAACTATAGATTTTTAAGGTGTTGGTCAGCCATTTTAAGGGACAAAAATCCACCATTTTTCTCCCAAAATCCAGCAATCCTAACCCTTAAATAACCCCTAAAATCCAACTATAGCTTTTAGGGAGGAGAGAGAATTTAGTGGTTAACTTTCTTAAGAAAAGGGTCCTTTCTTCTCTTTTTATTTTATTTCTCATAATTAAATATGATTTTAAGGGATTAGAATAATATTTAAGCATAATAATTTGTTATTTATTATGAAGAAAAAGAGAGAAGCAAAGGTATGGAGCAAAAGGAGGAAAAGCTTGAAGGAAGTGGTAATCAAAAAGGTAAGGGAACTTTGGTATTTTTTATAGGTGTTAAATATATGTATATAGAGATCAAAGATGTTAATTTAAGGGTTTTAAGTAAGGGATGCATGAATATGATGGCTAGTTGGGTATAAGAACCGAAATAGGAGCATATTTCTTCTAGTTAGCAAAATCTATCTTTAAGTTCACTAGACCTGTCCGGACTATTTTTCTTATATCTGGAGTTTGAGAGCTCCAAATTAAGTAATTATAATTGGAATAGAAACTACACTCATACAACTAATTTTCATAAGAAGACACCAATATTTTGTTCTTCACCAATGATAGGCAAAATTTGACTTAAACCTTGACCATGTCTGCTAACCTATCATAGGGAGCAATGCATTTTGTTTGGTGAATATCTTGAGATTGAGAAGGCCAAATGAAGTGATTTTTAATGTTTTAGAAACTAGAAATAAGGATAATAACTTTTTAGGAGAAAACTTGGTTAGAAAATTTCGTTTGCTAAGCTTACAATGATGTGTAAAGAGACAGAGTAAAACTATCTACAGAGTTCGTAGGCTAGATTGGGGCACTCGGCCAAGACCAATTTATCTCAGTCATGTGGACCCCTCTGGATTGATTTTGACCATTGTACATGGCTGAGACCAATTGGTCTTAGCTGAGTGCTTCCCTATTTATAGCTTATACATGGTTTTCAGGCTCGAAAAGTCATCAAAAGTTGCTTGAACCTTTCCGAACACCTTTGGGGCACCTTAAACACATAAAGAGGAATATACCAAGTCATGAAGTACATGTAACATATGATTTAAAGATTGAGAAATAATTTAAAATAAACCCAAATATAAAGAAAACATAAATATATGGATTGTTAGGCCATTAATTAGACTAAACATCAATCTTATGCATGTAACCAATGAAATTAGAATATGATACTACAAAAGAAAACCTGTAAGCCAAAATATATATATTTATATATATATTTATAAGGAAATAATAGGTTATGAAACATGGGTAATAAATAATAGAACATTAAGAGGTTTTTGAAGGGAATTAGGATGCATAAGTTAATTCAAGCTATTACTAAACTCATATATCAAATCGTATGTATGTAAACTAATTTGATTCGAGTATACGAATAACAATAATGCCATGAACATATAAAATTGAAGATACATATGTATATAAGGGTACATATGGATATATAGGACTAATAATACTCTAATTAGGTTAAGTGGACATTATAGATGTACATAGATGTTTATACTTTTCAAGTGTATACATTTATGATCCAACTGCATTATTGTAGATAGGTATGGATACTGATGTATGTATGTATGTATGTATATATATATATATGTTGTAATGCATTGGACATGACATAATATGCTCAGATATAAGCATGAATAGGATAGGTACAAGATGAATCATATAGGTATATGTACATTCATGCATATATATATATATATATATATATATATATATATATATGATAGCCTCTATATGTATATAATACAAATAGAGCATGTAAACTTATATAATGTTTAAAAGCTTGAGATTATACATTAATGCTCAAAGTTATGTTGCTATGATTACAAAGGAATATTGATATATGCACATGTGTATATAAAGATAACTCAATTATATTAACTTATAGAAATGTATGAACATGTATATGATGCTATGCTCAAAAATATATTTGTAACTAAGTTAAAGGCATATAAGATAATAAGAGAAAAGTAAAGATAATTAAAGTAAAAAGTTACAGTTGCCTACATCTATGTCTAGGGTGCGAATAGATAGGCATGCCTATAAGGGTGTAAGGCCTTAACATGACTCTAGTTGAAAATGCATACTTTTATAGGATTATATTTGATTAAAATTAAATTAAAAATGTGAATTTCATATAAGTTATAGGGAAAGTGATAAATTCTTTTTATTATATTAATTGCATGAAAGAAATTAAATTATTATTTTTGTTTAATAATGTTCAAGGGTGTAATTGAAGCATAAAGTATTAATTTAGGGGTAAATTTATAAATATGGCATTTTAAGGGTCAATTGTAAATAAGGAAAGAATTGAGTGGTTGATTTAAGAGAAGAATAAAAGTGAAGAGGTCAATGTATAACATGCAAAAAGATGAGAGGTTTAAGTGCGACATGCAAAAGGTGGAAGGATTAAAAAGGGAATTTTCCATGTCACTATATAAACTAAATTACAAGAGATGTGAGAGAAGGAATTTGAGTAGAGAGGGACAGCTTCTCTCAAGTGGAAAATGCAAATTTGGTTTTCTTCTTCACTCACTTTCTTTAACTTCTTAAAACCTCTCTAACTGTTCTTGAAGAAAATTCTTTTATGTTGATTAATCAAGGATAATTAAGTTTATAACATTAAGGTAATCATCTTAATTTTGTTTTCATCAGCTTCTTCTTCATCTTCTTCTTATTTTGTTGAGTGGTTAGATGAGCAAAATGTTGGAAATTTATGTTAAGAGAATAAATTGTTCTTAAAGGAGAAGAAAAAGGTGGAAAGAGCAAAGGGAAAAGAGAGATGCAAGATTAAAGGCTAAAAGAAATTCAACCAAGAATTGGGATTAGGAATTCTCATACTTACATGTGGATAAAATTAGCAGAAACATGATTTAAATGTCTTGTGTTATGAACAATTGAAAAGAGAAGTAAATTTTAAGAAGTGTTATTTAAGAGAAAACATGAAGCCTTATGAACTAACGACTTTATTTTAAGAATAATTTGAGTTAGAAAACTATAATTGACACCATTCAAATTTCTAAGGTTAAATAAGATATATGCCTACAAAATTGTAGAAGGGACCTAGCACTAAATCTATAACACCATGATCCACTAACCATGGATAATCATCAATCATCATCATCTTAAACCTAGTAAAAGTCAGGCATAAATAATAATAGTAAGATAGGTCATAATTACATGCCACAATAAATATCAAACTTGTAGATAAATAATAATAACATAAATGGCCTTCAAGTATCCTGAAATCCTTAAGGCAACCGCATCTTGCCTGATTCTCTGGAGCTTATCCTGAAACCTACACGAATAAACAAACTCGTGATAACCTCTTTCCCCTAAGTCATCTTATCATATATATACACATATACACAACTTTTACAATAACACAGAGCAACATATGAGTCTATTATATTGATCATTTCACAATGAACATATTGGGAGAGTCCTCAACTTAATAATAAAACCATGCTTACTAACGTCTATAAATTATCTTATTTTGGAACTTGTCAAATTACTACCATAAGTTTACTTCATTTCTTTCATTAAACTAGCTTGATTTATACCCTTTCTAATCCTTACTACTTGAGAATTCATGCATCCAAGTTATTGATAGTACAAAACTTGAACTTAATGTATTAATCATATCATTACATATTTTCTGCATTCAACATTAAATCCATGCACATAAAAGTGCTTATGCCATGTAACAACCATAGAGTTATTGTTAGACATGATTTCTTCATATATCTTTATACAATTCTCATTTCAAGTTCATACACACTTATTCCTTAATGTTATCTTATCATTATAATTTAAACAGCATATCACATCATATCATATCAGGTTATGCGGTTTGGTTTATATCAGAATCATACATATGCATACACATGTGTGAATGTTCATACACATACTAATGGGTTTGCATGCTATTTCCACGAACAGGTATTACATGTTACAATTAACAGACAAACTCTTCATACCATATGCAAACATGTCATAACTTCCATATACTTGAAGATCATTTTGTATACTACGATTTATACAACTTTTAACACAATATTGTAAGCTTTTGGCAAAAATGGCCCAACCACTCACTATGGAACCCATTGGTGGAACTAATTCACACTTGTGCTCACACGAGAACCTTCCTCATAAAAGATTTAAGATATTGAAATCATATCATAATGAACATAACAATTCATTTAATAAAGATAGTTTTTATAGCTAAAGGGGAACTTAAGATATACAGCAAAATAGGCCATTCATCATGCTTACCTTACATAAGTGAAGAAATTAATGCATATTTTACTTTATCTTGCATACATTTTATCATCTTTAATAGCCTGCCTAAGTACTAGTTCAAAAGGGTGGATAACGGGAGTAAGGGATACCCAAAGGTATCAAACTATGGATATCCGAAGATATCAAACAATGGACCCAAATAAGGAAAAACAGTGGTTCCAGCAAGGAATAAGCTATGGACCCAAAAAGGACCGAATGATGGTTCCATTAAGGAACAAGACCCAAATGGGGTTAACTATGGCAACTGCGACTATATCCCTCTAGGCATGCCTATCTAATTTACAACTGAACTAAGACCCGTAGGCTTTACCATTCTTAAGCATATTTGAATTCAACATATCTTTTTTTACTTAATATAGTATTCTCTCTTTAGACCATCATTCATATAAGAATGCACATTATTCTTATAATGCTTTAATATTGAGCTCTAGGCTTCAATGCACATGAATGTTATAATATAATCATATAGTTGCATGATTATGCAAACAATAATAACATGAAATGTTTCGTAATTAACATTGAGCATGACAACATACACATATACATATTTTTATGCTCTTAAATCATAGCAATACATGCTTTTATTACTCATACTTGTTCACATATTAAGTTAAGCTACTCATCATAGCATGCTCATATCAACTATACAATACATTAACACATTATAACTCATGGATAGTTCTTGATGACATACCTTGTTGTTGCTTGCTATGAATAGTTTCCCTATTCTTACACTTATTCACATTAAGACATAAACACATATATAATATAACAACACTCAAGCATTTATAATCTATATAATAAAATAAGTAGGTTCTCTTATAGCTTGAGGTTAACACTTGTTCACATTTAATCCCTTGATTCACTTTTATGATTTACCATATTAGAAACAACAAGTTATACACTTTAACATAGTTGTATATACTTCAATCATCTTACTTACATCTTTCATCATATAACATTTTATACTTAGGTAAGTTATGTAAGCTTATTTTGTTAGTGTAAGCCCTAGCCCCAATGTTTTATTATAAAAAAATTTAAATTAATAAATGAGGTATTTGTTTTATCTACTATATTCCTGTGCATATCAATTTATAGAACTATCCAAGAATGTTGTTTCGGTTTAAGTTATCATGTGTGAGGCACATGGTTGTAAGACCTCAAAACAATAGAGACTTCATTCTAAATATCCCTAGTCAGTCATTGTTATGGGAATAACAAATGAATTAAGACTAGTATGCTCTATCTGAAAAGATGAGTTATGTCTTACGGATTATAAGGATCAGAGTGTCAATCAGAGATCATAGATACATATTTATAACATGGTATCTGGATTCGATCTTTTCATGAGAACACTGCATGGTACTAGTTATAAGTGTTTCTCATGTGCAAGTTTTGCATCGGAGTTCTTAAACCTAAAATCTCTATGAAACTCTTTATGAATTACTGTGTTCTTTGACATACACCTAACATACTCGTACCAGGGGGACAAGTATGGGTATGCTTGGGTATGCACTAATTCATGTTAGAGAGCATGAGAGAAGTAAAGGGATTACCCCTCTCAATAAGAGAGAAAATATCATCGGCCACTTGATCAGTGAACTGAGAAGTGTATGGCCATACCAAGATGAAATAATGAGTAATTCATTATTTATCTGAGAGTTCAGTGTCACTGAATTATCAAGAAAGGAATTAGTATATTTAAGGATGACTAGTTTCATGCCTTAGGTCACTAAATGCCATTTGCATTTTCATTTAATTTGGAATGCTATAATATCTTACTAGAGAAATATATATAGCCTTTGAATTAATTCATTAATTCATTGCCAAAATTAAATGTACCTATAGGATCGCACATAAAGCATTGGGCTTAAAATATTTAAATTATAATATCGGGCATTAATTTGGGCTTTTATTTAAAGTCATATTAATGGGTATTAAAAATGGCAAAATGGACCTTGGTCCATGACAGAGGGAATTTTTGGCCCATGTAGATTTAATTTCAATTAATTAATTACCTTAGATTAATTACTGTAATTGAGTATTAAATCCTAAATTTTATTTGAATCAAAATAAATTAATTAAATGGGAGATAATGTGACCAAAAATTCAAGGTAGAATCCTAAAGAATTTCAGGCAACAATAAATCCCTAATAAAGTGATTTGTTTTGATTAAATATCTTATGTTTATTTTAAATTAATTTGAATTTAAAAAAAAATTAAAAGCATTTAAATTAAGATATTAGTTAATTAGGAAGTAATGGAGGCTGAAATTAGTAGCTAAAGATAGTAAATTTCAGCATTCAGACTTGGCCTAAATAAGTGATATATATTTATGAATTAAAGGAAGAAAAACCTTAGCCATTTTTTGCTCTCTCTCTCTCTTTGGTCGAAATACACACGGGGAAAGAATTCTTTCTTGTTCTCTTGTGTTCTTAGGAACAATAACAACCTAAAAGAAGAACAAGATCAGATCTTGTGGCTTCAATCCATTCCCATTGCCAAATATTCAAAAATAAAGCTAGCAATCTTTGTTTTTAAGCCATCTTTACATGTGTGTGTGTGAGAATAGAGAGGAGTGGCATAAAGGCAGCTTCTTGGCATTGGTGTTTCAGATTTGAAGTATATAAGTTCATCTTATGTATTTGCCATTGCAAAATTCAAGTTTTGAAGAGCATCCAAACTTGTTAGTTTTAAAAATCCCTAAAATTGCATGTTTCGATTTTATGTTGTATATTGCATGCACGAATGATCTATATTTTTTAATTTTTTTGCTGCATGATCTTCATGTATTTGCCCATGTGATATCCTATCAGTGGTATCAGAGCCTTAACATGCTTATTTTAGTGCTTTTAGATGCATGATATCTTGATTAAAAATTGTTCGTTTAAAAACATGCGATGTTGAAATTTTCTGTTTTGAGTTTTTTGCAATGTTTTAGTGTAAAAATAATTTTAAATGTTTTATTAGGTATTATAATTATTATGACATGTTTATATACTCTCCTAAGATGTTCTTAGAGTTGTTCATGGTTGGATTTAATTATAGATACCTGATGGTACATGCTAATCTTGAAACTAGGTGCTAGGTTTGCATGATATGTATTTGTTTAACAACTAGTTTTCAAAATTAAATGTATAAACATGTTTGGCATGTTTGTAAGTGATTTTTAAAGATCAATAATAGGTCTGGACATATTTTAAAATTTGTTTTAATTTGGTCCATGACAATTTAATTGATTAATTTTAAAATTACTTAAAACTATGACTAGTTTGTGTTTGTTGCATGTTCAATCAACATTGTTTGTTTTATTTGATTAAAATGGAAAAAAAGACATTTAGATTAGATCTGAACTGAACTCAATGTTTATATCAGATCTAAAATGGAAAAAAATCTATGTTTATGACCTTATTTAAATTATTAAATGGCTCATAAAATCATTTTAAGTGTTTGTGATGGAATATGACATGATATGTTCATGGTAATCGTACAGCGGAAAAAACGATAAAAACGATCATACATGCCATACAATTCCATGACAAGAATCGAAACATGCAATTTTAAAATTTTTAAACTTACACTTTTTGATGCCTTTTAAATCTTGAATTTGGTGATGACCAGCAACTAAGATAACTTTATCCGCCTTAGATCTTGATCACCAATGCCAAAGAATAGCCCTTTTACGCCACTCCCTCTATTCTCACACACACAATTGCACCGACAGCTTAAAATCGAGATTGCTAGCTCTCTTTTAAGGTATTGTGTAATGGCTTATGGTTTTGAAGCTACAAAATTTGATTTTATACTTCTCTTAGGTTGCTATTACTACCCAAGAATATAAGTCTTTTCTCCTTGTGAAAATTGGCCAAAAGAATTTTGTGAGAGAGAGAGAAGAATTCACGCCAAACCTAGGGAACTAGGGTTTCACGCAAAAATCTAGTTATCTATCTAGGGTTTTATTTCTTTTCATATATATATCCTTATCTTTTGGCAAGTGTTTGATCTGAATTTTACCATCTCAAGATAATTAATTCAACTTCAATCATTTCCTAAAAGTAAGTAATATATATTGATTTAAACTCCTTTGAATTTAAAATTCAAATTTGAAATAAAACACAAGACATTTAATCAAATAAAATAACTTAATATAAATAATAAGCATGTGCCGAAATTCCTTGATTTTTATCTTGGAATTTCGGCCACTTCACTTTATATTTCAATGATTAATACAAGATAATTAATTAATTGAAATTAAACTATGTGGGTTGAATTTCTCTCTCTCACGGGCCAAGGTCCAATAGCATTTAAGATGCCCATTACATACAATAATTTGACTTTAATTAAAAGCCCAAATTAATGCTCAATACTTTATTTAAATATTTTAAGCTCAATGCTTTGTGTGCGATCCTATAGGTCCATTTAATGTTGGCAATGAATTAATAAATTAATTCAAAGGCTATATATATTCTCTAGCAAGATATTATAGCATTCCAAATTAAATGAAAATGCATATGGCATTTAGTGACCTAATGCAATTTTGCATAGTCCCTTACCCATAAATATCAGAATTAATATAATGCATGGAACTAGTCATCCTTGTATATATTAATTCCTTTCTTGATATTCCAGTGACACTGAACTCTCATATAAATAATGATTACTCATTATTTCATCTCGGTATGGCCATACACTTCTCAATTCACTGATCAAGTGGTCGATGATATTTTCTCTCTTATAAAGAGGGCTAATCCCTTCACTTTTCTCATGCTCTCTAACATAAATCAATGCATACCCAAGCATACCCATACTTGTCACTCTGTTACGAGCATGTTAAGTGTATGTCAAAGAACACAGTAATTCATAAAGAGTTTCATAGAGATTTTAGGTCTAAGAACTCTGATTCAAAACTTGCATATGAGAAACACTTATGACTTGTACCATGTAGTGTTCTCATGAGTGGATCAAATCAAGATACCATGTTCTTTAACATGTATCTATGAGCTCTGATTGACACTCTTGTCCTTATGATCCGTAAGATAGAACTCAACTTATCAGAGAGAGCATACTAGTCCTAATTCATTTGTTATTCCCATAACAATGACTGACTGGGGATATTTAGAATGAAGTCTCATTTGTTTCAAGGTCTTACAACCATGTGCCTCACACATGATAACTTAAACTGAAACAACATTCTTGGATAGTTCTATCAATTGATATGCACAAGAATACAATAGATAAAACAAATGCCTCATTTATCAACCAAAGTGTTTTATTACAATGTATTGGGGCTAGGGCTTACACTAACAGTTTGTGCATTTTTGTGGAATTATATGAGTGTTAAACAACTAGTTTCATTATTGTTTGTTTGTTTTTGTATGAATGCCATGTATGATATATGTTATTCATGATTTTATGTTTTAATTCATGTTGCAACATATTATATGTATTTTTAATGTTTATGGGCTGTATAACATAAAATTAAAAATGGCAAAATTGGAAATTATACTATAGTTGATTTATGGCACAAATATAACTAGTTTATGTTTTGGGCTTTTAAGAGAACTTATTCAATAAGAGGATTTATTCCATTGGGCTTTGGCGCAAGCCCATCATAGAGTCTTCTCTTAAAATTTCAAGTACATAATTTCCATTAATGGGCTTGGCTAAATTAATTAAAATTTGACTTTGTTTTATTCATAAATGTTATGTATATTTATTTGCTTGTTTTGTGTGATGAATGGATATGCATGGTGCATTCATGGGCCTTGGGTTTTTGTAATTAAATATGGTATATGTGCCATTATGTATTATTGTAAAAGTTTCATTTATTTCTTAGTATAGAATTTATTTGAAGACTTTGTAAATCAAGACGAAGCCCACCGGAGTGGAGAAACCCAACTCGAAGATTCTTATGTAATAGTATAGAATCCTAGTTGTAGGTTTTTGGGTCCATGTTTGTCACGCTTTACTTTATGCAATTATATATATATGCATGCTATGAATGGATGACAAAGCGTATGCCATGTAAGTTGTAATAAAATGAATCCCTAAAATAGTAAGTCACAAAGTTGCCTTCCTAATTCGAAAGATGTCAAGGCACCGATCATCAGTCACATAGACTAGGAGTCCTAGATGCGCTCGATTATCTTTGTGAGGCATAGGTTGTGAATGTAGGTTGGACTTAACATGGAAAGGGATGCCAAGACCTAAGCAACAAATAAATGGGTTTGTGCTATAACATCTTAAGATGTTAGCCCATTTGATCGAAGAGTCATATACAAGACATGATTGGAGTTTTTTTACCTAAGTAACTTAACTTGTTAGGTGTACAAGCTCAGCTTGACTAATAAGTTGTTGTGAAAAGTGGATCTTGGCCCACATTAAATCACTAATGTGAATTATTTGAAGGGATATTAATTTAGTTTGTGGGATTATAAATAAGACCACATTTAATCTTGCTAAGTTTTTATTGTAGATTGAAAATGGCTTCTTTAAGCAACAACTTTTCATTGCGATCGGTCCTGGAAAAAGACAAACTGAATGGCACCAATTTCATAGACTGGTCTCAAAACTTAAGAATTATTCTTAAGCAAAAGAAGAAGTCGTATGTTTTGGATGCACCCTTGCCCGAAGAACCTCCTAAGAATGCCTCTGCGATTCAAAAGAAAACTTTTGAGACCAAGAAGAATGACTCCAATGATGTGACCTATCTGATGCTGGCCACTATGGTGCCTAACTTGCAAAAGAAATTCATGGACCAAGAGGCTTATGCGATCATGGTGCACCTCAAGGAGATGTTCCAAGAGCAAGCTCATCACAAAAGATTCATGACAATAAAAGCCTTAATTTCTTGTAAGATGACCGCGGGTACTCCTCTTAGTGCCTATGTACTCAAGATGAAAGGGTATCTTGATACTCTTGAGAAGCTTGAGGTATAAGTCCTGAAGGAATTGGTCACTAACTTGATCTTAGGTTTATTGACTGATGATTATGATCCATTTTTTATGAATTATACCATGCATACAATGAACAAGATAGTCACCGAGCTTTATGGGATGCTTAAGAATGCTGAAGAGAACATTCAAAAGACCAAGTCTGTACTAATGGTTTAAGAGGGCATTAAGAAGGGACCACTAAGGGAAAGGGAAAGACAAAACCCAAGTATTACCTGGCTCGGCTCAATTCAAAGTGTTTTATTACAATGTATTGGGGCTAGGGCTTACACTAACAATCTCCCATTAGCACTAGTCACAATGGGGCATAGCCCTAAGACCGAATGCTCTCAAATGAGCTTTCTGTAGATTTGGATGCAACTGTTTCGTCAAAGGATCTGCTATATTGTCTTCACTTGCTATCTTGCTAACCTTGACGTCCCCACGATCAATGATTTCCATAATCAGGTGGTACCTCCTGAGTATGTGTTTGGATTTCTGGTGTAACCGGGGCTTCTTGGCCTATTAGATGGCCCTTTTGTTGTCACAAAAAATTTCTAATGGATCTAGGATGCTTGAGATAACTCCTAATCCAGAAATGAAATTTTTAATCCAAACAGCCTCTTTTGCAGCCTCACTCGTTGCAATATACTCAGATTTTGTAGTTAAATCGGCTACGGTCTCTTGCTTCGAGCTTCTCCAGCTGACAACACCATCGTTTAAAACAAAAACAAACCTAGATTGCGATCTAGAATCCTGAGTGCTGGTCTGAAAAGTAGCATTGGCATTACCTTGTATGACGAGCTCTTCTTAACCACCATACACCAAGAAGTGATCCTTAGTCCTTCGCACGTACTTCATAATCCCTTTTATAGCAGACCAGTGCTTCTCACTAGGGTCTTGCTGAAACCTACTGGTTATACTATGTGCATGAGCAACATCCAGCCTAGTACATAACATAGCGTACATGATAGATCCGATAGCAGATGCATATGGGATTCTACTCATGTTGTCCCTTACCTCTTTGGTTTTAGGACACAGTTCTTTAGTTAAAGGAACTCCCAAAGCCAAAGGTATGTACTCTTTCTTTGAGTCTCCCATACTAAAATGCTTTAGTACTTTGTCTATGTACTTTTCTTAACTTAGTCCCAAAAGCCAATTCGATCTATCTCTATATATTCGAATACCAAGTATTTTCTCGGCTTCACCTAAGTCTTTCATTGAGAAACAATTTCCAAACCATTGCTTAACCTTTTGCAATGTTGGAATGTCATTCCCAATGAGAAGGATGTCGTCCACATATAGGACCAGAAATACTACTATGCTCCCACTAACCTTCTTGTACACATAAGGCTCATCTTCGTTCTTGATGAAGTCAAATTCTCTGACTACCTCATCAAAACGAAGATTCCAACTTCGGGATGCTTGCTTTAATCCATAAATGGATTTTTGAAGCTTGCAAACCTTCTTAGGATGCTTGGGATTGAAAAAATCATCAGGCTGTATCATATACACATCCTCAAGTAAATTTTCGTTGAGAAAAGCAGTTTTGACATCCATTTGCCATATCTTATAATCATGATATGCAGCTATGGCAAGCAAGATCCTAATGGACTTGAGCATGACTACAGGCAAAAAGGTCTCATCATATTCTACACCATGAGTTTGTTGAAAACCTTTTGCTACTAGTCTACCTTTGTAGGTCTTATCAGCTTTGAGTTTGAATAGCCACTTGTATTCAATTACCTTCTTACCTATCAGTGGATCAACCAAGGTCCAAACCTAGTTATCGTACATTGATTGCATCTCGGATTTCATGGCTTCAAGCCAATTTATCAAGTCTGGGCTTTCAATAGCTTCTCGGTAGGTAGTAGGATCCTCACGATATACTAACTCAATAATGTCACTATTAGTGATTAGAAATCCATATCTCTCAATCTCCTGATGTACCCTACCGGACCTTCTAAGTACTTGTGTAATGGTTTGTTGTTCCACAATTGGTTGTGAACTTGATCCCACTTCTAACTCATCCTCTATAGGAGCTTGTGGCACTTGAATTTCTCCAAGTTCTACTTTACTCCCACTGTCTTTCTTGAGAAGGAACTCCTTTTCCAAGAAAACAGCCTTGCGAGCAACAAATACTTTGTTCTCGACTTGTGAGTAAAAGTAGTATCCCTTTGTTTCTTTGGGATAACACACAAATAAGCAGATAGTGGATTTGGACTCTAGTTTGTCAGATGTTAATTTCTTAACATGTGCTTCACAGCCCCAAATCCTAAGAAATGACATATTGGGTTCTTTCCCAGTCCATACCTCGTATGGTGTCTTCTCAACTACTTTAGTTGGAGTACGATTTAGTAGAAATGCAGCAGTTTCTAATGCATAACCCCAAAAAGAGACAGGAAGATTAGCTTGACTCATCATAGATCAAACCATGTCTAATAGAGTTTGATTTCTCCTTTTGGACACACCATTCCATTGTGGCATTCCAGGAGGAGTGAGCTGTGAAATAATACCACACTCTTTAAGATGATTGTCAAATTCTTGGCTTAAGTATTCGCCACCTCGATCTGATCGAATGGCTTTTATACTTTTGCCAAGTTTTTTTTCTACTTCGTTCTTAAACTATTTGAATTTCTTAAAAGTTTCAGATTTGTACTTTATTAGATAGACATAGCCATATGTACTGAAGTCATCTATGAACGTCACGAAGTAGCTAAAAGAACCTCTAGCTTGTGTACTTAATAATCCACATACATCGGTATGTATTAGTTCCAATAAGCCATTAGTCCTTTCACCTTTCTTGTTAAAAGGACTCTTTGTCATTTTTCCATGCAAACATGGCTCGCATGTATCATAAGACTCTAAGTCAAAGGACCCAAGCACTCTAGTTTTGTGGAGTCTTGAAATATGTTTTTCGTTTGCATGTCCTTAACAACAATGCCAAAAGTAAGTAGGGTTCAATTTGTTTAATTTAACCCTGTTTGTATTAATGTTGTATATAGACTCTTTGTTTTGTAAATCAAGGATATAAAGGCCATTTTGCAACAGGGCATTGCCATAAGAAATGCCTTAGCGACGAATATGAGCATTGCCATTTTTAATAACAAAATCAAATTCATCCAAATCCAAACATGAAACTAAAATAATGTTTCTGTTCATAGCAGGCACATAATAACAATTTTTCAAAACTAAATAAAGTCCAGAAGGTAAAGTGAGTTGATAGTCGCCTATCTCCATGGCAGCAACTCGTGCTCTATTCCCAACACGAAGGTCCACTTCATTCTTCCCAAGTAACCGCCTATTTCTTAGCCCCTGCACATTTGAACAAATGTGAGAACCATAAATGATATCCAATACCCAAGTGGTAGAAATAGAAAGGTTAATCTCAACAACAAAAATACCAGAACTAGATGCCTTGGCTCCATTCTTCTTTTGTTCTTCCTTGAAGAGAGCGCAATTCTTCCTCCAATGCCCTATCCTGTTGCAATGGAAGCAAGTGCTCTCACTCTCTTTGAGCTTCTGTGCCTTGGGCTTGGATTGGGCCTGAGGTGCACTCTCACTTGACTTGAACCGAGCCAGGTCATTCTTGGGTTTTGCCTTTCCCTTTCCCTTGGCGGGTCCCTTTTTAATGCCCCCTTGAACCATCAATACGGGATTGGTCTTTCGAATGTTCTCTTCAGCTTTCTTAAGCATCCCATGAAGCTCAGTGACTGACTTGTTCATTGCATGCATGTTATAATTCATCACAAATGGATCATAATCATCAGTCAATGATCCTAAGATCAAGTCAGTGGCCAATTCCTTTGGCACTTGTACCTCAAGCTTCTCAAGAGTATCAAGATACCCTTTCATCTTGAGTACATAGGTACTAACAGGAGTACCCGCAGCAATCTTACAAGAAATCAAGGCGTTTGTTGTCACGAACCTCTCGTGACAAGCTTGCTCTTGGAACATCTCTTTTAGGTGCATCATGATCGCATAAGCCTCTTGGTCCATAAATTACTTTTGCAAGTCAAGCACCATAGTGGCCAGCATTAAACAGGTCACATAATTGGAGTCGCTCTTCTTGGTCTCAAAAGTTTCCTTTTGAACCGCAAAGGCATTCCTAGCATGTTCTTTAGGCAAGGGTGCATCCAAAACATATGACTTTTTCTATTGCTTAAGAACTATTCTTAAGTTTCGAGACCAGTCTATGAAATTGGTGCCATTAAATTTGTCCTTTTCAAGGACCGATCGTAATGAGAAATTGTTGTTTGAAGATCCCATTTTCAATCTACAATAAAATTTAGCAAGATTAAATGAGGTCTTATTTATAATCCCACAAACCGAATTAATATCCCTTTAAATAATTCGCATTAGTGATTTAATGTGGGCCAAGATCCACTTTTCACAACAACTTATTAGTCACGCTGAGCTTGAACACCTAACAAGTTAAGTTACTTAGGTAGAAAAACTCCAATCATGTCTTGTACATGACTCTTGGATCAAATGGGCTAACATCTTAAGATGTTATAGCACAAACCCATTTATTAGTTGCCTAGGTCCGGGCATCCCTTTCCATGTTAAGTCCAACCTACATTCACAACCCATGCCTCACAAAGATAATCAGACGCATCTAGGACTCCTAGTCTACGTGATCGATGATCGATGCCTTGACATGTTTCGAATTAAAAAGGCAACTTTGTGACTTACTATTTTTAGGAATTCATTTTATTATGGCTTACATGGCATACGCTTTGTCATCCATTCATAGCATGAATATATAAATAATTACATAAAGTAAAGCATGACAAACATGGGCCCGAAAACCTACAACTAAGATTCTATACTATTACATAAGAATCTTCGAGTTGGGCTTCTCCACTCCGGTGGGCTTCGTCTTGATTTACAAAGTCTTCAAGTATATTCTATTCTAAGAAATAAATGAAACTTTTACAATAAAACATAATGGCTCGCAGGCCATATTTAATTACAAAACCCAGGGCCCATGAATGCACCATGCATATCCATTCATCACACCAAACAAGCAAATAAATATACATAACATTCATGGATCAAACAAAGTCCAATTTTAATTAATTTAGCCAAGCCCATTAATGGAAATTGTGTACTTGAACCTTTAAGAGATGACCCCATGATGGGCTTGGGCCGAAGCCCAATGGGCTAAATCCTCTTATTGAATAAGTTCTCTTAACAGCCCAAAACACAAACTAGTTAGATTTGTGCTATAAATCAACTCTAGTATAATTTCCAATTTTGCCATTTTTAATTTTATGTCATACAGCCCATAAACATTAAAAATACATATAATATGTACCAACATGAATTAAAACACAAAATCATGAAGAACATATATATATGATACACGGCATGCACATAAAAACAAACAAACAACAAAACTAGTTGTTTAATGCTTATTTGATGCCACAAAATGCACAAATACTTAAATCAAATTGATGAATCATTTAATAATTTAAATAAGGTCATAAATATTGATTTAATATTTTGTACCAATCTGATCTAAATGTTTTTTTACCATTTTAATCAAAACAAAACAAACAATGTTGATTAAACATGTAACAAACACAAACTAGTCATAGTTTTAAGTGATTTTAAAATTAATCAATTAAATTGTCATCGACCAGAATTAAAAACAAATTTAAAATATGTCCATACCTGATATTTAATCTTTAAAAATCACTTACAAACATGCCAAAAACGTTTTTACATTTAATATTTAAAACTAGTTGTCAAGCTAACAATTAACATGCCAAAAAGCACGTAGTTTTAATATTAACATGTACCATCAGGTATTATCAATTAAATCCGACCATTAACAGCTCCTAGAACATCTTAGGACAGTATATTAACATGTCATATTAATTATAATACCTATCTAATCAATTAAAATCATTTTTACACCAAAACAATGCAAAAAACTCAAAACAGAAAATTTCAGCATTGCATGTTTTCAAAATAACGATTTTTAATTAATTTTTTCATGCATCTAAAGCACTAAAATAAGCATGATTAGTCTCTGATACCACTGATGGAATATGACATGATATGGTCATGGTAATCGTGTAGCGGAAAAATGATAAAAATGATCATACATGCCATACAATTCCATGACAAGAATCGAAACATGCAATTTTAGGGTTTTTAAAACTTACAACTTTTGATGCCTTTTAAATCTTGAATTTGGTGATGACCGGCAACTAAGCTAACTTTATCTGCCTTAGATCTTGATCACCAATGCCAAGGAACAGCCTTTTATGCCACTCCCTTTATTCTCACACACACAATTGCACCGACAGCATAAAATTGAGATTGCTAGCTCTCTTTTAAGGTATTGTGTAATGGCTATGGTTTAAAGCTACAAAATTTGAAATTTACGATGACTATGAGAGAGATAGAAGAATTCACGCCAAAATCTAGTTATCTCTCTAGGGTTTTATTTCTTTTCATATATATATCCTTATCTTTTGGCAAGTGTTTGATCTGAATTTTACCATCTCAAGATAATTAATTCAACTTCTATCAATTCCTAAAAATAAGTAATATATATTGATTTAAACTCCTTTGAATTTAAAATTCAAATTTGAAATAAAACACAAGACATTTAATTAAATAAAATCACTTAATATAAATAATAAGCATGTGCCAAAATTCCTTGGTTTTTATCTTGGAATTTTGGCCACTTCACTTTATATTTAAATGATTTAATTTAATTTCAATTCTTTTAGGCTGTAAAACTTAATTAACTTAATTAATACAAGATAATTAATTAATTAAAATTAAACCATGTGGGCTGAATTTCTCTATCTCATGGGCCAAGGTCCAATAGCATTTAAAATGCCCATTACATACATTAATTTAACTTTAATTAAAAGCCCAAATTAATGCTCAATACTTTATTTAAATATTTTAAGCCCAATGCTTTGTGTGCGATCCTATAGGTCCATTTAATGTTGGCAATGAATTAATAAATTAATTCAAAGGCTATATATATTCTCTAGCAAGATATTATAGCATTCCAAATTAAATGAAAATGCATATGGCCTTTAGTGACCTAATGCAATTTTGCATAGTCCCTTACCCATAAATATCAGAATTAATATAATGCATGGAACTAGTCATCCTTATATATATTAATTCCTTTCTTGATATTCCAGTGACACTCAACTCTTATATAAATAATGATTACTCATTATTTCATCTCGGTATGGCCATACACTTCTCAATTCACTGATCAAGTGGCCGATGATATTTTCTCTCTTATAAAGAGGGCTAATCCCTTCACTTTTCTCATGCTCTCTAACATAAATCAATGCATACCCAAGCATACCCATACTTGTCACTCTGTTACGAGCATGTTAGGTGTATGTCAAAGCACACAGTAATTCATAAAGAGTTTCATAGAGATTTTAGGTCTAAGAACTCTGATACAAAACTTGCATATGAGAAACACTTATGACTTGTACCATGTAGTGTTCTCATGAGTGGATCGAATCCAGATACCATTTTCTTTAACATGTATCTATGAGCTCTGATTGACACTCTTGTCCTTATGATCCGTAAGATAGAACTCAACTTATCAGAGAGAGCATACTAGTCTTAATTCATTTGTTATTCCCATAACAATGACTGACTGGGGATATTTAGAATGAAGTCTCATTTGTTTCAAGGTCTTACAACCATTTGTTTCAAGGTCTTACAACCATGTGCCTCACACATGATAACTTAAATTGAAACAACATTCTTGGATAGTTTTATCAATTGATATGCATAGGAATACAATAGATAAAACAAATGCCTCATTTATCAACCAAAGTATTTTATTACAATGTATTGGGGCTAGGGCTTACACTAACAGTTTGTCTATTTTTGGGGAATTATATGAGTGTTAAACAACTAGTTTCTTGTTTGTTTTTGTATGAATGCCATGTATGATATATGTTATTGATGATTTTAGGTTTTAATTCATGTTGCAATATATTATATGTATTTTTAATGTTTATGGGCTGTACAACATAAAATTAAAAATCGCAAAATTGGAAATTATACTATCGTTGATTTATGGCACAAATCTAACTAGTTTGTGTTTTGGGCTTTTAAGAGAACTTATTCTATAAGAGGATTTAGTCCATTAGGCTTTGTCCCAAGCCCACCATGGAGTCTTCTCTTAAAATTTCAAGTACACAATTTCCATTAATGGGCTTAGCTAAATTAATTAAAATTGGACTTTGTATTATTCATGAATGTTATGTATATTTATTTGCTTGTTTTGTGTGATGAATGGATATGCATGGTGTATTCATGGGCCCTGGGTTTTTGTAATTTAATATGGTCTGCGTGCCATTATGTATCATTGTAAAAGTTTCATTTATTTCTTAATATAAAATTTATTTGAAGACTTTGTAAATCAAGACCAAGCCCACTAGCGTGGAGAAACCCAACTCGAAGATTCTTATGTAATAGTATAGAATCTTAGTTGTAGGTTTTTGGGTCCATGTTTGTCACGCTTTACTTTATGCAATTATATATATATGTATGCTATGAATGGATGACAAAGCGTATGCCATGTAAGCTGTAATAAAATGAATCCTTAAAATAGTAAGTCACAAAGTTGCCTTCCTAATTCGAAACATGTCAAGGCATCGATCATTAGTCACATAGACTAGGAGTCCTAGATGCGCTCGATTATCTTTGTGAGGCATAGGTTGTAAATGTAGGTTAGACTTAACATGGAAAGGGATGCCAAGACTGAAGCAACAAATAAATGGGTTTGTGCTATAACATCTTAAGATGTTAGCCCATTTGATCCAAGAGTCATATACGAGACATGATTGGAGTTTTTCTACCTAAGTAACTTAACTTGTTAGGTGTACAAGCTCAGCTTGACTAATAAGTTATTGTGAAAAGTGGATCTTGGCCCACATTAAATCACTAATGTTAATTATTTAAAGGGATATTAATTCGGTTTGTGGGATTATAAATAAGACCTCATTTAATCTTGCTAAGTTTTTATTGTAGATTAAAAATGGCTTCTTTAAACAACAACTTTTCATTGCGATCGGTCCTGGAAAAAGACAAACTGAATGGCACCAATTTCATAGACTGTTCTCGAAACTTAAGAATTATTCTTAAGCAAAAGAAGAAGTCGTATGTTTTGGATGCACCTTTGCCCGAAGAACCTGCTAGGAATGCCTCTACGGTTCAAAAGAAAACTTTTGAGAACAAGAAGAGCGACTCCAATGATGTGACATGTCTGATGCTGGCCACTATGTTGCCTAACTTGCAAAAGCAATTCATGGACTAAGAGGCTTATGCGATCATGGTGCACCTCAAGGAGATGTTCCAAGAGCAAGCTCATCACAAAAGATTCATGACAATAAAGGCCTTAATTTCTTGTAAGATGACTGCGGGTACTCCTGTTAGTGCCTATGTACTCAAGATGAAAGGATATCTTGATACTCTTGAGAAGCTTGAGGTACAAGTCCCGAAGGAATTGGTCACTAACTTGATCTTAGGTTTATTGACTGATGATTATGATCCATTTGTTATGAATTATAACATGCATACAATGAACAAGACAGTCATTGAGCTTCATGGGATGCTTAAGAATGCTGAAGAGAACATTCGAAATACCAAGCCTGTACTAATGGTTCAAGAGGGCATTAAGAAGGGACCACTAAGGGAAAGGGAAAGACAAAACCCAAGTATTACCTAGCTCGGCTCAAATCAAATGGGAGTGCACCTCAGGCCCAACCCAAGCCTAAGACGCAAAAACTCAAGGAGAACGAGAGTACATGCTTCCATTGCAACAAGTTAGGGCATTAGATGAAGAATTGCGCTCTCTTCAAGGAAGAACAAAAGAAGAATGGAGCCAAGGTGTCCAGTTCTGGTATTTTTTTTTGTGGAAATTAACCTTTCTATTTCTACCACTTAGGTACTAGATATCGATTGTGGTTCTCACATTTGTTCAAATGTGCAGGGGTTAAGAAATAGGTGGTTGCTTGGAAAGAATGAAGTGGACCTCCATGTGGCGAATGGAGCATGAGTTGATGCCATGGAGATAGGCGACTATCAACTCACTTTACCTTCTGGACTTTGTTCAGAATTGAAAAATTGTTATTATGTGCCTGCTATGAGAAGAAACATTATTTCAATTTCTTGTTTGGATATAGATGGATTTTATTTTGTTATTAATAATGGCAATATTCATATTCGTTGCCAAGGCATTTCATATGGCAATGCCATGTTACAAAATGGCCTTTATATCCTTGATCTACAAAACAAAGAGTCCATATACAACATTAATACAAAGAGGGTTAAATCAAATGAATTGAACCCTACTTACTTCTGGCATTGTAATTTAGGACATGCAAATGAAAAATTCATTTTAAGACTCCATAAATCTAGAGTGCTTGGGTCATTCGACTTAGAATCTTATGACACATGCGAGCTATGTTTGCATGCAAATATGACAAAGAGTCCTTTTAACAAGAAAGGTGAGAGGACTAGTGACTTATTAGAACTAATACATACTAATTTATGTGGACCATTAAGTACACAAGCTAGAGGTGGTTTTAGCTACTTCGTGACATTCACGAATGACTTCAGTAGATATGGCTATGTCTATCTACTGAAGTACAAATCTGAAACTTTTAAGAAATTCAAAGAGTTTAAGAATGAAGTAAAAAACCAACTTGGCAAAAGTATAAAATCCATTCTATCAGATCGAGGTGGTGAATACTTAAGCCAAGAGTTTAACAGTCATCTGAAGAAGTGTGGAATTATTTCAAAACTCACTCCTCCTAAAGCACCACAATGGTATGGTGTGTCTGAAAGGAGAAATCAAACTCTATTGGACATGGTTCGATCGATGATGAGCCAAGCTAATCTTCCTATCTCCTTTTTGGGTTATGCATTAGAAACTACTACATGTCTACTGAACCGTAGTCCAACTAAAGTAGTTGAGAAGACACCATATGTGATATGGTCTAGGAAAGAACCTAATATGTCATTTCTCAGGATTTGAGGCTGTAAAGTACATGTTAGGAAATTAACATCTAACAAGAGTCCAAACCCACTGTCTACTTATTTGTGGGTTATCCCAAATAGACAAAGGGATACTACTTTTACTCATAAGTCGAGAACAAAGTATTCATTGCTCGCAAGGCTATTTTCTTGGAAAAGGAATTCCTTTTCAAGAAAGACAGTGGGAGTAAAGTAGAACTTGGAGAAATTCAAGTGCCACAAACTCCTGTAGAGGATGAGTTGGAAATGGGATCAAGTTCACAATCAGTTATGGAACAAGAACTCATTGCACAAGAACCTAAAAGGTCCGGTAGGGTACGTCGGGATATTGAGAGATACAAATTTCTAATCACCGACAGTGACACAATTGAATTAGTGGATCGTGAGGATCCAACTACCTACAGAGAAGCTATTAAGAGCCCTAACTCAAAAAATTTGCTTGAAGCAATGAAATTTAAGATGCAATCAATGTACGATAACCAGGTTTGGACCTTGGTTGATCCATCGGAAGGTGCTAAGGTAATTGAATGCAAGTGGCTATTTAAACTCAAAGCTGACAAGACCTACAAAGGTAGACTAGTAGCAAAAGGTTTTCGAAAAACTCATAGTGTAGACTATGATGAGACCTTTTCACCTGTAGTCATGCTCAAGTCCATTAGGATCTTGATTGCCATAGCTGCATATCATGATTATGAGATATGGAAATTGGATGTCAAAACTACTTTCCTAAATGGAAATTTACTTGAGGATGTGTATATGACACAGCCTGAGGGTTTTGTCAATTCCAAGCATCCTAAGAAGGTTTGCAAGCTTCAAAAATCCATTTATGGATTAAAGCAAGCATCCCAAAGTTGAAATCTTTGTTTTGATGAAGCAATCAAGAATTTTCACTTTGTCAATAATGAAGATGAGCTTTGTATGTATAAGAAGGTTAGTGGGAGCATAATAGTATTTTTGGTCCCATATGTGGACAACATCCTTCTCATTGGGAATGACATTCCAACATTGCAAAATGTTAAGCAATGGTTGGGGAAGTGTTTCTCAACGAAAGACGTAGATGAAGTCGAGACAATACTTGGTATTCGAATCTATAGAGATAGATCGAATCGACTTTTGGGACTAGGTCAAGAAAAGTACATAGACAAAGTACTAAAGCATTTTAGTATGGGACACTCAAAGAAATGGTACATACCTTTGGCTTTAGGAGTTTCTTTAACTAAGAACAATGCCCTAAAACTAAAGAGGAGAGGGACAACATAAGTAAAATCCCATATGCATCTGCTATTGGATCTATCATGTATGCTACGTTATATACTAAGTTGGATGTTGCTCATGCACTGAGTATAACTAGTAGGTTTCAGTAAGACCCTGGTGAAAAGCATCGGTTGCTGTAAAGGGGATTTTAAAGTACCTACGAAGGATTAAGGATCACTTCTTGGTGTATGGTGGTCAAGAAGAGCTCATCATATAAGGTTATGCCGATGCTACTTTTCAAACCAACACTCAGGACATAAGATCACAAGCTGGATTTGTTTTTGTTTTGAACGGTGGTGCTTTCAGCTAGGGAAGCTCAAAGCAAGAGACTGTTGCCGAATCAACTACAAAATCTGAGTATATTGTAGCAAGTGAGGCTGCAAAAGAGGCTGTTTGGATTAGAAATTTCATTTTTAGATTAAGAATGGTCCCAAGCATCCTAGATCCATTAGAAATTTTCTGTGACAACAACGGGGCCATCACACAAACAAAGGAGCCTTGATAACACCAGAAATCCAAACACATACTCAGAAGGTATCACCTGATCAGAGAAATCATTGATCATGGGGACGTTAAGATTAGCAAGATAGCAAGTGAAAACAATGTAGCAGATCTATTGATAAAATATTTGCGTCCAAATCTACATTAAGCTTATTTGAGAGCATTCGGTTTGAGGGCTATGCCCAATTGGGACTAGTGCTAGTGGGAGATTGTTAGTGTAAGCCCTAGCCCTAATGCATTGTTATAAAACACTTAAATTAATAAATGAGGCATTTGTTTTATCTATTGTATTCCTATGCATATCAACTGATAGAACTATCCAAAAATGTTGTTTCAGTTTAAGTTATCATATGTGAGGCATATGGTTGTAAGACCTTGAAATAATAGAGACTTCATTTTAAATATCCGTAGCCAGTCATTGTTATGGGACTAACAAATGAATTAAGACTAGTATGCTCTATCTGAAAAGAAGCGTTTTGTCTTACAGATCATAAGGACAAGAGTGTCAATCAGAGATCATAGATACATGTTTAGAAAATGGTATCTGGATTCGATCCGTTCATGAGAACATTGCATGGTACTAGTCATAAGTGTTTCTCATGTGTATGTTTTGCATCGGAGTTCTTAGACCTAAAATCTCTATTAAACTCTTTATGAATTACTGTGTACTTTGACATACACCTAACGTACTCATAACAGGGTGACAAGTATGGGTATGCTTGGGTATACACTAATTCATTTTAGAGAGCATGAGAGAAGTAAATGGATTACCCCTCTCAATAAGAGATAAAATATCATCGGCCACTTGATCAGTGAACTAAAAAGTGTATGGCCATATCGAGATGAAATAATGAGTAATCATTATTTATCTGAGAGTTCAGTATCACTGGAATATCAAGAAAGGAATTAGTATATATAAGGATGACTAGTTCCATGCCTTATATTAATTCTGATATTTAAGGGTAAGAGACTATGGAAATTTGCATTAGGTCACTAAATTCCATTTGCATTTTTATTTAATTTAGAATGCTATAATATCTTGCTAGAGAATATATATAGCCTTTGAATTAATTCATTAATTCATTGCCAATATTAAATGGACCTATAGGATCACACATAAAGCATTGGGCTTAAAATATTTAAATAGAATATTGGGCATTTATTTGGACTTTTATTTAAAGTTAAATTAATGGGTATTAAAATTTCAAAATGGACCTTGGTCCATGAGAGAGGGAATTTCGGCCCATGTAGATTTAATTTCAATTAATTAATTATCTTGGATTAATTAATGTAATTGAGTATTAAATCTTAAATTTTATTTGAATCAAAATAAATTAATTAAATGGGAGATAATGTGAATGAAAATTCAAGGTAGAATCCTAAAGAATTCCGGCAACAATAAATCCCTAATAAAGTGATTTATTTTGATTAAATGTCTTATGTTTATTTTAAAATAATTTGAATTTAAAAAAAATAAAGGCATTTGAATTAAGATATATCACTTAATTAGGAAGTGATGGAGGCTGAAATTACTAGCTAAAGATGGTAAATTTTGGCATTCACAGTTGACCTAAACAAGTGATATATATTTATGAATTAAAAGGAAGAAAAACCCTAGCCATTTTTTGCTCTCTCTCTCACTTGGCCTAAATACACAAGGGGAAAGAATAACAAGATCAGATCTTGTGGTTTCAATCCATTCCCATTGCCAAATATTCAAACATAGAGCTAATACTCTCTGTTTTAAGCCATCTTTGCAACTGTGTGTGTGAGAATAGAGAGTAGTGGCATAAAGATAGCTCCTTGGCATTGGTGTTCTAGATCTAAAGTATATAAGTTCATCTTATATATTTGCAATTGCAAAATTCAAGCTTTGAAGAGCATCCAAACTTGTAAGTTTTAAAAAACCCTAAAATTGCATGTTTCGATTTTATGTTGTCTATTGCATGGCACAAATGATTAATATTTTTTATTTTTTCGCTGCATGATCTTCATGTATTTGCCATTTGATATCCCATCATATTTCATCTTAGTAGTTAGAACATTATGGATGATCACGTGCTAATTGTAATGTATTATAGGCATGAGCAAATAGGTGAGTGGCTTATTACACATTACTGCTAATCATTAATTCCTCTTGTGATCTTGAGTGAAAATAAGCTTTTACGGTTTCATAATTTTACATAAAATGTGATGTCCCCTTCCTTTTAACTTGGATAGGTACCCTTATGATTATTCTCTCATTATCACTAGGTTATATCATAGTATTTTAGGCAGAACCATTCCTTGACCTAGTGCATACCTTATGCCAATTTTATAAGACTCATTGAATAGCACATTATTTAAGTTACTAATTTGCCTCATGCTCTTCTTAGTTCTATGCTCTTTAAACCTAAACATACCTTTTAACAACATAATTCATATTAACATTGCCATGCGCAAGTCCCTTTAATTTAAAGTTCAAGTGAACCATCATTACTTAACTCAATGTGTTTAGTTACCTTAAACTTCGCACTCTCTCTATATATAGAGAGGTTCCTCAATTAAGTAATCATGCTTTATACACCTCACAAGTGACTTTGGGTAACTTATAGCTTAATTTGATCTTCTTCCTATTATAATACCATTTATGTCTTTTAGTTTCTATAATAATTCATGTTATATTCATGCCTTTATAATTGTATCTTTATAAACTTTAGCATTATAGGGAAAGAGAATTTCATAATCTATTACTCTAATTAAGTATCATATTAACCTTCACTTAATAAGCATTTATCCGCAGTCTTACTTATTACTAGTCAATTCACCTCAATTCTAGCTAACTTAATGATTTTATGGACCATATAATACTGTTTTCATTATCAAATTACGTGGCTTTATCTTGGGGTAAGAATATACTCAAATGAGTGGAAGAGTACATATGAAGCATGGTTGGACAATCATTTCATACAAAGAAAGGATGATTGGTCATGCATCTTATGAAGAGAATGGATGCTTGGCCATGCATTTCAAAAGACAAAAGTATAGTTGGCCATGTATTTTAAGAGATAAAAGCATAATTGGCCGTGTATTTCATGAAGAAAGTGGTAATTGGTCGTGCATTTCATGAGGGAAATAGCTAATTAGTCATGCACATGAAGGAGAAAGGCCATGCTTCATCGTGCATTTCAAAGGGAACAAACATACTTGGCTATGCATTGTGAAGAAGAAAAACACAAGTGGCCATGCGTGGAGAAAAAGAAAAGCACAAGTGGCCACGCATGGAGAAGAAAAAAAGCACAAGTGGTCGTGCATGGTGAAGAAGAAAATCACATGTGGCCACGCATGGAGAAGAAGAAAAGCACAAGTGACCATGTATAGAGAAGAAGAAAAGCACAAGTGACCATGCATGGAGAAGATAACCAGAAACCATAAATCTTGATTATGGAGACATAAATTTAAATCACAAACCTCACCATCCTACATACTTAAATGATCATTTAATTCTCAAATCATCTTATACTCATCAAAACTTACTAGATTGGGCCCTTAATCTTACTAACAACACAACACAAAAGAGGGAAAATATATATACAGTAATAGATGAAAACAAATCCCATACCTTTTATTTAAGATTAATCTCCTTCAACATCCATTCACCCATTCTTGAGATTATCCTTCCCTCTTACATAAGAAGATAACAATCATAAACTCTTTAACCCTAAATCCTGAAGTGAAACACAAACCAAAAAGAAAGCAAGAGAGGAAAGCATCACCTTAAGGATGCTAGCTCTCAAAACCCTAGGTTTCCTCTTCTTCATCCCGTAACCATAGAGCGAGAGAGAGAGAGAGAGAGAGAGAGATCCATCAAAATATCAATCTCCATCTCTCCAAAAAACCCTTAATTTTTTGAGTTGGAGAAATATCTCACAATGAGAAATTTTCAAAATGCCCTTATACATTTTAACCCTTAAAACTTATTTTCTTAACATTTAACTCCAAAATTCTTATTTAATTCAATTGCATACTTCTTTAAAATTACATCTTACCCATATCCAATTACATACATGCTAAAATTACCAAATACCCCTCTTGGGACTTAATCTCGATAATTGCAAAATAATCCAATTTTGCCTTAATTAATGCTAATCCTCCTTAATTAACTGTAATCTAGTTAGGGCCATGATTGGGTCCTCACAAAATCTATCTATAAGACATCCATATAATTAATTGAATTTCATATAATCTGTTTATTTTTGTTCTGGAATAGGTTGTAGTAGATGTATCTTTGTGTATATTGGTCAGAATGCTATGAGGTTAATTTTTATGAAAATAGACTTCTAAATATACATTTCATATGAAGAAACCAATGCCTAATTTTATTTCCAAGCATGTCAAATTTTAGCATGAAATTCATAGAAACCGTTTTCACTGTTATGGAGTAGATTTTGGTATTTCAAGCATAAATCTTGGTAGATGAGTCAAAATGCTATCCTATAAATTTTTGGATAAACTAGATACCTAGGACCAGAATTTTGATGGAGGGAAGTTGGTCTAATTCTGTCCTCATTTTATTCTATGAATTTTGTAAGTGGTAATAAAAATGGCATTGGTAGTATGAACAGTCTATGGTTTTTCTCAAATATCTTAAGTTATAGATATAATATTAAGATGAGTTTTGATGTTTTGGAAACTGTACATATAGGGAAATAAATTTTTAGAAGGTCTCTTGGCCTAAATATAACTTTTTCCAAATCAAAAATGGCACATAAGTTAGATCCAAAATGCTACCCCTGTACATAATTTTGTAGGTAGAAATTTTAATGTATTTTTTATTATTGTTTAAATGTTGTTATGTTAAATATATGCCTATATGAAAACAAATCAAATTATATATGGCATGTGATATGATTATTGATAAAGGTCTATATATACATATATATTCATATATGTGCATAAATAAAGATTATTGATAATGATATCAAATATTCATATGTGATCAAACTTATGCACATGCTTGTTATATGCAAAATTACTTACATGTATGTACTCCTATGATAGAGTAAACTTGTTTTTGAACATGCACTTATACTATGAAATAAGTGAAGTTTTAGCATTACTATGATAACATGTGTTGCCTAATGATAACATGTTTAAGTGTATGATCATGATGATATATACATATATATATTCAAATACTGGTACTCGTATTGCTATTTGAATATATGAATACCTATATATACATTAGAGATTGTGTATTATGATATGATCACATACATGTACAAATTGTGTAATATAAGCATAAGCATGATATTTATAAGGAACTTGAAAATTGTATTGCTTGCTACTAGAGTTTAACTGTGGATAGATAGGCGCCTATAGGGATATTGTAGCTGCTACTATTGGCCCACTTGGGTCTAAATTACTATTAATCTCGTTGGATCATAAACAGCTCTATTTGGGTTGTTATCCAACCCTGTTTGGGACCACTTGACCGGTCTACTATTCTTTTAACCCCCTTTAGGTCTATGTTTCGATATCCTTGAATATCCCTTATTTTGATACCCTCGAGTATCCCATATTTCTGTTATTCACCTTTAGAACTTAAGTAGGCTAAACTAAAGTATAAATGCATCATAGTTAATTACAGAATAATTAATGCATATGATATGTCGACTAACATGTTGAACTGTAGTTTTTAATGCATGGGTCATATTTATATACATTTATGCAAAGATTATTTTAAGAAGTGTTGAAATGCAAGGACACTGAATTGAATGTAGGGTTACATTGTTGTTTAAGACGTTACATTTTATTATATACTTATGTCTAATATATTATTCATAATATTTTCAATTTATGATGTTATATATTTCTGACGACCACTGCAAGTAGTTGTCTTTCATGTTTAGTATCCCAACTAAGCTTTATAGCTTAGCACGGGTTATTTTATCCATGTAGGTTCTATAGTCAAGGCTTTTACACAAGAACGTTCTCTACATCAGGAAAAGCCAACACCAGTTCATAGAAGTTCATGTAGGGATATTTTGGTTAAATTTTTGTATAAGTTTCTTTAATATCTATAAAAGGTTATATAATATATGTATGTCATATGGAAGATAATGTTGTAATAAGCTCATCATGAGAATGCTAGTATGTGCATACATATAGGAGCTAGAATGATTATATATATATATATATATTGTTAGGAATTATCGATTTTATGCATCACATACATAAGCGAAATTTAAAATTTTTAACCAATAGATCTGATATTGCCATGAATTTACAATATACATATTAATGAGAATAAGAAAAATCACCTTTGATTTTTGTTGAACAGTTGATTTTCCTTCTCACCGAGTTGTCGCAAACCATAGTGTCCAAAATTAAACACCTCCAATTAGTAATCCACACTATAGAAGGATTGAATGAACCAACAATGGAGGAACACAAGGGCTGGCCGAAATCCCTTGATTCTAGCAAGGGGGGTGGCGGCTAGGGTTGAGAGAGTGAGAGAATTTCTTTTCTCGTAATTGTTCACTTAACCCTAAAATCCCTATCACTTGGATTTTTATAGTTAAGTTAAAAATTCAACTTCATAATGGGATTGGGCTCTTTAAAATTGTTGGATAAATATTAAATGGGCTTCTGAAATTATTAATAATTTATTTGGGCTCAATTAAATCCAATTTAAATCCTTTCATAAAAGACTATGCAGAAAACCCACAAACTAGGCCCTTCACGCATACCCTTGGATTTAATCACCCAAATGAATTCCAAATCCATCCAAATTAAATATGTAGGCTCCATAAAACTTATGAAATATATTTAATTTATTTTGGTCCAAGAATTAGGCCTCAAAGGCCTTTTATCTGAAGTTGGCGTGAAACCCTTCCTTTGGAGGGTTTTTGCGCCAAACTCAATTTTTTAGGCCTCCATTATTTTCTCCAATGGATCTATTAATTATTATATCAGCCCTATAACACTTATAGTGCAATAATAATTAATTATCAAAAACAATATTTCAATTAGATCCATTTTACATAACATTTCTAGAAACTTCTACGAACAATTTTACTTGATCATAATTAATTAAACTATTTAATTAATTGCTCTTTTATTCACTTCTCTATTCCCATTATAATATCAAATATTATTATCCTTGTCGTTTTACCATTTTTTCCTTTTCTCTATATGTGTGTGACCTATTGGGTTCCTGTCCATATTGGCAGTATAATATGTAATTGTGAGTTCTATTCAAAACTCACATGATTTAAACTTCTTTAAATCTTTTTATCAATCCCTATTGATATTTATGATACATTATTTATACAAGTCATAATTGGCCTCTAGCTAGGCATCATGACTACCCAAATGTCAGGAAAGTCAAGTGGTTTGACTATACCCATCTATATAAATAGTTATAATGTAATTACTCCTTTCACCACTCTTATCTCAATTAGATTCTGAGTATGGATTTCTATCAACTCATATAAATCTAATTATGTATGTTCTATTAATTTAACCATTATTCCCAAAATTCCCTTCATGGATCTCTATCCATCTTGGCATATTACTCTGGCCAAAGATTCTCTGAACAAGGCAATTATAGAATCATGCAAGATAACTTTCTTTAATAAATTTGGGATGGTGAATCCTTTGTTAATCACTCAACTATCTTCAAGTTGTTAGAGAGTATGCCCTAGAGCCCATGTAATAGGGATGTATTTCATATTTATGAATTCATATTCTTAATAAAAGGCATCATTCATTTATTAATGCTATGTTTAAATACATGAGTTTGTAAATCTTAAATTAATAAATGAAGTCCTAGATATTATAAACACAATGCAAAGGCCATCATGAAAGTGTTCATGATATGAGATGTCTATTGTATGCAAATGTGTTAACATCTAAATATCCCTAGTCATAGAATTAACAAGATAGGGCATTATTAATTCGGAGAGACTAGCACATGTTATGCTTATTGAATGGTTCAAGCAGTGGTTCTTATAATTGTGATTATGGAAGATAATCAAAGCTAACAGGTGGATGTTTGTTAGAAAAACCAGTTCATTGGAGACCTGTAAATAGAATCTTCATATGGATATTATGTTAGAGAGTATGCCCTAGAGCCCATGTAATAGGGATGTTTTTCATATGTATGAAATTTATATTCTTAATAAAAGGCATCATTCATTTATTAATTCTATGTTTGAATATATGAGTTTGTAAATCTTAAATTAATAAATGAAGTCCTAGATATTATAAACACAGTGCAAAGGCAATCATGAAGGTGTTCATGATGTGAGATTTCTATTGCATGCAAATGTGTTAATATCTAAATATCCCTAGTCAGAGAATTAACAAGATAGGACATTGTTAATTCGGACAGACTAGCACATGTTATGCTTCTTGAATGGTTCAAGCAGTGGTTCTCACAACTATGATTATGAAAGATAATCAAAGCTAACATGTGGATGCTTGTTAGAAGAACAAGTTCATTGGAGACCTGCAAAGAGAATCCTCACATGGATATTAAATCTATATCAGTGAGGAATCTCTTCATAGCGGTTGTGCAAGTATCCTTAGACTTGAGAACACCAAAGTTATCTTAAGTAGCAAGTGGTATACTTTGACTCCATACTGATTACTACCAACTGGGAGTGAACATAGTTAGGAGATTGGGTATATCATGACCTACTTGAAGATAGTTGAGTGATTGACAAAGGATTCACCATCCGAGATTTAACAAGGGAAGTTATCTCGCATGATTCTATAATTGCCTTGTTCAGAGAATCTCTGGCCAGAGTAATATGCTGAGATGGATGGAGATCCATGAAGGGCATTTTAGGAACAATGGTTAAATTAATAGAACATACATAATTAGATTTATATGAGTTGACAAAAATCCATACTCAGAATCTAATTGAGATAAGAGTGGTGAAAGGAGTAATTGCACGGTAATTGTTTCTATGAAAGGGTATAGTCAAACCACATGACTTTTCTGACATTTGGGTAGTCATGATGCCTAGCTAGAGGCCAATCATAACTTGTATAATGATGTATCAAAAGTATTGATAGGGATTGATAAGATGATTTAAAGGAGTTTAAATCATGTGAGTTTTGAATAGAACTCATAATTACTTATTATACTGCCAACATGGACAGGAACCCAATAGGTCACACACTTATAGAGAAAAGGGTAAAATGGTAAAATAACAAGGATAATAATATTTGATATTATTATAAAGGTAGAGAAGAGAATATGATAATAATTAATTAAAGAGTTTAATTAATTATGATTAAATGAAATTGTCCGCGGAACTTTTGAGAAATGTTCTGCAAAATTGGACCTAATTGAAATAATGTATTTCATGATTAATTATTATTGTCTTATAAGTGTTTTAGGACTACTATAAGTGTTATAGGACTGGTATAATAATTAATAAGTCCATTGGAGCAATTATTAAGGGCCAGAGGAATGAAGCAGTTGGCTGAAGCCCTTTTGTAAGGGCCACATGCCTACCTCAGAACAGAAGGCCTTAATGGCCTATTTAATGGACCAAATTAATTTATATATGTTACATAAGTGTTATGGAACCCACATATTTAATTTTGTTGGATTTGGAATCCATTTGGGTATTTAAATCCAATTAGTTGCATAAAGGGCCTAGTTTGTGGGTTTTGTGCATAGACTTTTATGAAAAGGTTTAAATTGGATTTAATTAAGCCCAAATGATTATAATTAATTTCAAAGGTCCAATTAATAATTCTCCAACAATTTTAAAGAGCCTAATCTCATTAAAGAGTTGGAATTTTAACCTAACTATAAAAGGCTAGCTAATGAGAATTAGGGTTAAGTGATTAAAACAAAAAGAAAGTCTTTTCTCTTAATCTCTCTATCCCTTTTGCGCCAACTCCTAAGCTAGCTCTTGGGAATTTCGGCCAGCCCTAGTTAAACAGCAATTTGTTGGTTCAATTTACCCCTCTCTAGTGTGGATTACTCATTGGAGGTGTTTGATTTTGGACACTGTGGTTTGCGATAACTTGGTGCGAAGTAAAATCAACTATTCAACAAAAATCAAAGGTGATTTTTCTTATTCTCATATAGTTATATTGTGTATTCATGGCAAGATCAGTTCTAATGGTTAAAAAATTTTAAAATTTTGCTCATGTATGTGATGCATGTAACCGTTAAAATCCAACATGGTATCAGAGCCAAGGTTTTGCCATGTATATACAATTCTATATTCTTCTGCAGAATAAGTTTTGTTTTTGTTTTGAGTTATTTATTTCATGAACTTTAAAATATTAGATTTGATTGTTCATGAATGAGAAATATTGATTTCTGGTTGTATGTGTGATTAAATAAATTTGGTGGAAACAAAAACGAAATTTTTAAAGGATTGTGACTAGGGTTTGGCGTGAAACCCTAGGTGATTTAAGGGGCTGTTCTAATTTAATTTCTTATGGATCCATTAAAACCTCATTTAGATGATATTTTATGTGTTTAATATGTGATATTAAGTTGTAGGATCGAACGGAATTAAAATCGAACAAGTTTTGCATGAAAACTAGTTTAGTCGAAAAGTTCGATAAATTGGTGTTCTTCGTGTGTTCTTGATGTGTTCTTGATTAGAACGACTTTTGATCTTCTAAATCTGATATATATGATATATTAAAGTGTTTTTAATTAATTGGATTAATTAAAATGGGCCTTAAATTAATTTGATTAATTTTAATTTATTAAAACAACTTAATGGGTTTAATTATGTTTACGAACTTGGTTTAAATTAGTGAATGACTTGGTGGGCCCAAGGAGCTGATTTAAATTAAACATTATAAACATTAATTAAGTTTATTAATGGGTTTTAAGGGCTGGAGTGGGCTTAGCTCATTCCAAAAGGCCCAAATGGTCCAAAAGACACAAAACTAGTTTGTGTGTGAACACAGTTAGGGTTTTTCTTCTGTGGGTTTCGGCCTACATTTGTTTTAAGCCCAAAATTGATTCTTTTAATTATTTAATATGATTAATTAATTAAATAATCAGTTTATAATTAATTAATAATCAATTGGATTGATTATTAAGACAAGAACACATGCATGCAAAAAGGTTTCCTAAAATGAAAGTTTCCAAAATGGAAAAAGTTTCCTAATTTGATCACATCATTAAAATAACGAGAAATATAGTTTCAAAGGTTGAAACAAAGTTAGTAATCCATTTCTTTATGCATTAGAGAGGCATATAATGGTGTATGATTGACATGATGGTTAGTTATGGACAAAGCCCAATGTGATTGAGCATAATGCATGTTTTGGCCCAATGAGGACTTTCATATCCCGACCACTTGTTTTTGGTTTGTGTTTCGTTTCAAATTGTAATATGTAATTATATTACTTAGATTAGAACTAGAAATAGAGATGGAGACCAATATCAAGGAGCAAAATGGGCCAGATGGAGATCCAACAAACTTGAAGATAATGTAATTATTTTCTTGTTTGAATCATGCATACTACCTAGGTGTGACCTTTTGATTTCCCTCTTGGCTCAGGGAAATCAATGTAGTGAAGTCCATAACTATACCATATTTGTATGCTTATATTTATGTGATAGATATAGGATGCATACCAATGTATGCCAACCATGTATGATGAGACTTAATTAACTAAAACCCTCAAACAAATACTAAGGTATATAAGCCTTCCATTAATTTGAGGAGAACTAAAGTTCTTTATAGTGTGGGTTGTTGACCACAGTCAAGCTCACATTATATTGAATATGTTCAAATCTAATTAAATGGGTCATCTTAGCTAGCCCATTAGTTTGTTGACCACAGTCAAGGCTAATGGTTCTAAAGGCAAGATTAGGGAATGCATATATGATATGCATGCATCAAGAGTTGATAACCTAATGATCCAATAGTTGTGTAGAGACACAATTGATATAGAGATACCTACCTTTCAAGGGTATGGAATTTGGCTTGTTGACCACAGTCAAAGTCAAATTACATATCAAGGATTGGATATTGGCCCAATAAGAAGACCATCGGGTTTTCTCGGATTATATAGTGAGGGCTATTAATTCGCAATAAAATTAGTGGGAGTAAATGGATTAATTAAAGACCTTATTAATGCATACATATATATGAACATACTCTCATATCTTTTCTTTTTCACATCTAGGTCATCATCATGAGCACATCAAACATTAATATACGATCAATCTTTGTTAACAAGCTGGTTGGCAACAACTATTCTGACTGGATCAGGCAAGTGAGAATTGTTCTCAGAGCTAAATAGATCCACTATGTCTTGGATAAAGATCCACCACCACTTCCATCAGATGATGCCATTGATGAGATCAAAGGCATTTATCGAAAATACATGGAGGATAGTGAAGCAACAGCATGTCTGATGCTGGGTGCTATGTCCTCGGAGCTTCAAAAGCAACATGAAATGATGGATGCTAGAACCATCGTTTTGCATCTACAGGAGCTTTATTCTTCTCAGGCTAGAACTGAGCAATATGAGATTGCTTGAGCTCTATTTAGCTGCAAAATGGTTGAAGGCACTTCAGCTGCTACTCATGCATTGAAGATGTATGGGTATATTGAGCATTTGAGTAGACTTGGCTATGTTATGGATAATGATCTATACATAGATTTAATCTTGTACTCGTTGGCACCAAGTTATGCACCTTTCGTGCTTAACTTCAACATGAACAAGATCCAAGTATCCATTCCTGAGTTAATCAATATGCTCAAGATAGCTGATGGATCATTTAAGAAGGATCCAAAAACTGTCATGGTTGTCACTTCTGCTAAAGGCAAGAAGCAGAAGAAGAAGAAGAAGAAGAAGATAACCAAGGCGCAGCCAAAGAATGGTGGGATCTCCAAGAAGAAGGTTGCCAAGAAAGAGAATCCCAAAGGAACTTGCTTCCATTATGGAAAGGATGGTCATTGGAAGCGTAACTACAAGGCCTATCTAGATTCTCTCAAGGAGAACAAGCAAGATGATGCTTCTACTTCAGGTATTCATATGATTGAAATTAATACTTATTCTATTGCTTCAAAACAATCTTGGGTATTAGATACCGGATGTGGATCTTATTTATGTAATGATCTACAGGGGCTTAGAAGCTTTAGAAGAGTTGGAAAGGTAGAGATATGTTTGCAGTCAGCTACTGGACAGAACATCTTTACAACAGTTGTGGGGACTTACTATTTGCCTCTTCCTAGTGGATTAGTACTGGAATTAAATAATTGTTATTATGTTCCAGCTTTATCCAAAAGTATTATTTCTTTCAGTCGTTTGATGAATGATTATGATATTTCTTTAAAGGACAAATGTTGTTACATTTTTAAGAACAATATGTTTTATGCAAAAGCTATCATTGAGAATGGTATATTTGTTCTTGATTTAATTAAAGAAGTACATAATGTGGATACCAAGAGAATGAAACATGATAATCTAAATACCTCATACTTATGGCATTGTCGTTTAGGCCATATAAATGAAAAACGCATGACCAAATTACACAAGTTAGGTGATTTGGGATCATTTGATTATGAATCATTTGATACAAGTGAATCTTGTTTATTGGGAAAAATGACAAAAGCTCCCTTTATTGGTAAAGGAGAATGAGCTAAAATGGTTTTGGACTTAATACATTCAGATATATGTGGTCCAATGACTACACATTCCAGAGGAGGTTACTCCTACTTCATTACTTTCATTGATGATTATTCCAGGTTTGGATACATCTATCTAATGAAATATAAGTCTGAAGCATTTGAAAAGTTCAAAGAGTTCAAAAATGAAGTTGAGAAACAACTTGGCAAAAGTATTAAAACACTTAGATCAGATCGAGGTGGAGAATACTTAAGTCAAGAGTTTCAGGATTATCTTAGAGATAATGGGATTTTATCTCAATGGACTCCTCCATATACACCATAACACAATGGTGTCTCTGAAAGGAGAAATCGAACACTATTAGATATGGTTTGATCAATGATGAGCTGAGCAAACTTGCCTAAGTCCTTTTGGGTATATGCACTAGAAATTGCTGTTTATTTGTTAAATAGAGTTCCTAGTAAATCGGTTGATGTTACTCCATATGAGATGTGGAATAACAAGAAACCCACGCTTTCTCATATGAAAAATATGGGGTTGTCCTGCTTATGTGAAGAGGACAATGTCAGACAAACTGGATGTTAAGTCTGACAAATGTTTATTTGTGGGATATCCAAAAGAAACGTTTGGATATTATTTCTATCATCCCTTAGAACAAAAGGTGTTTGTTTCAAGGCATGTTGTCTTCTTGGAAAGAGAATTTCTCCTACGAGAGGACAGTGGGAGTAAAATTGAACTTAGTGAAGTTCAAGACCCACAAATAAAAGATGATCAACTGATTGAACCCGAAACTAAATTTCATAATGATGAGATTACAATTGAACCTGATTATACACAAAATCCTAGAAGATCTACTAGGATGTGTTCTATCCCTGTGAGATATGGATTTCACATTGATTCGGATAGAGGCATAACTGTAGTAGAGGACAATGAGCCAACAAGCTATCAAGAAGTTTTGAACAGTTCAGAACGTGATTTATGGCTTAAGGCTATGCAGTCTGAAATGGACTCCATGTATGAGAACAAAGTATGGACTTTAACTCAACCACCTGAAGGGATAAAATCCATAGGGCGCAAATGGGTCTTCAAAAAGAAGACTAACATGGAAGGTAATATAGTTACCTATAAAGTTCGCTTAGTAGCAAAAGGTTATCGTCAAAAAGAAGGTATTGACTATGATGAAACTTTTTCTCTTGTAGCGATGCTTAAGTCTATAAGAATACTTTTAGCCATTGTAGCTCATTATGATTATGAGATTTGACAAATGGATGTGAAGACAGCTTTCCTTAATGGAAATCTAACCGAGGATGTGTATATGACACAACCAGAAGGATTCACATCAGGAAATGGTGAAAAGGTATGCAAGCTTCAAAGATCCATTTATGGATTGAAGCAAGCCTCTAGGAGCTGGAACATACGATTCAATGAGACAATCAAAGAGTTTGGTTTCTCACAGAATGAAGATGAACCTTGTGTGTATAAAAGGGTCAGTGGGAGTGCAATTGTCTTCCTAGTTCTATATGTAGATGACTTATTGATCATGGGAAATGACATTTCTCTTCTCCAATCTGTTAAAATATGGTTATCCAAGCAATTATCCATGAAAGACCTTGGAGAAGCATCCTATATTCTAGGAATAAGGATCTATAGAGATAGATCCAATAGGTTGCTAGGTCTTTCTCATAAGACATATATAGATAAAGTATTGAAGAGGTTCAATATGGATCTCCCTAAGAAAGGGTTTATACCCATGGTGCATAGGAAACACCTTTCTAAGTCTATGTGTCCACAGACACTAGAGGATAGAGAGAGCATGAATAGAATACCATATGCATCTACAATTGGTTCTATCATGTATGCTATGTTATGTACACGTCCAGATGTAGCATTTGCTTTGAGTGTCACAAGCAGATTCCAATCCAATTTTGGAGAGGAATACTGGGCTGCTGTCAAGAATATTCTTAAGTACTTGAGAAGGACTAAGGATATATTCTTGGTATATGGAGCGGGCAGTTTGGAAGTAAATGGGTATACAGATGCCAGCTTCCAATCTAACAAAGATGATTGTAAATCACAATTTGGTTATGTGTTCATAATGGGAGGAGGAGCAGTTAGTTGGAAAAGCTCCAAACAAGAAACAACTGCTGAATCCACGATGGAAGCTGAGTACATTGCTGCTTCAGAAGCAGCCAAAGAAGTAGTCTGGATCAAAAAGTTCATAACCAAACTAGGAGTGGTGCCTAGCATTGTTGATCCGATTTCTTTATATTGTGACAACAACGGAGCCATTGCGCAAGCAAAGGAACCACGGTCTCATCAGTGATCCAAGCATGTTCTCAGACGCTACCATCTCATAAGGGGAATAGTAGCTAGAAATGATGTGAAAATAGAAAGGGTTCCCACAGATGACAATGTGGCGGATCCCCTCACTAAAGCACTTTCCCAGATTAAGCATGATCACCGTATAAATAGCATGGGTCTGAGACATACGAGTGATTGGCTCTAGTGCAAGTGGGAGATTGTTAGAGAGTATGCCCTAGAGCCCATGTAATAGGGATGTTTTTCATATGTATGAAATTTATATTCTTAATAAAAGGCATCATTCATTTATTAATGCTATGTTTGAATACATGAGTATGTAAATCTTAAATTAATAAATGAAGTCCCAGATATTATAAACACAGTGCAAAGGCAATCATGAAGGTGTTCATGATGTGAGATGTCTATTGCATGCAAATGTGTTAATATCTAAATATCTATAGTCATAGAATTAACAAGATACGACATTGTTAATTCGGATAGACTAGCACATGTTATATTTCTTGAATGGTTCAAGCAGTGGTTCTCATAACTGTGATTATGGAAGATAATCAAAGCTAACATGTGGATGCTTGTTAGAAGAACAAGTTCATTAGAGACCTGCAAAGAGAATCCTCACATGGATATTAAATCTATGTCAGTGAGGAATCTCTTCATAGCGGTTGTGCAAGTATCCTTAGGCTTGAGATCACCAAAGTTATCTTAAGTAGTAAGTGGTATACTTTGACTCCATAACTGATTACTTCCAACTGGGAGTGAACATAGTTAGGAGATTAGGTATATCATGACCTACTTGAAGATAGTTGAGTGATTGACAAAGGATTCACCATCCCAGATTTAACAAGGGAAGTTATCTCCCATGATTCTATAATTGCCTTGTTCAGAGAATCTCTGGCAAGAGTAATATGCCGAGATGGATGGAGATCCATGAAAAGAATTTTAGGAACAATGGTTAAATTAATAGAACATACATAATTAGATTTATATGAGTTGACAGAAATCCATACTCAGAATCTAATTGAGATAAGAGTGGTGAAAGGAGTAATTGCACGGTAACTATTTCTATAGAAGGGTACAGTCAAACCACATAACTTTCATGACATTTTTGTAGTCATGATGCCTAGCTAGAGGCCAATCATGACTTGTATAATGATGTATCAAAAGTATCAATAGGGATTGATAAGGTGATTTAAAGGAGTTTAAATCATGTGAGTTTTGAATAGAACTCACAATTACTTATTATACTGCCAACATGGACATGAACCCAATAGGTCACACACATATAGAGAAAAGGGTAAAATGGTAAAATAACAAGGATAATAATATTTGATATTATTATAAAGGTAGAGAAGAGAATATGATAATAATTAATTAAAGAGTTTAATTAATTATGATCAAATAAAATTGTTCGCGAAACTTTTGAGAAATGTTCTGCAAAATTGGACCTAATTGAAATAATGTATTTCATGATTAATTATTATTGTCTTATAAGTGTTTTAGGACTACTATAAGTGTTATAGGACTGGTATAATAATTAATAAGTCCATTGGAGAAATTATTAAGGGCCAGAGGAATGAAGCAGTTGGCGGAAGCCCTTCTGTAAGGGCCACACGCCTACCTCAGAACAGAAGGCCTTAATGGCCTATTTAATTGACCAAATTAATTTATATATGTTATATAAGTGTTATAAAACCCACATATTTAATTTGGTTGTATTTGGAATCCATTTGGGTATTTAAATCCAATTAGTTGCACAAAAGGCCTAGTTTGTGGGTTTTGTGCATAGACTTTTATGAAAAGGTTTAAATTGGATTTAATTAAGCCCAAATGATTATAATTAATTCCAGAGGCCCAATTAATAATTCTCCAACAATTTTAAAGAGCCCAATCTCATTAAGGAGTTGGAATTTTAACCTAACTATAAAGGGCCAACTAATGAGAATTAGGGTTAAGTGATTAAAACAAAAAGAAAGTCTTTTCTCTTAATCTCTCCCTCCCTTTTGTGCCAACTCCTAAGCTAGCTCTTGGGAATTTCGGCCAGCCCTAGTTAAACACCAATTTGTTGGTTCAATTTACCCCTCTCTTGTGTGGATTACTCATTGGAGGTGTTCGATTTTGGACACTGTGGTTTGTGACAACCCGGTGCGAAGTAAAATCAACTTTTCAACAAAAATCAAAGGTGATTTTTCTTATTCTCATATAGTTATATAATGTATTCATGGAAAGATCAGTTCTAATGGTTAAAAATTTTTAAAATTCCGCTCATGTATGTGATGCATGTAACCGTTAAAATCCAACATATTAAATCTATGTGAGTGAGGAATCTCTTCATAATGGTTGTGCAAGTATCCTTGGACTTGAGATCACCAAAGTTATCATAAGTACAAAGTGGTATATTTTGACTCCATAACTGATTACTTCCAACTGAGAGTGAACATAGTTAGGAGATTGAGTATATCATGACCTATTTGAAGATAGTTGAGTGATTGACAAAGGATTCACCATCCAAAATTTAATAAGGGAAGTTATCTCACATGATTTTATAATTGCCTTGTTTAGAGAATCTCTGGACAGAGTAATATGCCAATATGGATAGAGATCCATAGAGGGCATTTTGGGAACAATGGTTAAATTAATAGAACATACATAATTAGATTTATATGAGTTGATAGAAATCCATTCTTAGAATCTAATTGAGATAAGAGTGGTGGAAGGAGTAATTGCACGGTAACTATTTCTATAGAAGGGTATAGTCAAACCACTTGAATTTTCTGACATTTGGGTAGTCATGATGCCTAGCTAGAGGCCAATCATGATTTTTGTAATAGTGTATCAAGAATATCAATAAAGATTGATAAAATGATTTAAAGAAGTTTAAATCATATGAGTTTTGAATAGAACTCACAATTACATATTATACTGTCAATATGGACAGGAACCCAATAGGTCACACACATATAGAGAAAAAAGATAAAATGCTAAAATGACAAGTATAATAATATTTGATATTATTATGGGGATAGAGAAGTGAATAAGATATTAATTAATTAAATAGTTTAATTAATTTTGATCAAGTAAAATTGTTCGCAGAACTTTTTTGAAATGTTTTGTAAAATTGGACCTAATTGAAATAATGTATTTCATAATTGATTATTATTGAAATATAAGTGTTATAGGGATGATATAATAATTAATAAGTCCATTGGAGGAATTATAAAGGGCCAAAGAAGTTAAGTTGGCATAGAAGCCCTCTAGAAGAAGAGCCACATGCCAACTCCAAAACAGAAGGCCTTAGAGGCCTACTTCTTGGACCAAAATAAATTAAATATGTTACATAAGTGTTGTGGAGCCTACATATTTAATTTGGTTGGATTTTGAATTCATTTGGGTAATTAAATCCAAGTATATGTACAAAGGGCCTAGTTTGTGGGTTTTGTGCATAGTCTTTTGTGAAAGGGCTTAAATTGGATTTAATTGATGCCAAATAATTCCAGAAGCCCAATTAATAATTCTCCAACAATTTTAAAGAGCCCAATCCCATTATGAAGTTGGATTTTTTAACCTAACTATAAAAATCCAAGAGATGTGGAATTAGGGTTAAGTAAGTGTGAACAATTAAGAAAACACTCTCTCTCTTTTCTCTCAACCTTAGCCGCCACCTTCCCAAGCTAGCATCTAGGGATTTGAACCAGCCCTTGTTCCTCCCAATTTTTGGTTCTTTCAATCCTTCTCTAGTGTGGATTACTCATTAAAGGTGTTCGATTTTGGACACTGTGGTTTGCGACAACTCGGTGAGAAGTAAAATCAACTATTCAACAAAAATCAAAGGTGATTTTTCTTATTCTCATTAATATGTACATTTTAAATTAATGGCACGATCAGATATATTGGTTAAAAATTTTAAATTTCGCTTATGTATGAGATGCATGTAACCAATAATTCCCAACACAAGTAGGTCATGATATACCCAACCTCCTAACTATGTTCACTCCCAGTTGGAAGTAATCAGTTATAGAGTCAAAGTATACCACTTGCTACTTAAGATAACTTTGGTGATCTCAAGTCTAAGGATACTTGCACAACCGCTATGAAGAGATTCCTCGCTAACATAGATTTAATATCCATATGAGGATTCTTTTTGGAGGTCTCCAATGAACTTATTCTTCTAACAAGCATCCAAATGTTAGCTTTGATTATCTTCCATAATCACAATTATGAGAACCACTGCTTGAACCATTCAAGAAGCATAAAATGTGCTAGTCTGTACGAATTAACAATGTCCTATATTGTTAATTCTATGACTAGGTATTTTAGATATTAACATATTTGCATGCAATAGACATCTCATATCATGTACACTTACATGATTGCCTTTGCACTTTGTTTATAATATCAAGGACTTCATTTATTAATTTAAGATTTACAAACTCATGCATTTAAACATAGCATTAATAAATGAATGATGCCTTTTGTTAAGAATATGAATTCATACTTATGAAATACATCCCTTTTACATGCGCTTTAGGGCATACTCTCTAAGAATCTCCCACTTGCACTAGAGCTAATCACTCATATGTCTTAGAGCCATGTTATTTATATGGTGATCGTGCTTTATCTGGAAAAGTACTTTAGTAAGGGGATCTGCCACATTATCATCTGTGAGGACCCTTTCTATTTTCACATAATTTCTAGCTACTATTTCCCTTATGAGATGGTAGCGTCTGAGAACATGCTTGGATCGCTGATGAGATCATGGTTCCTTTGCTTGTGCAATGGCTCCATTGTTGTCACAATATAAAGGAATCGGATCAACAATACTAGGCACCACTCCTAGTTTAGATATGAACTTTTTGATCCAGACTGCTTCTTTGGTTGCTTTTAAAGCAGCAATATACTCAGCTTCTACCGTGGAATCAACAGTTTTTTCTTATTTGGAACTCTTCCAACTAACTGCCCCTCCTCCCATTACGAACACAACACCATATTGTGATTTACAATCATCTTTGTCAATTTGGAAGTTGGCATCTGTATACCCATTTACTTTCAAACTGCCCTCCCCATATACTAAGAATATATCCTTAGTCCTTCTCAAGTACTTAAGGATATTCTTGACAGCTGCCAAGTGTTCCTCTCTAAAATTGGATTGGAATCTGCTTGTGACACTCAAAGCAAAAGCTACATCTGGACGTGTACATAACATAGCATATATGATAGAACCAATTGCAGATGTATATGGTATTCTATTCATGCTATCTCTATCCTCTAGTGTCTGTGGACATATAGATTTAAAAAGGTGTTTCCCATGCACCATGGGTATAAACCCTTTCTTAGAGAGATCCATATTGAACCTCTTCAATACTTTATCTATATATATACTCTGAGGAAGACCTAGCAACCTATTGGATCTATCTGTATAGATCCTTATTCCAAGAATATAGGATGCTTTTCCAAGGTCTTTCATGGATATTTGCTTGGATAACCATATTTTAACATATTGGGGAAGAGAAATGTCATTTCCCATGATCAATATGTCATCCACCTATAGAACTAGGAAGACAATTGCACTCCCAATGACCCTTTTATACAAACATGGTTCATCTTCATTATGGTAGAAACCAAACTCTTCAATTGTCTCATTGAATTGTATGTTCCAGCTCCTAGAGGCTTGCTTCAATCCATAAATGGATCTGTGAAGCTTACATACCTTTTCGCCATTTCCTGATGTGAACCCTTCTGCTTGTATCATATACACATCCTCAGTTAGATTTTCATTTAGGTAAGCTATCTTCACATCCATTTGCCAAATCTCATAATCATAATGAGCTGCAATGGCTAAAAGTATTCTTATAGACTTAAGCATCCCTACAAGAGAAAAGGTTTCATCATAGTCAATACCTTCTTTTTGATGATAGCCTTTAGCTACTAAGCTAGCTTTATAGTTAACTATATTACCTCCCATGTTGGTCTTCTTTTTGAAGACCTATTTGCACCTTATGGGTTTTATCCCCTCAGGTGGTTGAGTTAAAGTCCATACTTTATTTTCATACATGGAGTCCATTTCAGACTGCATAGCCTTAAGCCATAAATCACATTTTGAACTGTTCAAAACTTCTTGATAGCTTGTAGGCTCATTATCCTCTAAGATAGTTATGCCTCTATATAAATCAATGTGAAATCCATATCTCACAGGGATAGAACGCATTCTAGTAGATCTTATAGGATTTTTGGATAATTAGGTTCAACTGTAATCTCATCATTATGAAATTCAGTCTCAGGTTCAATCGATTGATCTACTTCTATTTGTGGGTCTTAAACTTCACCAAGTTAAATTTTACTCCCACTATCCTCTCGTAGGAGAAATTCATTTTCCAAGAAGACATCATGCCTTGAAACAAACGCCTTTTGTTCTAAGGGATGGTATAAATAATATCCAAACATTTCTTTTGGATATCCCACAACTAAATATTTGTCAGACTTAACATTTAGTTTGTCTGACACTGTCCTCTTCACATAAGCAGGAGAACCCCATACTTTCATATGAGAAAGTGTGGGCTTCTTGTTATTCCATACTCATATGGAGTAACATCAACCGATTTACTAAGAACTCTGCTTAACATATAAAAAGTAGTTTCTAGTGCATATCCCCAAAACGACTTAGGCAAGTCAACTCAGCTCATCATGGATCGAACCATATCTAATAGTGTTTGATTTCTCCTCTCAGATACACCATTGTGTTGTGGTGTATATGGTGAAGTCCATTGAGATAAAATCCCATTATCTCTAAGATAATCTTGAAATTCTTGGCTTAAGTATTCTCCACCTCGATCCGATCTAAGTGTTTTAATACTCTTGCCAAGTTGTTTCTCTACTTCATTTCTGAATCCTTTGAACTTTTCAAATGCTTTTGATTTATATTTCATTAGATAGATATATCCAAATCTGGAGTAATATTCTATGAAAGTAATGAATAGGAGCAACCTCCTCTAGCATGTGTAGTCATTGGACCACATATATCAGAATGTATTAAGTCCAAAACAATTTTAGCTCGTTCTCCTTTACCAATAAAGGGAGCTTTTGTCATTTTTTCCAATAAACAAGACTCATATGTATCAAATGATTCATAATCAATTGATTCCAAATCACCTGACTTGTGTAATTTGGTTATGCATTTCTCATTTATATGGCCTAAACGACAGTGCCATAAATATGAGGTATTTAGATTATCTTGTTTCATTCTCTTGGTATCCACATTATGCACTTCTTTAATTAAATCAAGAACAAATATACCATTCTCAATTATAGCTTTTGCATAAAACATATTGTTCTTAAAAATGTAACAACACTTGTCCTTTAAAGAAATGTCATAATCGTTCAATAAACAACTGAAAGAAATAATACTTTTGGATAAAGCTAGAACATAATAACAATTATTTAATTATAGTATTAATCCACTTGAAAGAGGCAAATGGTAAGTCCCCACAACTGTTGTAGAGATATTTTGTCCAGTAGCTGACTGTAGACATATTTTTGCCTTTCCAACTCTTCTACTGCTTTTAAGCCCCTGTAGATCATTACACAAATGAGATCCACATCCAATATCTAATACCCAAGATTGTTTTAAAGCAATAGAATAAGTATTAATTTCAATCATATGAATACCTAAAGTAGAAGTATCAACTTGCTTCTTCTCCTTGAGAGAATCTAGATAGGCCTTGCAGTTACGCTTCCAATGACCATCTTTTCCACAATGGAAGGAAGTTCCTTTAGGATTCTCTTTCTTGGTAACCTTCTTCTTGGAAATTCCACCATGCTTTGGCCATGCCTTGGTCATCTTATTCTTCTTTAGCTTCTTGCCTTTAGCAAAAGTGACAACCATGACACTTTTTGAATCCTTCTTGAAGGATCCATCAGTTATTTTGAGCATGTTGATTACCTCAGCAATGGTTACTTGGATCTTGTTCATGTTGAAGTTAAACACAAAAGGTGCATAACTTGGAGCTAATGAGTACAAGATTAAATCTGTATAGATCATTATCCATTACGTAGCCAAGTCTAATCAAATGTTCAATCTACCAATACATCTTCAATGTGTAAGTAGCAGCCGAAGTGTCTTCCACCATTTTACAGCTAAATAAAGCTCTAGCAATCTCATATTGCTCATTTCTACCCTGAGAAGAATAAAGCCCCTCTAAATCCAAATTGATGGTTGTAGCATCCATCATCTCATGTTGCTTCTGAAGCTCTGAGGACATAGCACCTAGCATCAGACATGCTGCTGCTTCACTATCCTCCATGTATTTTCAATAAGTGCCCTTGATCTCATAAATGAAATCATCTGATGGAAGTTGTGGTGGATCTTTATCCAAGACATATTGGATCTTTTCAGCTCTGAGAACAATTCTCACTTGCCTGATCCAATCAGAATAGTTGCTGCAAACCAGCTTGTTATACAAGATTGATCGTATATTAATGTTTGATGTGCTCCTAATGATGACCTAGATGTGAAAAATAAAACATATGAGAGTATGTTCATATATATGTATGCATTAATTAGGTCTTTAATTAATCCATTTTACTCCCACTATTTTATTGCGAATCAATAGCCCTCACTATTTAATCCGAGAAAACCCGATGGTTTTCTTAGTGGGCCAATATCCAATCCTTGATATGAAATTTGACCTTGACTGTGATCAACAAATCAAAATCCATACCCTTGAAAGGTAGGTATCTTTATACCAATTGTGTCTCTACATAACTATTGGATCATTAGGTTATCAACTCTTGATACATGTACATCATATATGCATTCCCTAATCTTGCCTCTAGAACCATTAGCCTTGACTGTAGTCAACAAGCTAATAGGCTAGCTAAGATGACCCATTTAATTAGATTCGAACATATTTGATATATTATGAGCTTGACTGTGGTCAACAACCCATACTATAAAGAACTTTGGTTCTCCTCAAATTAATGAAAGGCTTATATACCTTAGTATTAGTTTGAGGGATTTTAGTTAATTAAGTCTCGTCATACATGGTTGGCATACATTAGTATGCTTCCTATATCTATCTCATAAATATAAGCATACAAATATGGTATAGATATGGACTTTACTAAATTGATTTTCCTGAGCCAAAAGGGAAATCAAAAGGTTAAACCTAGATAATATGCATGATTCAAACAAGTAAAAATAATTACATTATCTTCAAACTTGTTGGATCTCCATCCAGCCCATCTTGCTCCTTGATAGTGGTCTCCATTTTTATCTCTAATTATAATCTAAGTAATCTAATTACATATTATAATTTGTAAAGAAATACAAACCAAAAACAAGTGGCCAGGACATGAAATTCCTCATTGGGCCGAAACATGCATTATGCTCAATCACATTGGGCTTTGTCCATAACTATCCATCATGCCAATTATACACCCTTATATGCATTTCTAATGCACAAATTAAAACATATAATGGATTAATAACTTTGTTTCAACTCTTGAAACTTACTTTTGAGTTATTTTGATAATGTGATCAAATTACTAAACTTTTTCCATTTTGGAAACTTTCATTTTAGGAAACCTTTTTGCATGCATGTGTTCTTGCCTTAATTATCAATCCAATTAATTATTAACTGATTATTAATTTATTATTTGATTAATTAATCATATTAAATAATTAAAGAATCAATTTTGGGATTAAAATAAAGGGTAGGCCGAAACCCACACATTAAACCTTAAAGTGTATTCACACACAAACTAGTTTTGTGTTTATTGAACCATTTGGGCCTTTTAAAATGAGCCAAGCCCACTCCATCCCTTAAAACCCATTAATAAACTTAATTGTAGTTTATAATATTTAATTTACATTAGCTCCTTGAGCCCACCAAGTCATTCACTAATTTAAATCAAGTCCGTAAACATAATTAAGCCCATTAAATGGTTTTAATGAATTAAAATTAATCCAATTAATTTATGACCCATTTTAATTAATAAAATTAATTAAAAAAACATTAATATATCAGATATATCATATTTATAAGATTAAAAATTGTTATAAATAAGAACACACCAAGAACACCAATTTATCGAACTTTTCGATTAAACTAGTTTTTATGCAAAACTTGTTCGATTTTAATTTTATTTGATCCTATGGCTTAATATCACATATTAAACACATAAACTATCATCAAAATGATCTTAGAGTGGATCAATAAAAATTTAATTTAGAACAACCCCTAAAAATTTTATTGAAAAATAAAACCCTACACGCCATTCACAATGATTCTTTTTCTCAAAAGAATCGCTTTTATTTTTTGTCTTATATATTTCATTACATACATCCAGAAATAATTATTTCTCATTCATGAATAATCAAATATGATATTTTAAAGTTCATGAAATAAATCACTCAAAAATAAAAACTATTTCATAAAAATATAGAATTGTAGATTCATGGCAAAACCGAGGCTCTGATACCATGTTAGGAAATATCGGTTACATGCATCTTACACATAAGCAGAATTTAAAATTTTTAACCAATAGATATGATCTTGCCATAAATTTACAATATACATATTAATGAGAATAAGAAAAATCACCTTTGATTTTTGTTGAACAATTGATTTTCCATCTCACTAGGTTGTCGCAAACCATAATGTCCAAAATTGAACACCTCCAATTAGTAATCAACACTAGAGAAGGATTAAATGAACCAACAATGGAGGAACATAAGGGCTGGTTGAAATCCCTTGATGCTAGCAAGGGGGGTGGCGGCTAGGGTTGAGAGAGTGAGAGAATTTCTTTTCTCTTAATTGTTCACTTGACCCTAAAATCCCAATCACTTGGATTTTTATAGTTAGGTTAAAAATCCAAATTCATAATGGGATTGGGATCTTTAAAATTTTTGGAGAAATATTCAATGGGTTTCTGGAATTATTGATAATTTATTTGGGCTCAATTAAATCCAATTTAAATCTTTTCATAAAAGACTATGCACAAAACCCACAAACTAGGCCCTTCATGCATACACTTGGATTTAATCACCCAAATGAATTCCAAATCAATCCAAATTAAATATGTAGGCTCCATAACACTTATGAAATATATTTAATTTATTTTGGTCCAAGAATTAGGCCTCCAAGGCCTTCTATATGAAGTTGGTGTGAAACCCTTCCTCTTAAGGGTTTCTGCGCCAAACTCAATTTTCTAGGCCTCCATTATTTTCTCCAATGGATCTATTAATTATTATTTCTATCCTATAACACTTATAGTCCAATAATGATTAATTATAAAATACAATATTTCAATTAGGTCCATTTTACATAACATTTCTAAAAAGTTATGCAAATAATTATACGTGATAATAATTAACTAAATGCTTTAATTAATTAATCTCTTATTCACTTCTCTATTCCCATAGTAATATCAAATATTATTATCCTTGTCATTTTACCATTTTATCCTTTTCTCTATATGTGTGTGACCTATTGGGTTCCTGTTCATATTGGCAGTATAATATGTAATTATGAGTTCTATTCAAAACTCACATGATTTAAACTTCTTTAAATCATTTTATCAATCCCTATCAATATTTATTATACACTATTTTACAAGTCATGATTGGCCTCTAGCTAGGCATCATGACTACCTAAATATTAGAAAAGTCAAGTGGTTTGACTATACCCTTCCATAGAAACAATTACTGTGCAATTACTCCTTTCACCGCTCTTATCTCAATTAGATTCTGAGTATGGATTTCTATCAACTCATATAAATCTAATTATGTTTGTTCTATTAATTTAACCATTATTCCCAAAATGCCCTTCATAGATCCTTATCCATCTTGGCATATTACTCTAGCCAGAGATTCTCTGAACAAGGCAATTATAGAATTATGCGAGATAACTTCCCTTAATAAATTTGGGATGGTGAATCCTTTGTTCATCACTCAACTATCTTCAAGTAGGTCATGATATACCCGACCTCCTAACTATGTTCACTCCTAGTTTAAAGTAATTAGTTATGGAGTCAAAGTATACCACTTGCTACTTAAGATAACTTTGGTGATCTCAAGTCTAAGGATACTTGTACAACCGCTATGAAGAGATTCCTCACTGATATAGATTTAATATCCATGTGAGGATTCTCTTTATAGGTCTCTAATTAACTTGTTCTTCTAACAAGCATCCACATGTTAGCTTTGATTATCTTCTATCATCACTGTTATGAGAACCACTACTTGAACCATTTAAGAAGCATAACATGTGCTAGTCTGTCCGAATTAACAATGTCCTATCTTGTTAATTCTATAACTAGGGATATTTAGATATTAACATATTTGCATGCAATAGAAATCTCATATAATGAACACTTTCATAATTACCTGTGCACTGTGTTTATAATATCAAGGTCTTCATTTATTAATTTAAGATTTACAAACTCATGCATTTAAACATAGCATTAATAAATGAATGATGCCTTTTACTAACAATATGAATTCATACATATGAAATACATCCCTTTTATATGGGCTCTAGGCAATACTCTCTAACATATATATATATATATATATATATATATATATATATATATATATATATATATATATATATATATATATATATATATATGATGGAATATTGAATGTTATGCATGACAATGAATATAAAACTAAGATAGTTGCATCTAGCATGAATATGATAAGTGGCTTGTATGATGAGTCATTATGCATATGTAAGAAAAAGTAATGGAAGTTGTGTGAAGCACCTAATTAATATGCAGGTTGTTTGATTAAGTGGATCATTAGAATGGTTAATGTTGGTTTAATAGGTTAATATCCTACTATTATATAACTGAAATGTATAGTATAATATCTGATAAAGACACTAGACTTAGGGTGTTTCAATTTGGTATCAGAGCCTAGGTTTAGTCTTTTCTAGGAAATATAAGTATAGGATTCTATAACATGAGATAGTGTCGTGTTGGCCTAATGTAGAAGTTCCTATTTTCTTATGGATGTTATAGAAGAATCGATTGAAAGTAATTTTTCGGTTAGATCAAATCCTTCAAACCCAATGTCTTCATCATCTTTTCAAAATAAAATTCCTGCGGCTGTTCCTGGAGAAGCCTTGTTAAAAATTTTACAAGATATGGCTCAAATTTTACAAAGAATGACAATGCAAAAAGCTCCAATATCTGAAATTAGGAAGCATGGGACACAAGAATTTTTGGGCACTAATTTAGAACAATCTGAAGAAGCTGAGTTCTCGTTGGAAAAGCTAGAGAGAATATTTGTTGAAATTAATTGTCTTGTTGATCACAAAGTATCTCATGTTGTGTCCTTACTTCAAGGCATGGCATATGATTGGTGGAAGCTGGTCTTAAGACAGCCTCAGCTACCTGGAAATTTTTTTGAGGTAGAGTTTAGAAAGAAATATGTTACTGAGGTATACAAGGAGGAGAAATTGAAGTAATTTTTGAATTTGAGACAAAGAACTTTATCTGTGGCTGAGTATGAAAAAAAATTTAGCCATTTGTGCAAGTATGTTCCTAAAGAGATGTTAATAGGAGTTTTTAAATGCAAACACTTTGAAGATGGGCTTAATGATCGAATTAAAGAAAAATTATTTGAATTTACATCTCTAAATATGGTGGATTCTAATCAACTGGTTATAACCGCCATAAAAGTTAAGAAGTATGAGATAGCTAAAAGAGAGAGGGAGTAGAAAAGAAGTGGTTCTAGAGGAAGGTCTTCCACTGGGAACAGATTTAGAGGAGCTCCAGGAGGTCAGCCCGTAGAGTCTATTTTTAGTTTTGCTAACAAAGGAAAGAAACAAAAATCCACTACCAAGTCTATGTATGAGAATGAAGCTTTAGGAAGATAGAGTGGGGGTTAAGTACCAGTATGTCTTCATTGGTCCAAGCATCATTGGGGTAACTGTAAGAAATTTACTAGTGAATGTTTTAGATGTGGTAGTATCGACCATCTTTTGTCTAATTGTCTTATGAAATGGGATCGAGATTTTGGACAATAAGGTAGTAGGGGAGCTTCTAATACACCTTTATCTGATAAAGGTAGAGGCACAGGATAAGGTGGATCAAATTATCATGGATCTCAGTCTAAGAATGTGTCAGAATCAGTTGATAGACCTTCTGCTCAAATGGTTTCTAGTTGGGCTTATGTAATGAAAGCTCGTGAGGAAAGAATGCTCTAGAAGTTATAGCTGGTACTTTTTCTCTCTACAATTATGACATACATGCACTTATTGATCTTGGCTCTTCTAATTCTTATATTTGTTTTAGGGATTTTGATAGAGATATGTCTAAAATACAACAACTAGATTTTGATATTTGTGTGACTAATCCATTGGAACATAGTGTAATTCTCAATAAAGTATGTAAAGACTGTCCTATAAAAGTTCAGGGGAAAGAGATTTCAGCAGACTTAATTGTGTTGCCTTTTCATGAATTTGATGTAATTCTAGGAATAGATTGTTATCCAAACATCATGCAATGGTGAATTGTGAAATGAAAATAGTAACTCTCAAGGATGATGAAGGAAAAGTAATAGTAGTTGAGCAGCTATTCTAAGCTAATGACTAATGTTATATTGGCAATGCAAGCTAGACGTTGTATTAGAAAAGGATGTGAAGCATTTTTAGCTTTAATCCCTAACTCAAAAAGAGATACATTAAAGCTTGAGAATATACCTATTGTGAATGAATTTCTAGATGTATTTCCTGAGGAATTGCCTAGTCTTCCTCCAAAAAGAGATATTGAGTTGTCTATTGATCTTTTACCTGGTACAACCTCGATCTCCAAGGCACCATATAGAATGGTTCCATTTGAATTAAAAGAACTAAAGGTTTAATTACAAGAATTGTTAGAAAAAGGATTTATCAAACCTAGTGTGTCACCTTAGAGTGCCCTTGTTTTATTAGTTAAGAAGAAAGGTGGATCGATAAGGATGTGTATCTATTATAGATAATTGAATAAAGTGATAGTGAATAACAAATATCCTTTGCCTCGAATTAAAGATTTGTTTGACCAGTTGAGTGGTGCTAGTGTGTTTTCAAAAATAAACTTGCGATTAGGTTATTATCATATCAAAGTTAGAGATAGGGATATTCCCAAAACTGCATTTAGAACCCGTTATGGGCATTATGAATTCTTAGTTATGCCATTTGGGTTGACAAATGCACCTGCTGCATTCATGGATCTTATGAATATGATATTCAGACCCTATTTAGATCAATTTGTTGTAGTGTTTATCGATGACATATTGGTTTACTCTAGAAATGAAGCTAAGCATGTTTAGAACACCTGAGGATTTTATTGCAAACCTTGAAATAAAATAAGTTATTTGTCAAGTTAAGTAAATGTGACTTTTCGCTTAAGGAAATTTCTTTTTCAGGTCATGTTGTATCTACTCAAGGCATTAGGGTTTATCCAAATAAAATTGAAGCTATTGTTAATTAGAAACCACCCAACAATGTGCATGACATTAGAAGTTTTCTCAGGTTAGCAGGTTACTATCGTCATTTTGTGAAAGTTTTTTCCATCATTGCTTCACCACTCACTAAAATATTAAGGAAGAATATTAAGTTTGAGTGATCTGATTGTTATCAAGCAAGCTTTGATTAGTTAAAGAAAATATTGATTGAAGCTCTAGTGTTAACTCAACCAGTGTCAGGGGAAGAATATGCAATGTATAGTGAAACCTTTAAAGTCGATTTAGGATGTGTATTAATGCAAGATGGTAAAGTAGTAGCTTATGCATCTAGATAGTTGAAATCGAATGAGCAGAACTACCTGACTCATGATCTAGAATTGGCAGCTGTGGTTTTTGCTTTGAAGATTTGGCGACATTATTTATATGGGAAAAAATGAAAAATTTATACTGATAATAAAAGCCTCAAATACTTGCTTACTCAAAAAGAGCTTAATTTGAGGCAGCAAAGATGGTTGGAGTTATTTAAAGATTATGATTGCATAGTTAATTACCATCTGAGAAAAGCAAATGTGGTTGTTGATGCTTTGAGTTGTAAAACAATGGCAGCATTAATGTTAAAGTAGTGTAGATGGGATTTTGCATCGAATGGTGTATTATTAGTACAACTTAAAGCTAGGCCTAAGGTTAGGAAAACGGTGTTAGATGCTTAGAAGGATAATGTAAAGTTGCAAAAGATTGTGAAAGCAGTATGTGAAAGAGATCAATCAAATTTTACAGTGAAAGAAGATTGAGGTATATGCTACCATCACAGGTTGTGTGTTCCTAATGACAAAGAAGTAAAAAGAATACTATTGTATGAAGCATATAATGTTGCATTTACTATGCATCCAAGTGGGAACAAGATGTATCAAGAGTTGAAATAGCTTTACTGGTGGCCTGGCATGAAGAAGGATATTGTTGAATATGTCTCTAAATGTTTAACATGTCAGCAAGTGAAAGCAGAATATCAATTTCCTTCAGGCCTTTTAAACCCCATTTCGGTCCCACAGTGAAAATGGAAAGACATTACTATGGATTTTCTTACTGGTTTGCCTCTTACTTAAAGAAAATATGATGTTGTTTGGATAATAGTGAATAAGTTAACAAAGGTAGCTCACTTTATATTGATTTGAACAAATTATTCTATGGATAAGCTTGTAGAATTGTATATGAATGAGATTGTACGGTTACATGGTATACCGGTATCTAAAATTTCTGATCGAGACCCCAAGTTTACATCAAGATTTTGGCAGAGTTTACAACAAGCCTTGGGAACATGGCTTAAATACAATATAACTTCTCATCCTTAAATGGATGGACAGTCTAAATGGGTCATTCAAGTTCTAAAGGATATAATGAGGGGATGTGCTTTGGAGTTTTCTAGAAGTTGGGATAAATATGTGGCTTTAATGGAATTTGCCTACAATAACAGTTATCAGAAGAGTATTCAAATGGCACCATATAAGGCTTTGTATGGCAAAAAATGTAAAACTCCAGTCTGTTGGACTGAGTTGATTGAATGCAAAATAATCGGTCCTGACCTTATTAGGGATATAAAGGAAAAAGTTCAAATTATTAAACAGAGGCTGAAAGAAGCTAGTGACAGACAGAAATCCTATGCTAATTTGAAAAGAAAGGATATCGAGTATCAAGTGGGTGACAAGGTGTTCCTTAAGGTATCACCATGGAGAAAGGTGATTAGATTTGGAAAAAAGGGGATACTCAGTCCGAGATTCATTAGTCTATACTACATTCTTCAAAGAGTCGGACCAGTGGCTTATAGATTAGCTCTTCATATGGAATTAGCTAAGCTTTATGGTGTTTTTCATGTGTCTGAGCTCAGAAGTTATTGCTCGGATGAATCACATAAGTTGCAAGTTCAAGATATTCAAGTATAGTTGAATTTCACGTATAATAAGGAACCAAAAGAAATTCTAGCTAGAGAAATCAGATAATTATGGAGTAAGCAAATTCCTCTATTTAAAGTGCTCTGACAACATCATGGTGTCTAAGAAGTAACTTAGGAATCGGAGTCAGCCATGAGAGAGCAACATCCTCAATTGTTTGAAACATGTATCAATTTCGAGGACGAAATTCTTTAAGGGGGAGAGAATTGTGAGGCCCCTAACATGACTCCAGTTGAAAATGCATGCTTTTATAGAATTATATTTGATTAAATTATATTAAAAATGTGAATTTCATATAAGATATGGGGCAAGTGATAAATTCTTTTTATTATATTAATTGCATGAAAGAAATTAAATTATTATTTTTGTTTAATAATGTTCAAGGGTGTAATTAAAGCATGAACTGTTAATTTATGGGTAAATTTGTAAATATGGCATTTTAAGGGTTAATTGTGAATAAGGAAAGAAATGATTGGTTGATTTAAGATAAGAATAAAAGTGGAGAGGTCAATGTATAACATGCAAAAAGATGAGAGGTTTAAATGGGACATGCAAAAGGTAGAAGGATTAAAATGGGATTTTCCATGTCACTATATAAACTAAATTACAAGAGATGTGAAAACAGGAATTTGAGTGGAGAGGGATGGCTCTCTTAAGTGGAAAATGCAGATTTGGTTTTCTTCTTTATTCACTTTCTTTAACTTTTTAAAACCTCTCTAAGTGTTCTTGAAGAAAATTTTTGCATGTTGATTAATCAAGGAAAATTAAGTGTATAACATTAAGGTAATCATCATAATTTAGTTTTCATCATCTTCTTCTTATTTTGTTGAATGGTTGATTGAGCAAAATGCTGAAAATTAATGTTAAGAGAATGAATTGTTGTTAAAAGAGAAGAAGAAGAAGAAGGTGGAGTAAAAACTGTTTTAATACTATGAATAGTGTATGGTTTTTCTCAAATATCCTGAGTTATAAATATGATATTAAAATGAATTTTGATATTTTGGAAACTGACATATAGGGAAATAAATTTATAAAAGGTCACTTGGCCTAAAAATATCTTTTTCCAAATCAAAAATGGCATACAAGTTAGATCAAGAATGCTGCCCCTATGCAGAATTTTGTAGGTAGAATTTTTAATGTATTTTCTATTATTGTTTAAATGTTATTATGTTAAAGATGTGCCTATATGAAAACACATTGAATTATGTTTGGCATGTGATATAATTATTGATAAAGGTCTATATATACATATATATTCATATATATGCATAAATAAAGATTATTGATAATGATATCAAATATTCATATGTGATCAAGCTTATGCACATGCTTGTTATATGCAAAATTACTTACATGTATGTACTCCTATGATAGCATAAACGTGTATTTGAACATGCACCTATATTATGAAATAAGTGATGTTTTAGCATGACTATGATCACATGTGTTGCCTAATGATAACATGTTTAAGTGTAGGATCATGATACATATATATATATATATATATATATATATATATATATATATATATATATATATATATATATATATATATATATATATATATATATATATTCAAACACCGATACTCATATTGCTATATGAATACATGTATATACACATTGGAGATTGTGTATTATGATATGATCACATAAATGTGCAAATTGTGTAATATAAGCATAAGCATGATATTTATAATGAACTTAAAAACTGTATTGCCTGCTGCTATAGTTCAACTGTGGATAGATAGGCTCCTATAGGGATATTGTAGCTGTTACTGTTGAGCCACTTGGGTCTAAATTACTGTTGATCTTGTTTGGGTCATAAATAGCCCCATTTGGGTTATTAACCGACCCCATTTGGATCCGCTTGACCGGTGTACTATTTTGTAGACCCCATTTGGGTCTATGTTTCAATATCCTCAGATATCCCCTGTTTTGATACCCTCAAGTATCCTCTATTCCCGTTATCCACCTTTAGAACTTAAGTAGGCTAAAATAAAGTATAAATGAATCACAGTTAATTACAAAAAAATTAATGCATATGATATATCGAATAACATGTTTAACTGTTGTTTCTAATGCATGGGCTATATTTATATACATTTATGTAAAGTTTTAGACTTAGCTTGCCTGCATGCAACACATGAATTACACATTTTTTCCACATCCTTACGCATATGAGGCCAATAAAAATGCTCATTTAACAAGTCATAAGTCTTATGCACCCCAAAATATCCCATCAAACCCCCATAATAAGACTCTATTACAAACAAATCACGTATAGAATACTTAGGCAAACAAAGCTTACTGCCCTTAAACAAAAATCCATCATGCCTATAAAATTTATCAAAATTTTAAGAAATGTTGAAATGCAAGGATGCTAAATTGAATTTAGGGTTACGTTGTTGTTTAAGACATTACATTTTATTATATACTTATGTCTAATATAATATTCTTAATATTTACAATTTATGTATGTTACATATTTCTGATGACCACTGGAAGTGGTTGTCTTTCATGCTTAGTATCCTCACTAAGCTTTATAGCCTAGCATGGGTTATTTTATCCGTATAGGTTATGTAGTCAAGGCTTTTGCATAGGAACGTTCTCTGCATCAGGACAGGCCAACACTAGTTCATAGAAGTTGATGTAGGGATATTTTGGTTAAATTTTTGTATAAGTTTCTTTAATACGTTTAATATGTATAAAAGGCTATATAATATATGTATATCATATGGAAGATAATGTTGTAATAAGTTCATCATGAAAATGCTAGTATGTGTATGCATATAGGAGCTAGAATGATTATATATATATATATATATATATATATATATATGATTGAATATTGAATGATGTGCATGACAATGAATATAAAACTAAATAGTTGTATCTAGCATGAATATGATAAGTGGGTTGCATGATGAGTCATTATACATATGTAATCAAAGTAATGGAAGTTGTGAGTAGCACTTAATTAATATGCAGGTTATTTGATTAAATGGATCATTAGAATGATTAATGTTGGTTTAATAGCTTAATATCCTACTATTATATGATTGAAATGTATAGTATAATATCTGATAAAGGCACTAGACTTAGGGTGTTTCGAAGGGGATATTGCAGCTGCTAACTGGTTTGACCCTATTGGGTCCATAATACAGATTTGGCCTTATATGGGTCCACTATACAAATTTTGCCCTGTATGGGTCCACGATACAGATTTGGCCCTATTAGGTCTACGATATAGATTTGGCCCTATTAGGTCTGTGTTACAAATTTGGCCTGGTTGGGTCTATAGTTTAATACCTTTGGGCATCCCTTCATACCTTCAGGTACCATGTATCGCTTATATCCATACACTTTTAGAGAAATGTGTAGGCTTATTACAAGACATGAGCAAAACAATATAAAGAATAATAAAATAAGAGGATATGATAACATATATCATAATCTATTTTCTAACATTGTTATATATACATGAACTCATGCATAGCATATAGAGAACATGAAAAAGAATATAATTATGGTTAAAAACATGAAACACATGATGACATAGAAACTTATGTATACATTATTCACTGTAGCTATTTAATACTTTCATTGCCTAAGATCATTGTATTTACATACATATCTATACACACAAGTGAGCACATGTAATTTAATTAATGATTGTTATTGATAATAGCATACACTTGCAACTTTAATAATAAGTTTTGTATTGTTGTTATGAAAATTTTATATTGTGATTCCAGATTATATTGACTAATATTATGCCTATATGTGTAAGCTATTGGTGACTACGGTAAGAGGTTATTTTCAGAATATTTTTCTTTGTCCCCACTAAGCTAGTAAGCTTAGTACGGGTGTTTATATATTTAGGTACTCAAAGCTAGAATTCTTCTAGGAGGGACAAAATTTGCTACAGCAAGGCCAACACTGGAGATAGAAAGAGTCCAATTTTGTAATGTGTTTGTAATTTATTTTGGTCATTGTACTTATTATAACTAGTAGAAGGTGGTGTAAGAATAGAATAAAAGCCAATATAGGGTAATCTAAAGTTTTCTTTGTAAATCTCTTACGATGTACTAGGAATGTTATATAAGATAGCATATATAATGACAAGTATTAGGAGATATTAGAATAGTCTTTACACTATGATTGATGCTTGTCTATAGAAAAAATCTTACAGCCATCTATTACTTAAAAGCTTGATTGAGGAGGAAAGAGATTATATGCTAAGAGATATTTATGAAGGCATCTATGGGGCACATGAATTATCGAGGACTCTGAGTAGGAAGTTTTGCAAGCAGACTACTTTGGCCTTCTATCTTTAAAAATGCACAAAAAAATTATAAAAAAACTACATCCAATGCCAAGTTTATTGAAGAATAAAGAGCAAGTTGGCTTGTAAAAACCAGTTGATCAACATCTCTTATCCATTTGATCAGTAGGGGTTAGATATTCTAGGACCATTTCCTTAAAGAAAGCAACAAATGAAGTTCCTTGTTGTTGCCGTTGAACATTTTTCTAAATGGATAGAGACGGAGCCCATGGCTAACATCACATCAATATGGATCAAGAATTTTGTGTGGAAAGAGATCATATACAGGTTTGGTTTACCTAAAGTTTTCATCACTAACAATGGTAAACAATTTGACAGCTAAGTTTTTCAAGGGTTTTGAGCTAACCTAAAAATCTAGTTAAGCTTTACTTCAATTGCTCATCCTCAACTAATGGGATGATAGAAGAGTCTAACAAAACAATCCTTAATGGTCTAAAGAAGAGACAAAAAGAGGCGAAAGGAAATTGGACATAGGAACTCAATGGTGTACTCTGGTCCTACCGAACTTCTCCTAAATTGAGAACTTACCCAACACTTTTCTCCTTAGTCTATAGCTTAAAAGCCATTATCCCAATAAAAATTGGCCTACCCTTATTTAGAGTTGAATCTTTCTCCAAAGAGAAAAATTTTGATGAAAGAAGAATGGAGTTGGACTTGCTTGAGGAAAAGAGAGAAGATGCAAATATCAAGATAGTTGTTTACAAGCAAAAATTTGCCTAATAACACAATGCCAGAATCAAGCCTAGAAGTTTCACTATTGGAGACTTAGTTCTTCAAAAGGCAAAGATCGAGCAAGAAAATTCAGGTATTGGGAAATTAATGCCTAACTAAGAGGGTCTTTTTGAAGTTGCAAAAGTCATTGGACCTAGTACTCACAAGCTACAAAATTTAGATGGGCAAGATGTTTTAAGAACTCAGCATGCCGAAAAGATGCCACATTTGATGATGAATGTTTGATCTCTCGATCGATTAGTCTTTTATGCAGCTAATCAAATGTATTTATGTATTTGCACATAATCTTACAATGAAGGATCACTTTCTGATCGAAGCAACTTACAAAGAGATGTTTTTTACAAGTTTTTTTTTTCTAATAACTTACAAATTTTAATGACCACAACTACTTTTTATCCTATTACAAATTTGGTCACGGTGGTCGAGTAAGTTGTGTAAGCTACATTCATACTAAAATGTAGTCTTTTAGTTAGAGTTAACATCCAGACTTATAAAGAAATTGTTCAAAACACACAATTCTTTACAAATCATTCACGTGCTTATTGAAAATCACATTCTATTGAACATAAATGTACTACGATGATACTCGAGTATATTTATGAAAGTGAAATAGAAATATATTCAAATTAAAATCAAAATGAATGTATAAGAAAAGAGACAGCTATTGAAAAAAGTATAAAAATGAATTCCTAATCTATGTGATTTAGATCAAACTAATTTCCTCTTAACTCTCGATCCTCCACAGTACCTTCAAGAGGAGCTTTTTAGACATGGTTTGATGGATTGAGCACTACGTCGTGTCCTCCCTCCTAGTCATCATCTTCAGGTAGCTGAGGAAGAGCATCAGGATCAGATAGAAAAGATAGATCTGATCTGAGAAACTTGTCTTCGTAAGATAGATCCCTCCTGAAATTTCTTAAATATATTAACATAGAAAAATGTGGTTAAAGATTTTTAAAATAAAATTTAAACACCCAAAAGAAGGCAATATAGTGCGAAGTTTCATGTTGGACACTCAGCCTTTCTCCTTTAAAAAGAATAATTATCTAAATAGATATTTTTTCTTCAACCAGTCACATGCATGTATTCTTTCACATGCACGTTCCTTCGAATTATGATCAATTAATATATGCATCAAATAAAATAAGTTTCTTACCGATACTAAGATAATAACACATTAATTATAATCATAAATTAAATGAAAAAGGTTTTGTTGATGGTTTGGTAGGGTTTTTTCTCTTCGATATAAAATTTTTATCTTTCCATATAAATTAATATTATTAATTTTGTGTCACCACTTTTAAATTACAACATTCTAATCCTATACAAAGATGCAGGACGTGAAGGCAAGAATACAATAATATAATCAAAAAATGGAAATACACATCTTCAAGTTTCCAAATTATTAGGTTTATCTATATATCGAGTCCTTTTACTTTAAAAATTCAACATTAAATATTTTTATTTTTTAAACTATACACTTTAAATCTAAACTCGACGGTTTTGACAGCCATGACAAGGGGTCAATTTCACCCATGGTCACTGAACTTAGGCCATATTACCCAAAAGTAACTGACTTATTTTTTCTAACATAAATGTCACTGAACTTAGTACCTTTTTTCATAAAAGTCATGTTCACCGGTTTCCGGCGACGATCTTGGCCGGAATGCTGACGTGGCATGCCACGTCAGCAGTCCTTTGCCGGAATGATGGCGTGGCACGCCACGTCATCCGCCACGTCAGCAACCCTTGCCGAAATGATGACGTGGCACGCCACGTCATCCGCCACGTCACGTGAAGATGCCACGTCAGCCGCCATGTCACCTGTTGAAATAAACAAATGAGAAAATGACACATGTCAACCCATTTGCCTTAACCAAATCCAAATTGGGTCATCCATCCAAATTGGGTCTTGCTAAGGTAATGGGCCTCCAACCTTATAAACCCATGCCACTCCCTTTCTCTTTCCAATGTGGGATATGGGAAGTTTGAGAACATGATATTTTCATGGTTTTTCTAGCTTTTTTAACCATTGAATCCATCACATTTTCATAATTTTTTTTGCTTTAACCATTTCTAATTCTTTCATGGGATGTGTATGTGATGGTTAAAGCCAAAAAAACCATGAAAATGTGATGGATTCAATGGTTAAAAAAGTAAGAAAAACCATGAAAAAAGAATAATCTTCTCAAACTTTATTTTTTCATGGTTTTTCTTGCTTTCTTAACCATTGAATCCATCACATTTTCATGGTTTTTTTGGCTTTAACCATCACATACACATCCCATGAAAGAATTAGAAATGGTTAAAGCAAAAAAAATTATGAAAATGTGATGGATTCAATGGTTAAAAAAGCTAGAAAAACCATGAAAATATCATGTTCTCAAACTTCCCATATCCCACATTGGAAAGAGAAAGGGAGTGGCATGGGTTTATAAGGTTGGAGGCCCATTACCTTAGCAAGACCCAATTTGGATGGATGACCCAATTTGGATTTGGTTAAGGCAAATGGGTTGACATGTGTCATTTTCTCATTTGTTTATTTCAACAGGTGACATGGCGGCTGACGTGGCATCTTCACGTGACGTGGCGGATGACGTGGCGTGCCACGTCATCATTTCGGCAAGGGTTGCTGACGTGGCGGATGACGTGGCGTGCCACGTCATCATTCCGGCAAAGGACTGCTGACGTGGCATGCCACGTCAGCATTCCGGCCAAGATCGTCGCCGGAAACCGGTGAACATGACTTTTATGAAAAAAGGTACTAAGTTCAGTGACATTTATGTTAGAAAAAATAAGTCAGTTACTTTTGGGTAATATGGCCTAAGTTCAGTGACCATGGGTGAAATTGACCCCCATAACAAGCATATCCGTACTATCAAATGCACGTATAATAAAAATGTGACTCAAGCATCTAATTTATTTTTGGAAAAACACATTTTCAGATCCTTAAGACTATTAGAAATTTCTACCTTGACTAGCTTTCTATACTTCAAAAAAACCAACCTGCCTTTTTTATTCTTTGAAAAACCCACATTGAATTTAAAAATAATGATCTTCAAATTTGGACTTAATGTGAGTAATTTAAAAACTAAAGGAACTCAATATTAATCTTTCTAAAATATAGAGATTTAATGTAGAAATTATTATTAGTTTAGGGAGCCTGAATTTTTTTTTTTTTTCAAATATGAATGCGAGCCTCACTTCTAAGACTTTTTTTTTTTTTTTGAACAACGCAAGCATTTGAAGGCGCCTACTTGCTTGTCACGTATTTCAAAATCATCAAGTTTGGACTCAATGTGAAAGAATTCAATGTTGAAAAATTAGGATCTAATGTAGAAAATATTCTAATTTAGAAACGTAAAATTGTTTTTTTTTTCCAAAACTATCTCTTGAAAGAAATCTAATGGAAGATTTTATTTGAGATCATGGCTAAAATTTTGGCTGGCATATCATTTATGATCAATAGAAGAGGAAAAAAAATAATGAAGGAATATTGATATAGTTGTCAATTAGAAAAGTAGATGAAAGAGCAATTCCCTAGTAAAAAATCAAGGTGATCTTCAAAGAAATAATTTCCTCCGAGATTTGCGTATGAGTTTGAAATGTGTTAATCAAACTACTTGTGTGGAACATAACTTCTATTTCTTTTTTTTTTTTTTTCTTTTTTGGTCAAGATGAAACGCATAATAATTTTAGTTTCTTCGTATCACATTCTCGCACCCAAATAGGTTGAAATGAGAGGTTGACTTTACAAAATAATTATTTATCTGAACCCTAAAATACTGATAGAATTACTTTTAATAAGCTTTTGCATGGCACAAATTATATAATATAATAGTAAATGATATGAGCGATTTTTCTATTCATGACGTGTCGTATAGCTATGTTTGTATGAAGTCCATTGTATAATAAAGATGCTACATCTTACTTATTTCGTCGAACCTCCACTTCTTATTAGAAAAGAAAAATAAAAAATTCTCACATATGATATTCAAAGGTGACCTATGATACATGGTGAAAATAACTTATTACTCTTTAAAAATGGGATACTACATAAGGAAAATCTCAAACTTGACACCAAAAGTAATTTGAACAGAACTCTCACTTTAATTAGATATATACCTAATTTGGTTGTTATACCTAAAATAAATCCAAAAAACGACATGGTATAATGCGTGTAACGCACCTAATAACACGCTCATTAACCCATTAATAAATGACTATTCCCTACGGAAAATATTTTAGAAGCCTTATAATTAAAGGCCTAAAACGATCTTCAACCTGGTATCTTAATTTTCTTTTTCTTCTTCTTCTTCTCTATTATAACGTTCTCCCATTTTCCTTCTTTATGCCCTAAACCCAAAAGATGTTCTGAAATTTATCAAAATTTATGCTTGTGATATTGGAACGGTAAGATTTTGTAATTTATTTAGTTATAATATTCAACGTCTAGTTTAGCTTTTGTAATAATGGTCGGGTTGTCGACGCCCTCCAAAAATAAATACTGATTCACCTAAACTAACTTGCAGAAATAGTGGAACCAGGTCGAATCCCAAGAGAACTATGATGATTAATTTCTCAATGTTAAAACAAAATTATAAAGTAAATGGGGGGTTTTGAATCTTTTGAATTGAAACTAAAGTAAATTAACAAGAAATTAACAGAGAGCAAAAATATTGAATTAAATGAAAATCAATCTCACCAAACTTCCAATTCAAAGGCGTAAATCTCATCCAATTGTAACTTTGATCATAGGCTTAAAGATTAATTTCTCAATCCAAGAACTTAGTCTACTTAATCAGAAAAGCCGTAGAAAGCAATAATTCTCCTAATGTAATTGACTCAAACAAAGCATTTAAAATCAAATCTTACCATTGATTTAACTGGGCACGATAGCGTTCCATATTATTTCAATGATAGCATTAAGAGTTAATGAGAATGACTAAGACAAAGATTAATTGATTGAGATAGCTACAAGTCAATTAATTTTGCATCTTATTTCCCTAGAATTTATTATGCAAGCTATGTAAATTGGAAAGCCGAAATCACACACACATAAGCCAATTCTTTGCTACTAGAATCAATCATTCATGACAATTACGGATCACAAACTCATGCATAGCAATTGAAAAATTCATATTGAATTAAGGTGTCAAGTTAATCAATACAAATAATTCATAGAAATTAAGAACAAGGAAATAAGAATTACTTAGATTGAAGAAATCCTTGTTGAGTTCGAAGCCTTACAAAATTACAATTGGAATCGAATCACCCTTGAATCGGAATTAGAAACTTAGCCACTCATGTTCTCCATTAAAAACATTGTAAAAAAGAAAGAAAATAGAACTCAAGAACTCGGAAAAATATCAAAGCCTCTAGCCCAGCCGCCGTCTCCTCCTAAGAGTCTCAAAATGCCTCTTTTATATTATGTAAGGAAGAGTTTAACCCTAACCTTACTTCCTTTTTCATTCCCAAAACAAAACTTCTTATTTAAGAGTTTTGGAAATCTTGCGCCCTTGGAGAATCAACACACTCGGTGGAGTGTGTTGCTTAATCGGTGGAGTAAGGTGGTGCCTTCTTTCATTCACTCGGTAGAGCAAAGCAAATTTCCTATTTTCTTCACTCGGTAGAGTAATCTTTTACTCTACCTAGTGCCTTGACACTCCACGGAGTGGATTCACACTCTACCTAGTGTTTTGCCTCTGCCTTATAACGTGAATTGCTTCTCTTTGCCAAGCTATCTCAAAGCCAAACTTTATTTAAGTCCTTCAAACTTTCCTTTATTCTTTCAATTAAATCCTAAAAACATAAAAAAAACTTAATTAGACAATTAAAACATCAATTAAAGAAACCAACTATTAAAACAACTAAATTAACACAAAACTATCCTAAAAATATAGTAAAAACACATTAAAAACATAGATAAATTCACATTTATCAAATACCCCACACTTAGCTTTTGCTCGTCCCCGAGCAAATTTGAACAAACCAACTTCTCAGAATAATCAAACTCAAAATTAGATTTAAACAATTCAAGATTAAATTCAACAATTAATAAGAGCACTCAATAAAATCATGGCTAAAACAAACTCAAACAAGGAGATAAGAACCAGTTTCCATATGTGAAATACCAAAACAATTTAAGCAATTTTCAAAAACAAAACACTAATGCATCTCATAGTCAAGCTTAAGAATTGAAGTATACCAAGTACACTTAAGGTTTCGCACTTGAAACTTTAGAAACACTATAGGCCTCTCCTTTAGCACCGAAACTCGGAGGTCATCTCCGCTAAACAACTCAAAGCAAAACATAGAATCACTTAGGTTTTAATTAGGTTGTAATGAGGTTTAAGGTATTGGCTATTAAAGAATGGTCAAAGGATAATCAAAGAGAATTAGCCACTCTTTACTTGAATAAATTACATTTCTACCTTTTCAAAATATTAAGGACAATTCCCTTGTAAAGCTTACTTATTGACGTTCTTAAGCATTGAACAATCCCAAAATAGAAGTAATATGACTGAAATCCCTCTCTTTTTTTATGAGAAGTCCCAATTTCTTTCCCTTTTTAACTACCCCACACTTAAAATTTTGCCATATGCTAGCTTTATTTATTTTTTCTTTCTTCTTTTTTTCTTCTTTTAGCTTCTTTTGCTGGCAAACTACAGAAATAGGGGTAAAACAAGGATATTTATACAAGCACTTGACTTCATCACACAATTCTTGCCCCAAATGATTCAATCATTCTCATTACACTTAATTTCAATGCCCGATAAATGTAAACCTATCCAAATCTAGAGTGGCCAATTCTAGAGGGTAGATAAAAGCTTTTAGGCTATATGGTTTATGATAAGTGTAACAAAAACAATAAACATGGTACGCTTTAAGCATACCTCATTAAGCTCAAATTGGCTAACAAAGGTTAATCATATCAAAAGGGTAGGAAAATAGTCTTTTTATTAGCTTAACAAGAAAAATCTGCCTAGATCATTTTCTAAGTTGCTTGAGTTGCTTTTATACTTTGAAGGGCAATGAGGAAGGTTCTAATGTCCTAAAATTCCTTGCTCAACTATTTCAATGCACTGGTTTTTTTAAAGTTCAAAAACTGGTCTTTACGCTTTAAATATGTGGAAACTAATAATTATAAACCAAGCTGAGTAATAGATTAGCTTAAAATTTTAGTGAACAACCTACTTGCCTTACTGCTAAATCATAATCTTGATCATTGCACAATCTAAATTCAAGTTCAATTTGTTCAAATTCTGAGAAGAACTAGGGCAAACTAAGCTTTATGTAAGCTAAGTGATACATGCGGATTAACTATGTATTCGAAGGACAAAAACAACTAAGTAACCAAGAACTAGCAACTATTCATATCATCACTGAGTTAGTTACAGCACCAAGTTGCTCCTAAGATTACTATTACACACCAAAAAGTAAACTAAAAATTAAAAACAAAACAACATAAAACATAAGAACATAAGTGTTTTCATGATATAAAGAAAAAGGAAAAGTAGACTTTCTGGATTTTAGCAACATTCTAGAGCTCAGAGAAGCGCTACCCCCCTCACAAAAGGTGATGCTGTCCTCAGCAACCCAAACTGGATTTACTCGGATGGCGGTGGTGGTGGTGGAAAGCGCCTCCAAAACTCAACATTGAATCGTTCAAAGTCTTTGCGCAGGTCACCAATGTCATCACGCATATTGTCTAGCCTTTCGATGACCTGATTCATGAAAGTCATAAGTATTGGGGAAACTTCTGGCTGTGCATGAGCCGGAGTAGGAGGCTATGGTGCTGGACCGGCTGGCTCGGGTACATCATCTTCTGGTTCCTCGTCTCGATTTCGGCCAATAGTAATTAAATGCAAATACTCATTTCGAGTAGACCAGTGCCTCCTGGGTTTCAACACTAAAATTTTCATACGGGTTAGCATGCTATATTCAATGAATTTGATCTCACCGAGGGATTTCCGCCTATCCATGTGTCCTACATGGTCAGCCATAATTGTTGCGATCCATCCTAAAAATGTTTTTCTGATTTTGGGATTCTTCTTTTGTAATTCCTCAATTTTGCGGGACAAAAGCACAACACCATTGATCTTGACTCCTTCTACCATACACCTTAGAAGCATACATTCTTCAACATTAATTGCACCCGTACTGCCAAGACAACTAAAGAATGTGATGGATAAAAATCTATGTAAAATTCGCAATGCATGGCTGCCTAAAGCACGTGTTTTCATCTTGCTTGTCCTGTATTCAACTGGATTGAGGGGATCCTGAATAAACTCCCAGTTCTCCTGATGTGTAGCATTTGGTAACTCTCCTAGGGCAGTATTTGGGAATCCTAATTTCGTAGCAAAATCAGGGAAAGGCAAGGAATAACATCGCCTACTAAGCTTAAAGCGTACAGTGCCCAAATCCTGCTCATCAGCAAATGTTAGCTTAAAAGAAGTGAAAAATTGTATGGCGATATAAGGGTGAACCTCAGGTCGCTTTGAAATGAATTGCTTCCAGCCAATGTTCTGGATAAGGGGGTATATTTCATGCCAAAGGTTGCCATCTGCAATATCCAAGTAAAACTCACGGAGGTATACCGGCTTCTCAAATGTCATGTCTTTAAAGTACTCATACAATTCTGCATTTTCTTCATCAATGTAGGCAAGGATAGGCTTTGCTATAGAGGTGGATGCCTCCTCAGTTCTTGCTTTTTTTGGAGCCACTACACAAATATAACCATGTCAAATTAAATGATAGAGTAAAGGCAATCACAAATGGCATGGTTTTAAAATGTCAATTGTTGTGCAACGAATGAAGTGAATAGATAAATGGTAATGGAATGCAAATGGAATGAGAAAGACAAATGGTATACTGATGAAAGGATGACTTAAAATTTATTCAAATTGTTAACCTTTTTCTTGGTGAAACATTTGATCGAGCATGTTGTGGGCATGATTTTATAAAGCTCTAACCATTGTAATTTAAACTATCTCAAACCCAAATTGATAGCATAACACTCAATTACACGCACTTAAAACAATGACAAGTAGAACCATCAAAAACTATAGCGAGAAGAATGCCAAACCTCACTTCAAAATAGGTACGAAGACACAACTTTAAAGAATAAATTGAGAATCCAACAAAGAAATAAAACAAGGTAAGGCACAAAGAAACTTACTTGAGTGATGATGGGCCAAAGGAAGAAGATCTAAGAAGCAAAAGGGATGCTTGGTGGAGTAGAAATGAGAGAACCCGAGTAATACACATCAACGGGAAAACTTAAGCAAACAAAAGTGGGTGTGTGTGAAAAAGTGAAGAGAGGGGCCTTTAAATTTTGGTCGGGTTTGGTGGGATGAGGGACACTCGGTGGAGTGTCCTCACACTCTACCGAGTATGACCCCACGGGAAAGCCAAGCAAAAATTGTGTAATTATTATTATTTTATTTTATTGAAATTGCCACACTCCGTAGAGTAAGAACACACTCTACCGAGTGTGATTCCACTCGGTGGAGTGCCGATTCTTACTCCACAAAGTGGTCACACTCTGGACAAATCAACACGAATTTGATGATTTTTTTTTTTATGAATTACTTCACCTAACCCTTACTAAAAACCACTCCCATAGAAACACTTGAGACTCCTAAAAATTTAAGACAAACTCTAAAATGACAAAAACTTTAAATGACACAACTAAACCTATTGTTAAAATAAAACTTATTACGAGTAAAAGAAAGAGAAATAGTTCTGAGTTTTTGTTAGTCCTCAGCTCGACTTTTAGAACTTCCTTACTTGTTAAGAAGTACCAGAGTACTGAGGGTCATTCAAATGCATGCTAATGATACATTGAACAATTTCTCCCTCATGAAAAATCTTCAAGCGATGGCCATTGACTTTGAAAACTTTACCCATGTCCAGAATTTGAATTTCCACTGCACCATAAGGAAACACATTAGTAACAACAAATGGACCAATCCAGCGAGAGCGAAACTTATCAGGCATAAGCTTCAAACGAGAATTGTATAACAACACCTTTTGACTAGTTGTGAATTGTTTCCTAATAAGCATGTTATCATGAAACATTTTAGATTTCTCCTTATAAATTCTCGAATTCTCGTAAGCATCCAACCGCAGCTCTTCTAATTCTTGTAACTGCAATAATCTTGATTTACCTGCCTTGTCTAAATCCATGTTACATCGGCGTACAGCCCAATAGGCTCTATGCACGATTTCCACTGGTAAATGACATGCATTACCAAAAATCAAACGATAAGGAGACATACCTATAGGAGTCTTGTAGGCAGTGCGGTATGCCCAAAGAGCATCGTCTAAACGAAGACTCCAGTCCTTCCTTCCTGGATTGACTGTCTTTTCTAAGATGGATTTAACTTCCCTATTTAAAACCTCGGCTTGTCCATTGGTTTGGGGGTGATATGCAGTAGCGACTCTATGATTTACTCCATACTTTTTCATCAAAGCTTCAACCGATCGATTGCAAAAATGTGTTCCTTGATCACTGATAATTGCCCTTGGAATTCCAAACCTAGCAAAGATGTTAGCCTTGATAAAACCTACAACAGCTTGAGAGTCATCAGTTTTGGTGGCTTTAGCTTCCACCCATTTTGAAACATAATCCACAGCCAAAAAAATGTAAGAAAAACCGCAAGAAGAAGGCAAAGGACCCATAAAATCAATACCCTATACATCAAATATCTCACAAATAAGAATGGGGATTTGAGGCATTTCATTCCTACGTGATAATGCACCTACCTTTTGGCACTTTTCACAAGTTTTTCAAAATTAATATGCATCTGTAAACAAATATTCCCAATACAAACCGCTATCTAAAACCTTCCTAGTAGTTCGTTTTGGTCCAAAATGTCCTCCACATGCATAATCATGGCAAAATGTTAAAATGGATTGAAACTCATTTTCAGGCACACATCTCCTAATTACTTGATCGGAACAAAATTTCCATAAGTAAGGCTCATCCCAGACATAGTACTTAGAATCACTTTTTATTTTTATCTTCCTAGATTTACTAAGACCACTAGGTAGACTTCCCGTAACCAAATAGTTAACTATATCAGCATACCAAGGATTCATACCTTTGAGATGGAATAAATTCTCATCTGGGAAGTTATCATTGAGAGGAATTTCTTCTTCTTCCCTTATTAATCGACTTAAATGGTCCGCAAATGAATTTTCCACTCTTTTTCTGTCCATTATCTTTATGTCAAACTCCTAGAGAAGCAAAATCCATCGAATCAGCCTTGGCTTGGATTCTTTCTTGGCCAGAAGGTATTTCAAAGCTGCATGGTCAGAAAACACAATAACTTTAGAGCCGAGCACATAAGACCGAAATTTTTCTAATGCAAAAAGAATTGACAAAAGTTCTTTTTCCGTAGTGGAATAATTGCACTGAGCAGGATTTAGAGTCCTAGAAGCATAATAGATGACATGACTTTTCTTTTCCACTCTTTGTACTAGAACTGCTCCCACTGCATAGTTACTCGCATCGCACATGATCTCAAATGGTAAGTCCCATCGAGGTGGTTGAATGATAGGCGCACTAGTCAGCAATTCTTTGAGTTTATCAAATGCCTCCTTGCATTCCTTTCCAAACTCAAATTGGGCTTCCTTTTGCAACAAATTTGTCAAAGGCAAAGCAACCTTAGAGAAGTCTTTTATGAACCTGCGATAAAATCCTGCATGTCCAAGAAAAGATCGCACTTCCTTAACATTTGTAGGGTAGGGTAAGTTTGCAATTATATCAACTTTTGCCTTATCAACTTCTATACCACTAGAAGAAATCACATGTCCCAAAACTATGCCTTGAGTAGCCATAAAATGACACTTTTCATAATTTAACACCAAATTAGTTTCTATACATCTTTTCAAAACCTTGGTTAAATTATCTAAGCAATCATCAAATGAATCCCCATATACAGTGAAATCATCCATAAAAACTTCAATGCAATTCTCAATATATTCAGAAAAAATACTCATCATGCATCTTTGAAACGTACCTGGAGCGTTACAGAGTCCAAAAGGCATTCGCCTATAAGTATAAGTTCCGATGGGGCAAGTGAATGTTGTCTTTTCCTGATCTTCTTGTGCAATGGGAATTTGATAGAAACCTGAAAAACCATTAAGAAAATAAAAGAAAGACTTTCCAGCCAACCTCTCTAACATTTTATCAATAAAGGGAAGAGGAAAGTGATCTTTTCTAGTAACTTGATTAAGCTTCCGAAAATCTATACACATCCTCCAACCATTTTGCACACGCATATGGACAAGTTCATTATTCAAATTTCGTACCACGGTTATCCCAGTTTTCTTTGGAACAACATGAATTGGACTTACCCATTCGCTGTCCGAGATTGGATATATAATACCTGGATCAAGCAACTTGAGAATCTCTTTCATCACAACCTCTTTCATAGTGGGATTCAACCTCCTTTATGATTCTCGAGATGGTTTGGCATCTTCTTCAAGTAGGATTCTGTGCATACAAATGGACGGACTAATGCCTTTAATGTCAGCTAAGGTCCAACCAATTGCAACCTTGTACTCCTTCAAAATGCGAACTAAATTTTCCTTTTGCGCTGTCGTGAGGCCTTTAGAGATGATCACCGGTAAAGTTTCACCTTCACCTAAATACATGTATTTGAGGTGTTCTGGTAGAGCTTTCAACTCTAGCTTTGGTGCCTGCACAATTGAAGGTAGCATTTTATTAGTAGTAGAAGAGATTTCAGCATTAGAATTTATTTGTTCCGATAATGTTGTTGAAAATAGTTTTTCTATACCAAGTTCCCTGATGATTCGTTCTAAATTAGGTTGTGCATCCTGTTCTAGCTCATTACCATCACTTTCTTGAGCAAATATGTCCTGCACAATAGAATCTATTTCATCAATTTGACAAAGAGAATGCACATCAGTAGGGTACTTCATAGCATCAAAAATATTAAACTTAACAATCTCTCCATCAAATTCAACGGACAATATACCCTCATCTACATCGATTTTTGTCTTTGCCGTTTTCATAAAAGGACTTCCTAACAAAATCGAAGCCGATTTTGAAGAAGGATTACCTTCCATCTCTAAAATGTAAAAGTCTACAGGAAATATAAGCTCATTTACTTGCACCAAAACATCTTCAACAATCCCTAAAGGGTGAATATAAGAATGGTTTGCCAATTGAATAACTACATCAGTCCTTTTCAAGTCATTTAATTTCAATTCTTGGTAAACAGAAAATGGCATTACATTAATCGAAGCTCCTAAGTCTAACATAGCATGCTCAACTTTCTTTTCACCAATCACACATGGTAATGAAAACATACCTGGGTCTTTGCATTTTTCTGGCATATTTCTTTGCAAAATTGCAGACACATTCTTACTTACCTCAACCTTCCCTTTTTCTTTCATTTTTCTCTTATTGGTACATAGCTCCTTCAAGAACTTTACATATTTTGGAATTTGTTTGATAGCATCCAACAAAGGAATGTTGATTTGCACTCTCCTAAATGTATCCAGGATCTCTTTTTCTTGCTCATCTTCCTTTGGTTTAGCTAACCTGCTAAGAAATAGAGGGATAGGAGTGTGAGAGGAAAGAGATAAAGGAGGGTCGAATGTTACCTCACGCTTTGTCCTAGGGGGAGGTTCTCTTTCATCATCTTTTTTGCCTATGTCAGATTCTTTTGATGGAGTGGATCCTGAAGGAATTTCTTTCCCACTTCTTAGTGAGATTGCACTGCAATTCTCCTTTGGATTCACTTCCGGCTGTGAAGGTAACTTCCCAGAATTTTGAGCTTCCAATTTACTAACTGAAGTGGCCAATTGAGTAATTTGGTTGCCTAAATTCTGAATGCTTGTCCTTGTTTCCTGAATGTTGGCTCTTGTTTCCTGTTGAAATTGAAGAGTATTATTAGCAAGATTTTTAACAATATCTTCCAAAGACATACCTGAAATTGGAGCTTGAGTTTGTGTAGGGACTGGAGGTGGTCTAGTGAAATTTTGAGGGGGTGGCCTTTGTTGTCCTCCTTGATTTCCATAGCTAAAATTAGGATGATCCCTCCATCTAGGATTTTAATGATTAGAATAAGGATCATACTTCCTTTGAGGTAGACCAGGAAATCCTCCTACAGCATTGGCTTCTTGTGTGGAGTCTTGTTGTAATGTACGCCACATATCAGTAGGATGCCCTTGAAGTGAGCATATTTCACATGCTTTCGCTGTTTGCAGTTGCCCTACAGCCATTTGACGAACTTGTTAGTGTAAGCCCTAGCCCCAATGCATTGTAATAAAACACTTTGAATTAATAAAATGAGGCATATGTTTTATCCATTGTATTCCTGTGCATATCAATTGATAGAACTATCCAAGAATGTTGTTTTGGTTTAAGTTATCATGTGTGAGGCACATGGTTGTAAGACCTTGAAACAAATGAGACATCATTCTAAATATCCCTAGTCAGTCATTGTTATGGGAATAACAATGAATTAAGACTAGTATGCTCTCTCTGATAAGTTGAGGTCTGTCTTACGGATCATAAGGACAAGAGTGTCAATCAGAGATCATAGATACATGTTTAGAACATGGTATCTGGATTCGATCCGCTCATGAGAACACTACATGGTACAAGTCATAAGTGTTTCTCATATGCAAGTTTTGTATTGGAGTTCTTAGACCTGAAATCTCTATGAAACTCTTTATGAATTACTGTGTACTTTGACATACACCTAATGTACTCGTAACAGAGTGACAAGTACGGGTATGATTGGGTATGCATTAATTCATGTTAGAGACCATGAGAGAAGTGAAGGGATTACCCCTCTCAATAAGAGAGAAAATATCATCGGCCACTTGATTAGTGAAATGAGAAGTGTATGGCCATACCGAGATGAAATAATGAGTAATCATTATTTATCTGAGAGTTCAGTGTCACTGGAATATCAAGAAAGGAATTAATATATATAAGGATGACTAGTTCCATGCCTTATATTAATTCTAATATTTATGGGTAAGGGACTATGCAAAATTGCATTAGGTCACTAAATGCCATACGCATTTTCATTTAATTTGGAATGCTATAATATCTTGCTAGAGAATATATATAGCCTTTGAATTAATTTATTAATTCAGTGCCAACATTAAATGGACCTATAGGATCGCACACAAAGCATTGGACTTAAAATATTTAATTAAAGTATTGAGCATTAATTTGGGCTTTTAATTAAAGTCAAATTAATGTGTGTAATGGGTTATTAGATTGCTATTGGACCTTGGCCCATGAGAGAGAGAAATTCAGCCCACAAGGTTTAATTTCAATTAATTAATTATCTTGTGTTAATTTAATTAATTGAGTATTAAAGCCTAAAGAATTTTAATTAAATTAATTTTCTTGATAATTGGATGGTGTGGCCGAAATTCCAAGATAATATCAATGGAATTTTGGCACATGATTAATTCTTTTATTAAGTGGTTAATTTGATTAATATGTCTTTTGTTTTTATCTTGGATAAATTAAAAGTTTTTTTATTAATAAATATTACTTTTTTTAATTAAGTGATAAAGGCTAAAATTAATTATCTCTAGATAATATTAATTATCTTAAGGTAGTAGATTTTAGATTGATCACTTAAAAGAAATGAAGATAATATATATTAAAAGAAAGATAAACGTGAAACTTAAAAAAATTGGCTTTAGGTTTTGCGTGAACTTATAATATATATTAAAAGAAAGGTAAAACGTGAAACTGAGGTTTTTCTTTAGGTTTTTGGCGTGAACTTCTCTCTCTCTCTCACTTAATTATTTTGGCCAATTTTCACAAGGAGAAAGGATAGTTCCTCATTCTCTTGTGATCTTGGGTAGTAATAGCAACCTAAGAGAAATACAAAATCAAATTTTGTAGCTTCAAACCATTGCCTTTACACAATACCGAAAAAGAGAGCTAGCAATCTCGATTTTAAGCTGTCGGTGCAATTGTGTGTGTGAGAATAGAGGGAGCGGCGTAAAAGGCTGTTCCTTGGCATTGGTGATCGAGACCTAAGGCGGATAAAGTCACCTTAGTTGCTGGGCATCATCAAATTCAATTTTCAAAAGGCATCATAAGTTGTAAGTTCTACAACCCTAAAATTACATGTTTCGTTTCTTGCTTTGGAATTGTATGGTATGTATGATAAAAATTTTTGTTTTTCCGCTGTGCTATCATCACATTCATACCATGTCATATTCCATCAGTGGTATCAGAGCCTAAACATGCTTATTTTAGTGCTTTAGATGCATAAAAAAATTAATTAAAAATCGTCATTTTGAAAACATGCAAATCTGAAATTTTCTGTTTTGAGTTTTTTGCATTGTTTTGGTGTAAAAATGATTTTAATTGATTAGATAGGTATTATAATTAATATGACATGTTAATATACTATCGTAAGATGTTATTAGGGCTGGTAATTGTCGGATTTAATTATTTATACCTGATGGTACATGTTAATATTAAAACTAGGTGCATTTGGCATGTTAATTGTAAGTTTAACAACTAGTTTTTAAATATTAAATGTAAAACGTTTTTGGAATGTTTGTAAGTGATTTTTAAAGATTAAATATCAGGTCTGCACATGTTTTAAATTTTGTTTTAATTCTGGTCCATGACAATTTAATTGATCAATTTTAAAATCACTTAAAACTATGTCTAGTTTGTGTTTGTTACATGTTTAATCAACATTGTTTGTCTTGTTTTGATTAAAATGGTAAAAACACATTTAAATTAAAATGGTACAGAACATTTAATCAATATTTATGACCTTATTTAATTTATTAAATGACTCATAAAATTTTTTTAAGTATTTGTGCATTTTTGTGGCATCACATAAGCATTAAAAAACTAGTTTTGTTGTTTGTTTATTTTATATGCATGCCGTGTACCATATATATATGTTCTTCATGATTTTGTGTTTTAATTCATGTTGCTACATATTATATGTATTTTTAATGTTTACGGGCTGTATAAAATAAAATTAAAAATGGCAAAATTGGAAATTATACTAGAGTTGATTTATAGCACAAATCTAACTAGTTTTTGTTTTGGGCTTTTAAGAGAACTTATTCAATAAGAGGATTTAGTCCATTGGGCTTCGGCCCAGGCCCATCACGGGGTCATCTCTTAAAGGTTAAAGTACATAATTTCCATTAATGGGCTTGGCTAAATTAATTAAAATTGGACTTTGTTTTATCCATGAATGCTATGTATATTTATTTGCTAATTTGGTGTGATGAATGGATATGCATGGTGCATTCATGGGCCCTGGATTTTGTAATTAAATATGGCCTGCGAGCCATTATATTTTGTTGTAAAAGTTTTTCATTTATTTCTTAGAATAGAATATACTTGAAGACTTTGTAAATCAAGACGAAGCCCACCGGAGTGGAGAAGCCTAACTCGAAGATTCTTATGTAATAGTATAGAATCTTAGTTGTAGGTTTTTGGGCCCATGTTTGTCACGCTTTACTTTATGCAATTATTTATATATGCATGCTATGTATGGATGACAAAGCGTATGCCATGTAAGCCGTAATAAAATTAATCCCTAAAATAGTAAGTCACAAAGTTGCCTTCCTAATTCGAAACATGTCAAGGCATCGATCATCGGTCACGTAGACTAGGAGTCCTAGATGCATCCGATTATCTTTGTGAGGCATGGGTTGTGAATGTAGGTTGGACTTATCATGGAAAGGGATGCCCGGACCTAGGCAACTAATAAATGGGTTGTGCTATAACATCTTAAGATGTTAGCCCATTTGATCCAAGAGTCATGTACGAGACATGATTGGAGTTTTCCTACCTAAGTAACTTAACTTGTTAGGTGTACAAGCTCAGCTTGACTAATAAGTTGTTGTGAAAAGTGGATCTTGGCCCACATTAAATCACTAACGCGAATTATTTAAAGGGATATTAATTCGGTTTGTGGGATTATAATAAGACCTCATTTAATCTTGCTAAATTTATTGTAGATTGAAAATGGCATCTTCAAACAACAATTTCTCATTACGATCGGTCCTTGAAAAGGACAAATTGAATGGCACCAATTTCATAGACTGGTCTCGAAACTTAAAAATAGTTCTTAAGCAAGAGAAGAATTCGTATGTTTTGGATGCACCCTTACCTGAGGAACCTGCTAGGAACGCTTCTGTGGTTCAAAAGGAAACTTTTGAGACCAAGAAAAGTAACTCTAATGATGTGACCTGTTTGATGCTAGCCACTATGGTGCCTGAATTGCAAAAGCAATTTATGGACCAAGAGGCCTATACGATCATGGTGCACCTCAAGGAGATGTTCCAAGAGCAAGCTTGTCACGAGAGGTTCGTGACAACAGAGGCCTTAATTTCTTGCAAGATGGCTGAGGGTACTCCTGTTAGTACCCATGTACTCAAGATGAAAAGGTATCTTGATACTCTTGAGAAGCTTGAGGTACTGGTGCCAAAGGAATTAGCCACTGACTTGATCTTAGGATCATTGCTTGCTGCTTATGATCCATTTGTGATGAATTATAACATGCATGCAATGAACAAGTCAGTCACTGAGCTTCATGGGATGCTTAAGAATGCTGAAGAGAACATTCGAAAGACCAATCCCGTACTAATGGTTCAAAAGGGAATTAAGAAAGGACCTGCTAAGGGAAAGGGAAAGGGAAAGGAAAAACCCAAGTCAGTTGGGAGTGTACCTCAGGCCTAATCCAAGCCTAAGGCGCCAAAACTCAAAGAGAGTGAGAGCACTTGCTTCCATTGCAACAAGATAGGGCATTGGAGGAAGAATTGCGCTCTCTTCAATGAAGAACAAAAGAAGAATGGAGCCAAGGCGTCCAGTTCTGGTATTTTTGTTGTTGAAATTAACCTTTCTATTTCTACCACTTGGGTATTGGATACCGGCTGTGGTTCTCACATTTGTTCAAATGTGCAGGGGCTAAGAAATAGGCGGTTACTTGGGAAGAATGAAGTGGACCTCCATGTGGGGAATGGAGCACGAGTTGCTGCCATGGAGATAGGCGACTATCACCTCACTTTACCTTCCAGACTTTATATTGTTTTGAATAATTGTTATTATGTGCCTGCTATGAGCAGAAACATTATTTCAGTTTCATGTTTGGATAATGATGAATTTGATTTTGTTATTAAAAATGGCAATGCTCGTATTCGTCGCCAAGGCATTTCTTATGGCAATGCCATGTTGCAAAATGGCCTTTATATCCTTGATTTACAAAACAAAGAGTCAATATACAACATTAATACAAAGAGGGTTAAATCAAACGAATTGAACCCTACTTACTTTTGGCATTGTCGTTTAGGACATGCAAACGAAAAATGCATTTCAAGACTCCACAAAACTGGAGTGCTTGGGTCATTCGACTTAGAGTCTTATGACACATGCGAGCCATGTTTACATGGAAAAATGACAAAGAGTCCTTTTAATAAAAAAGGTGAGAGGACTAATGGCTTATTGGAACTAATACATACCGATGTATGTGGACCTTTAAGTACACATGTTAGAGGTGGTTTTAGCTACTTCGTGACATTCACAGATGACTTCAATAGATATGGCTATGTCTATCTAATGAAGTACAAGTCTGAAACTTTTGAGAAATTCAAAGAGTTTAAGAACGAAGTAGAAAACCAACGTGGCAAAAGTATAAAAGCCATTCGATTAGATCGAGGTGGCGAATACTTAAGCCAAGAGTTTGACAGTCATCTAAAGGAGTGTGGTATTATTTCACAGCTCACTCCTCCTGGAACACCTTAATGGAATAGTGTGTCCGAAAGGAGAAATCGAACTCTGTTGGACATGGTTCGATCTATGATGAGTCAAGCTAATCTTCCTATCTCTTTTTGGGGTTATGCATTAGAAACTGTTGCGTTTCTATTGAACCGTACTCCAACTAAAGCAGTTGAGAAGACACCATACGAGGTATGGACTGGGAAAGAACCCAATATGTCTTTGCTTAGGATTTGGGGCTGTGAAGCACATGTTAAGAAATTAACATCTAACAAACTAGAGTCCAAATCCAGTGTCTGCTTGTTTATGGGGTATCCTAAAGAAACAAAGGGATACTACTTTTACTCACAAGCCGAGAACAAAGTATTTGTTGCTCGCAAGGCTGTTTTCTTGGAAAAGGAGTTCCTTCTCAAGAAAGACAGTGGGAGTAAAGTAGAACTTGGAGAAATTCAAGTACCACAAACTCCTATAGAGGATGGTTTGGAAATGGGATCAAGTTCACAACCAATTATGGAACAAGAACCCATTACACAAAAACCTAGAAGGTCCGGTAGGGTACGTCAGGAGATTGAGAGATATGGATTTCTAATCACTGACAGTGACACTATTGAGTTAGTAGATCGTGAGGATCCTACTACCTACCGAGAAGCTATTGAGAGCCCAGACTCGAAAAATTGGCTTGAAGCCATGAAATTCAAGATGCAATCAATGTACGATAACCAGGTTTGGACCTTGGTTGATCCATCGAAAGGTGCTAAGGTAATTGAATGCAAGTGGTTATTCAAACTCAAAGCTGATAAGACCTACAAAGGTAGACTAGTAGCAAAAGGTTTTCGACAAACTCATGGTGTAGACTATGACGAGACCTTTTTGCCTGTAGTCATGCTCAAATCCATTAGGATCTTGCTTGCCATAGCTGCATATCATGATTATGAGATATGGCAAATGGATGTCAAAACTGCTTTCCTCAACGGAAATTTACTTGAGGATGTGTATATGACACAACCTGAAGGTTTTGTCAATCCCAAGCATCCTAAGAAGGTTTGTAAGCTTCAAAAATCCATTTATGGATTAAAGCAAGCATCCCGAAGTTGGAATCTTCATTTTGATGAGGCAGTCAAAGAATTTGACTTCATCAAGAATGAAGATGAGCCTTGTGTGTACAAAAAGGTTAGTGGGAGCATAGTAGTATTTCTAGTCCTATATGTGGACGACATCCTTCTCATTGGGAATGACATTCCAACATTGCAAAAGGTTAAGCAATGGTTGGGAAAATGTTTCTCAATGAAAGACTTAGGTGAAGCCGAGACAATACTTGGTATTCGAATCTATAGAGATAGATCGAATCGGCTCTTGGAACTAAGTCAAGAAAAGTACATAGACAAAGTACTAAAGCATTTTAGTATGGGAGACTCAAAGAAAGGGTACATACCTTTGGCTTTGGGAGTTCCTTTGACTAAAGAATAGTGCCCTAAAATAAAAGAGGAAAGGGACAACATGAGTAGAATCCCATATGCATATGCTATTGGATCTATCATGTACACTATGTTATGTACTAGATTGGATGTTGCTCATGCACTGAGTATAACCAGTAGGTTTCAGGAAGACCCTAGTGAGAAGCACTGGTCTGCTGTAAAAGGGATTCTGAAGTACCTGTGAAGGACTAAGGATCACTTCATAGTGTATGGTGGTCAAGAAGAGCTCGTCATACAAGGTTATGCCGATGCTGCTTTTCAAACCAGCACTCAAGATTCTAGATCACAATCTGGGTTTGTTTTTGTTTTGAACGGTGGTGCTGTCAGCTGGAGAAGCTCAAAGCAAGAAACCATTGCCGACTCAACTACTGAATCTGAGTATATTGCAGCAAGTGAGGCTGCAAAAGAGGCTGTTTGGATTAAAAATTTCATTACTGGATTAGGAGTGGTCCCAAGCATCCTAGATCCATTAGAAATTTTTTGTGATAACAACGGGGCCATAGCACAGGCCAAGGAGCCCCGGTCACACCAGAAATCCAAACACATACTCAAGAGGTACCACCTGATTAGAGAAATCATTGATCGTGGGGACGTCAAGGTTAGCAAGATAGCAAGTGAAGATAATGTAGCAGATCCTTTGACGAAACAATTGCGTCCAAATCTGCACGAAGCTCATTTGAGAGCATTCGGACTTAGGGCTATTCCCAATTGGGACTAGTACTAGTGGAAGATTGTTAGTGTAAGCCTTAGCCCCAATGCATTATAATAAAACACTTTGAATTAATAAAATGAGGCATATGTTTTATCCATTGTATTCCTGTGCATATCAATTGATAGAACTATCCAAGAATGTTGTTTCGGTTTAAGTTATCCTGTGTGAGGCACATGGTTGTAAGACCTTGAAACAAATGAGACATCATTCTAAATATCCCTAGTCGGTCATTGTTATGGGAATAACAATGAATTAAGACTAGTATGCTCTCTCTGATAAGTTGAGGTCTGTCTTACGGATCATAAGGACAAGAATGTCAATCAGAGATCATAGATACATGTTTAAAACATGGTATCTGGATTCGATCCGCTCATGAGAACACTACATGGTACAAGTCATAAGTGTTTCTCATATGCAAGTTTTGTATTGGAGTTCTTAGACCTGAAATCTCTATGAAACTCTTTATGAATTACTGTGTACTTTGACATACACCTAACGTGCTCGTAACAGAGTGACAAGTACGGGTATGATTGGGTATGCATTAATTCATGTTAGAGACCATGAGAGAAGTGAAGGGATTACCCCTCTCAATAAGAGAGAAAATATCATCGGCCATTTGATCAGTGAACTGAGAAGTGTATGGCCATACCGAGATAAAATAATAAGTAATCATTATTTATCTGAGAGTTCAGTGTCACTGGAATATCAAGAAAGGAATTAATATATATAAGGATGACTAGTTCCATGCCTTATATTAATTCTAATATTTATGGGTAAGGGACTATGCAAAATTGCATTAGGTCACTAAATGCCATACGCATTTTCATTTAATTTGGAATGCTATAATATCTTGCTAGAGAATATATATAGCCTTTGAATTAATTTATTAATTCAGTGCCAACATTAAATGGACCTATAGGATCGCACACAAAGCATTGGACTTAAAATATTTAATTAAAGCATTGAGCATTAATTTGGGCTTTTAATTAAAGTCAAATTAATGTGTGTAATGGGTTATTAGATTGCTATTGGACCTTGGCCCATGAGAGAGAGAAATTCAGCCCACAAGGTTTAATTTCAATTAATTAATTATCTTGTGTTAATTTAATTAATTGAGTATTAAAGCCTAAAGAATTTTAATTAAATTAATTTGCTTGATAATTGGATGGTGTGGCCGAAATTCTAAGATAATATCAATGGAATTTTGGCACATGATTAATTCTTTTATTAAGTGGTTAATTTGATTAATATGTCTTTTGTTTTTATCTTGGATAAATTAAAAGAGTTTTTATTAATAAATATTACTTTTTTTAATTAAGTGATAAAGGCTAAAATTAATTATCTCTAGATAATATTAATTATCTTAAGGTAGTAGATTTTAGATTGATCACTTAAAAGAAATGAAGATAATATATATTAAAAGAAAGATAAACATGAAACTTAAAAAAATTTGCTTTAGGTTTTGCGTGAACTTATAATATATATTAAAAGAAAGGTAAAACGTGAAACTGAGGTTTTTCTTTAGGTTTTTGGCGTAAACTTCTCTCTCTCTCTCACTTAATTATTTTGGCCAATTTTCACAAGGAGAAAGGATAGTTCCTCATTCTCTTGTGATCTTGGGTAGTAATAGCAACCTAAGAGAAGTACAAAATCAAATTTTGTAGCTTCAAACCATTGCCTTTACACAATACCGAAAAAGAGAGCTAGCAATCTCGATTTTAAGCCGTCGGTGCAATTGTGTGTGTGAGAATAGAGGGAGCGGCGTAAAAGGCTATTCCTTGGCATTGGTGATCGAGACCTAAGGCAGATAAAGTCACCTTAGTTGCTGGGCACCATCAAATTCAATTTTCAAAAGGCATCATAAGTTGTAAGTTCTACAACCCTGAAATTGCATGTTTCGTTTCTTGCTTTGGAATTGTATGGTATGTATGATAAAAATTTTTGTTTTTCCGCTGTGCTATCATCACATTCATACCATGTCATATTCAATCAGTGGTATCATAGCCTAAGCATGCTTATTTTAGTACTTTAGATGCATAAAAAAATTAATTAAAAATCGTCATTTTGAAAACATGTAAAATATCAAAGCCTCTAGCCCAGCCGCCGTCTCCTCCTAAGAGTCTCAAAATGCCTCTTTTATATTATGTAAGGAAGAGTTTAACCCTAACCTTACTTCCTTTTTCATTCCTAAAACAAAACTTCTTATTTAAGAGTTTTGGAAATCTTGCGCCCTTAGAGAATCAACACACTCAATGGAGTGTGTTGCTTAATCGGTGGAGTAAGGTGGTGCCTTCTTTCATTCACTCGGTAGAGCAAAGCAAATTTCCTATTTTCTTCACTCGGTAGAGTAATCTTTTACTCTACCTAGTGCCTTGACACTCCACGGAGTGGATTCACACTCTACCTAGTGTTTTGCCTTTGCCTTATAACGTGAATTGCTTCTCTTTGCCAAGCTATCTCAAAGCCAAACTTTATTCAAGTCCTTCAAACTTTCCTTTATTCTTTCAATTAAGTCCTAAAAACATAAAAAAAAACTTAATTAGACAATTAAAACATCAATTAAAGAAACCAACTATTAAAACAACTAAATTAACACAAAACTATCCTAAAAATATAGTAAAAACACATTAAAAACATAGATAAATTCACATTTATCAAATAATAATTTAATATGTTGGAAAATGAAATTTTGATTTTGGATTTCCTTGAATACTAAACCTGCTCCATTTTAAATATTTTGATTTTAGATGTGCAGGAGCATGGTGGCTATAAGTTCTTCAATTAGTCTGATGAGAAAATCTCTAAATAGGCAAAAAGGGGCTGCTGAATAGAGTTGAGTTAGAAAATAAAACAAGAAAGGGAAGAAATAAAGAGAAGGAAATATATATTTTGTTCGGTTGTTATTATTATTGCATTAGTTATTTAGAACATTATAATGATGAACAAGTATGGTTAGGTTGTTTTGCTTTCTGCTTATATTTTGTTGTTTAGATGTACACAACTGATCAAAATCATCAAAGCTGCATCTTATTTGTTTGCTATATTTTTTACATAATTGTTTGATTACCAATTATAAGAATAATCCTAGTATTTGTGCAATTCAACACACATTACAAGCAAAACAGATAAAGAATACTAACTGTACAATTTAGCTCTCACAACAAGCACATTACTTCTCTGCAAACTAAATAATTTAATGACAATGTAATTTGAACAACAAATCAACATCTTGCTTGTATAATCACACTAACAAAGCAAACAACTTGTGTGCATAAATCAAAGCAATATTGAGTATAAATCATAGAAATATTAAGCAATATAACTAGATATTAAGTAAACATAATATGTTTAATAAAAAGCTATCAATAATATTCAATACTTTAAAAAGCATAAATCTATAATGCAACAAAAAAAAAACTGTAACATAAGCAACTAACTAGTATCTAGTTAATAGTAGAAGAAGTGCTAGCTTTAATTCTGCTATTGCAGTTAACACTACAACAAAATAAAATTATATATTAATTTGTTATTCTGAGTTCCTAATTCCCTACAGTAGTATTAGGTTGTGTTCTTGTAGAAGAAGAGCTAACTTTGGTGGTAGTATTAGCTCTTCTACTAGTTGTTGCAGCATTTCTCTACTAATGAAGCTAACTCACTGTCACTATTTTTCCCCCCTCCTGGCTACAACATATCAAAGATTAATGTTTGCGTCCCTTGCATTCCTGACATAGAAACTAGTATACAAGACTTTCTCAGAGTATCTCCCTGGCCATAAACAAATAAAAACTTGAAATCTTTTTTTTTTTTGGTTATATGGTTACTGTAAAATTAATGCATACATAGTGGTATTACATTAAAAACTATTGTGCCTATATTTGGGTCAATGTAGCACCCATGTCTAACCTCTATGGCCCTTTTATACCTAAATAATCCTCTTCCCCTACCGTTGGTTATAGGTTGTTTAGTTGTTATGGCATAATTCATATTGTTTTAAACTCCAATTGTTATGGTGATTGTTGGTTTTGTGTACCCCTTTCAAAACCTTTACCTCTTCCAGAAATGCTACCTCTTCTGGAGCTACAACTTATTCCAACATCACCCTCTTATTTTTGCTCTTTTTCCATTGCCCCTTGTGGAAGTTGATGAATTTCTGAAAATTGCTAAAGTGTCTTGACAAAATGGAAATGAACTATTGATGTTGGAGCACTGTGATTAGCACTGGGAACATCTTAAGTGAAAGTTGATGATGGACCAGAGCTTCCAATGTTCTGTTAAAAAATATTAATAAATGATAAAGATATCATTAGAAGCCAAGTTATTAAAAGCTTAATAAAATGTCTATTTTAGAATCTATTTATGAACGACAACCAGATTTGTTATGTCTAGCTTGTTTGCATCTAAAATAATGCATCCTTGGCCCAATTTCTAAATGCTTTGTCATATTTTTTATTACCTGGCTCATCCTTGTCCTTTTTTAATACACGTGTTAGGTATTCCTGACATAGGCTTAGCTTCAAGGGGTTTAATTTGAGGAGTTAAACTAGGTGCCCACATCTTCATTTTAGGACTTGGTTGTATGAAATACTAATAAGCCTTTAAAAATGTATCCTTATGGTATTAGACAAACAGCATGGGCACGGAGGATATCTTTTAACATCCAACTTTTGCAATTACAAGTCTTAGACCTTAAATCCACAATATGACAATATTCCACTTTAAGTATTTCAAAGCCTTGATCTCTATTCCATGTTAATTTACACTTTCTGGCAATCTTTATATTAGTTTCTAACACCGTTCTACTCATTGGTGAGATATATGATATCCATGTGTTTGTAAATCTTCTCATTTCACATGCCTATTTATATGATTATATCTAATTTCTTCATGCATAGTAATTATGGACTTATGTCTTTGTCCTACAATCAGGAGTTAAAAGATTTGTTTATGTTGTTATCAACATGATCACATTTCACTTGATCAATAAAGCATACACTACACCAATTTTCCTTAGGATGACTTAGATTATCCTCACAAATACCATCTCCTAGTTTATTCATGGAATCCAATTCATCTTTAAACATTACCGTAAAACTTAATTTGGCACACCTCTATAAATATTTCCTTCTCTCTTCTTCCCTACATCTTTACTTCTAGGTTGACCATATGTGTCTAGCACACATCTTGTGTGACCGATGTCTAGCAAGTGTATTAGATCGGCTAGTAATATAGGAAAATATAATTATAAGCCCTAAATATCGAAACCAAGGGAAACTAGTGAATGTATCCAAGATTTTAGATTTTTAAAATGAAGATTGTGTGTGAGGGAGAAAAGAGATCCCAAAGTTATGATAATGAAGGGTTAACTAAACTAAGAACAGAAACTCGAGCAAAAGACTCAACAATTGGACTGAAAGCAAGTAAATAAAATTGGTGAAAATCAACACTAATAATAACTTTCACTAAAGGACTATCCACCTTAACTTATATTATAATGACTTAATTAAAAATTTGACACAAGTGATTATGAAGAAATCGGATGGATAAAGCAAGATAACTTAAAACAAGATTATCCCTCTAAGCATTAAACCTTTCCTGTTTAGAATATTCAATACTTAGTATAAAGATCTGATTTTAGCCTCCTAGATGTCTATTAAACTCTTTTGCAAGTAAATTTAATTTTCATCTATTCTTGATTTTAACTTTTCTTAATCTTAATCTATTATTACCAATATACAACTATACCTTAAATCAGAATATGATCATGCATTAATACCAATAAATTAACCTAAGAACATGCAAACATATAATCATGCATAAATCAATCATCAGCTATTAATTTCAATAAGTTAACAATCAACTTATAAACAATCAAAGGGAAGAATTAGCACAAAACCAATAAATAATTAACTTGTATCACATCAAGCGCAAACTAGATCATTACAATATAAAGTTAAAGCTTCAAGTATACTTTAGCAAAAGTAAAAGAACTACTCACACTTCATCTTCCAAATTAAAGAAAATAAATAAAAGAAAGCAATAAAAACACTTAGAATTATAGCTACTCTTTAAGACTTCAATCGTAGTTTCTAACCTAAGTGCCAAACGAAAAACAAACTAAACACCTAATTTGTAACAAGCTCTCCTCCAACCGATGTCTCTTTCTACTTTTATAACCTTAAAATAGGAAGAAATTCAGCTCCTCTAAACTTTCAAAACCAGAAGACTTCCCAATTAGCAAAAATTTCTAAACTGGCAAGAATTAGAGTTTAATTTGGTATCAAAGACTTGGCTCTGTAGAGTAATATTTCATTCCACTGAGTGAGGTTTAGTAACTTGGTAGAGTGAGAATATCACGCCACTGAGTGATGTTTTCTTTTTAACTCATTTAGTAGAGTGGAAAATTCCTCTACCGAATGGTGCTCTTATGGACTGATCAAAGACCTTTTCTTCTTCTTTTTTAAGCCATTTTGTAAAGTGAGGATATCACTCCAACGAGTGGTACTCTTTTAGACTTAATCAAAGGGCCCATCTTTTCCTTTTTTGGCCACTCGGTAGAGTGAGGATATCACTTTATCGAGTAGTGCTCTTCTGGACTTACAATGAACACTTTTATTTGCTAAATTTACATTTTAGCCTCTAAAAACTCCTCTTTTCTTCAAATAAGCACCTAAAAGCAGAAAATTTCTCAATTAAGACCTCAAATTTTAAATTTACAAAATTAAACATTGAATTAACCTAAATATTACTAAATTAACAAACTAAGCATACTAAAAACATACTAGAATTCACACTTATCAAATACCCCACCCTTAGCTTTTGCTTGGCCCCAAGCAAACTTAAACAAACCAACCCCTCAAAATTATCAAACTTTAATCAAGAACAAAACATTTCAAAATTAAGTTTAACAATTAACAAGAGCACTTAATAGAATCTTAACTAGAATAATCTTCAATCAAGACAATATGAGTTAGTTTTCTTGTGTGTGTGCAAGACCAAAATATTTTAAATACTTTTAAAAACAAAATGCCAATGCAACTATATAACCAAGCTTAGAATAAATGTACACCTAAGTGTACCAATGCTTTTGCACTTGAAACTATAGAAACACCATAGGCCTCTCTTTTAACACCGAAACCAGAAGGTCATCTCTGCTAAACAACTCAAAATCAATTTAGAATCACTTAGGTCTTGATTGGGCTGTAATGGGGTTAAGGTGATGGCTGGCAAGAAATAGATAAAGGATAATCAAATAGAGTAACCATTCTAACTTGAATAAACTAAAACTTTCAAAATTGCAATCACTAACCACAACCTTTTTCTTAACTCATAGCATACAATCTAAAATAAAATTGAAGTTCCTTTTTTTAAAATGCCTTATTTTGAAAGAAGCCAAACATTCTCATCCTTGTAAAAATCCCACACTTAAAATTTTGCCTCAAATGCTAGTTTTATTCTTTTTCTTCTTTCTTTTCTTTTCTTTCTTTCTTTCTTTCTTTCTTTCTTTCTCTCTTTCTTCTTTTTCTTCTTTTTCTCTTATTTATTTATTTATGGCAATACTGGTTTTTTTTCAGAAGAAATACAAGGCAAAGTAGCACAACCACCTGACTTCATTTCATAACCCTTATCTAAACACTTTATTACACCCTTTGAAGTTCCCAATTCCTTTTAATTTATCCATTCTTTAAAGTGGCTACTCTTAAAAAGGTGAGACAAAGGCTATTTAAGTTAAATGGTCACTTTCATAGGTGTGACAAGAAAATTAAGATGGCACACCTTTAGCATGCCTCATTAATAAACAGGGTAGGAAATCAATCTTTTTATGGCTATCAAGAAAAATTGTGCCTATATCACTTTCTAAATTGAATTGACTTTCTTCTATGTTTTGAAGGGTGATGAGGAAGGTTTTAGTACTCTAAAATTCCTTACTTAATCATTCAGTGCATTGGTTTTTCTCCAAGTTCAAACAAAATTGGTCTGTAATGTTCAAAAAGTAAAAACTAACAAATATTTGCCAAGTTGAATGTTAGACTAGCTCAAAATTTATTAAGCGACATCCTTGTTCTAATGTTGAACTTAGAATTTTGAATTATGCATATTTAAGGTTTAAGTTCAATAAGTTCAATTTTTAAGGAAAACCGGGGCAAACTAAGTCTTAGTGCAAGCTAAATGATAAGATGAATAACTATAAGCAAAAACTACTAATACTTAAAAAGACAAATTTTAAAACAAAATTCTTTGCAACTTAAATAGCAGAAACATAAACACGCAAACAAAACAAAAACAACTACACAAGTGCTTTTGAATAAAAAAGGGAAGATTTAGATTCTACTCCCTGAATCTAAGCAAAATTGAGCTTAGAGAAGCTCTACCCCCCTCTCAAAAGTTTGTTGTCCTCAACAAAATAGAATACGTTTCTCAGTCTAAAGGTGGTGGTGGATAATGTTACCAAAAATTAGGTGGTAAACTACTCAAGACTGTGCTTTACCTCAAGTACATGATCTTGTAGTGTGTCTATTCTACCCTCCAGCCTATTTATCCTAGTATTCATGTGAGTTGTGAATTCCAGCATCTAAGCCAAAGGTTTTTGTGGTAGAGGTGTTTGAGCATTAGGCTCTGGTGCAGTTGGTTCCTATTCAGTTTAATCATCATTTCATCTCTATTTCTCCCAATAGTGATTAGGTACAAATACTTTCCCTTATCGGACCAATGCTTCCTTGGCCTTTTAACCAAAATCTTTATCCGTGTCAATATGGCATGGTCTATATAAGCTGCCTTTCCAAGGGATCCCCTCATATCTATATATCCCACTTCTTTTGCCATTATTGTTGCAATCTAGGTTAGAGATGTCGCTTTAATTTTGCTACTCATTTTCTGTAACTCTTCTATCTTCCTACACAGGATAACTGGCCCATTGATTTATATACCTTCAACCACACATCTTAATAACATACATTCTTTATCATTAATAACCCTAGGACTGCTAGTACAACTAAAGAAAGTACTTAATAAAAACCTGTGAAGAATTCAAAGGGCATGACTACTTAAGGCACAAGCCTTGAGCTTGCTCGATTTATACTGCACTGGATTCGAAGGGTCTCTGATGAATTCCCAATTTTCTTGCACAATAGCATTAGGTAATTCACCTAATCCATCACCAGGAAACCCTAATTTTTTAGCAAACTCTAGGAAAAGCATGCAATGAGTCTTCCTCCCCAGTTTAAAATTGATTGTGCCTACATATTTCTCATCTTCAAATGTTAATGTGAATGATGTGAAGAACTATAATGCAATGTGTGGATATACTTTCGGGTGCTTGTCAATAAAATGTTCCCAACCAATAGCTTTGATTAAAGGAAATAACTCATACCATAGATTTTCATCCAAAATATCAAGGAAGAATTCCCTCAAATACACTAGATGGACAAATTGGATTTGCTTAAAATATTCATATAATTCAGCCTTAGCTTCATCAATATAAGCTGAAAGATGTTTCCCAGATAAGCTTGATGCTTCACTCTTCTTTTATTTCTTAGAAGACACTGGATACAAATAAAACAAACCAAATAAGTTCCAAAGAAAATGTATAATGCCATAACCATGTTTTAAATGGGCAATATTTAGCTCAATTCTTCAAATGTCAATAGATGCACTAAGTGTAGCACAAATGTATATGAAGTGTAGAAGTAAGATGTAAACATGTGTGAATGAGTTAGAATGGTTAAGAGGAAGAAAATTGAAGCATAATTTTTGAACTTAGTCTTTGAGGTATTTAATCGAACATGTTGTGTGCACAATGTGACTAAGCCAAAATACGTGGAATCCAAACCATTAAAACCCCAAAATTGAAGAAATAACATCATAGTTAAACGCTAATCACAAAAAAAAAATCAAATATAGCAAGAATATTAACATTTAAAAAAATAAAATAAGCTAAGTAAAAATACCCAATTTTTTAAGAATATAACCCAAGTTTCAATATCTTAAATATGGGGAATTGAAGTAATTTAAAACAATAAAGGAATTTACTTGTTAGCAAAAGATGAGTGAAAGTTTAATTGATCAAGAAGAAACACAAGTGTTGCTTGAATCGGTGGAGTGATTAATTGAGTGTGGGCGAGTAAAAGCAAAAGAGTGAGGGAGAAATGGGGCATTCGGGTGCATTTGGGTGTGTATGTGTGTGGGTTTAAGAAAAAATACTCAGTGGAATGTGGGGAGCCACTTGGTGGAATGGGGAAACCCACTCTACCGAGTGGTCACCCACTGTATGCAATGATTTGTTTTTCGAAAATAAAATAAAAGATACCTATTGTATGTAGAATTTTTTTTAAATGAAAGGCACCTAATCGGTGGTAGAAAAACAATCATGGTGGAGTGAGGTTTGGGGTACTTGGTGGAGTGGGAATACCCACCCTACCAAGTGGCTACCAACTGTATGTACAATGAAAAATTTAGCTAAGGCAAAACAGCATTCGGTGGAGTGGGGAAACCCACCTTACCAAGTGCAAATAGTTTGGATTGAAAAGAATAAAATCGAGGAAAAACCAAAGCATCAATAATCCCATTCGATGGAGTCATGAAAGACACGGTGGGGTGGCATAGAACGCTTGATGGAGTGAAAAGCTACTCTACCAAGTGATAGGCCCCTAGACTAAAAATTTCAAAAACTCAAGTTTATTTTTAAGCACAGGACTTTTAGCATGCATTTGAACTTGAGATTCATCTAATTTTTAAACACAACATTTTGTAAAAACTCTTTATTGACATAAACAACTCATCCTTACTGAAATTAAACCTAAGTCAATCCTTTCTTCTGCAGACAAATCAAATTGTCATGAATTCTAAAGTAGACACAAAACATTGCAGAAAATATTCATACATCAAGAAAAACTTCCTCTTCCCTACATAAAGCACTTGTTAAAACTAAAACAGACAAAGACACACTAGCACTCTCAAACCAAAAATTGAACAAACTAATTAAAGAAAAATTAAAGTAAAGTAAACGAAAGGGAAAAGGAATGTAGTTTTGAGTTTAGCAAGTCCTCAGCTAGACTTATTGAATCCTCCATTACTCTTGAAATACCATTATTGCCTCAGCAACCTCTACCTTCCCACCATAAAATGGCTTCAAACGGTGCCCATTAACTCTATACTCTTGCCCAGCTTTTGGACTCTTAATAATCACCACACCGAAGTCATTGCTAGATAAGACTTGATATAGCCTAAGCAATCTTGATTTCGATTTACCTGGAAACAAACGTAGTCTACTGTTATACAATAAAACCATCATGCTAGGAACAAATTCTTTAAATTTCAATCGCTTATCATGCCAATGCTTTGTTTTTTCCTTGTAAATGGCTACGTTGTCATATGACCACTATCGAATTTCATCGAGTTCATTAAGTTGTAGCCTCCTCTTTTCTCCTGCACATCTTAAATCAAAATTAAGAAATTTTGTAGCCTAATATGCTTTATGCTCCAACTCAACCGGTAAATGGCATGCTTTTCCAAAGAGGATTTTAAAGAAACACAATGCCTATAGGGGTCTTAAATGTAGTTTTATAAGCCCAAAGACCTTCATTCAGTTTATGAGACTAATAATTTCTTGAGTTATTGACTATTTTTTCTAAGATTGATTTCGATTCCCTATTAGACACCTCTACTTGCCCGTTTGCTTGAGGGTGATATAGGGTTGTTATCTTGTGCTTGACATCAAATTTTCTAAGTAGTGTTCTAAATTGATAGTTGACAAAATGCTTGCCTCCATCACTTATAATGGCTCTCGGTGCTCCAAATCTAGTGAAAATATTTTTTCTAATGAATTCAAGCACAACTTTGGCATCACATGTTCTAGTTGTTATAGCTTTTACCCACTTACTTACATAATCTATAGTAACTAGAATATATTTAAACCCAAATGAATTTGGAAATGGTGCCATAAAGTCAATACCCCCAATATCAAAAATTTCTACTTCTAACACATTATTCATAGGCATTTTCCTACTCTTTGACATTTATCACATAATTCAATAAAAGACTTAACATCTGCAAAAAGAGTAGGCTAGAGAAAACCCTATTGAAGAATTTTTTATATCGTCTGATTTGGTCCATGGTGGCCTCCAACTTCACCTCCATGACATTGCCTCATTATATCTTCTTGTTCTTCCTCTAGAATGCATCTTTGAAGTACTTGATCCAGACAAATTTTTATTAGATATGGATCATCCCAATGGTAATATTTCGCATCAGCTTAAAGCTTTTTTTCTATTGCCAAGTAAAATCTTTTGAAAGGTAACCTCCTGTAAGAAAATTAGCTATGTTAGCATACCAAGGAGTGGAAAATTCACATGCATAAATAGCACAAATATGTTCATCAAGAAATAAGTCAGATATTTCTCCCTTTTCAATATTAGCATGATCCAATCAAGATAGATAGTCTACTATAAAATTTTTAGCTCCTTTCTTATCTTTAATCTCCACATCAAATACTTGTAAAAGAAAAACCCATCTAATTAATCTTGGTTTGGAATATTTCTTTGCAAAAAGGTGCCTCAATGTCGTATGGTCTGACCACACCGTGACCTTGGAACCAAGGCGATAAGGTTTGAATTTTTCAAAAGAAAACACAATTGCTAATAACTCTTTCTCTGTGGTTGTATAATTCACTTGAGCTCTAGTGAGAGTGACTTGCATAATAAATGGTATGAAAAACTTTCTCCCTCTACCGACCTAAAACTGCTCTCACTACATAGTTACTAGCATCACACATAATCTCAAATGGTAGGATCCAATCTGGTGATGCTATGAATGGTGCTATGATTAGCTTTTGTTTCAAAAAATTAAATGCCTGCAAACACTTATCATCAAAGTTAAATGCAGCTTCTTTTATCAACAAATTAGAAAGCGGTTTAGTAATTTTAAAAAAATCCTTAATAAATCGATGATAAAAATCAACGTGACCAAGGAAATTTCTAATACCTTTAACACTAGTATAGGGAGGTAATATATCAATAACATCAATTTTTGCTTTATCTACCTCAATTCCTTTTTTGGAGATCTTATGTCCTAAAACTATTCTTTCTCTTACCATAAAACGACTTTTTTCCCAATTAAGAATAAGGTTAGTTTCTTTACATCTTTCCAAAACCAATGCAAGATTATTTAAAAAAGACTCGAAATCACAACCATATAATGTAAAATCATCTATGAAAACTTCTATAAAATTTTCAATAAAATCATGAAATATGGCCATCAAGCATCCTTGAAAAGTGGCTGGGGCATTATAAAGACCAAAAGGCATCCTCCTATATGCAAATCTACCATAAGGACATATGAATATGGTTTTTTCTTAGTCTTTTAAGGCTATAAGTATTTACATATACCCTGAATAACAATCTAGAAAATAGTAAAATATATTCCCTGCTAGTCTCTCTAATATTTGATGAATGAATGGTAATGGAAAATGATATTTTCTAGTAGCATTATTCAATCTCCTATAGTCTATACAGACTCTCCATCCCATTACTGTGCATGTTGGAATGAGTTTATCCTTTTTATTTGTTATTACAGTCATCCTCCTTTTTAGGTACACATTGAACTGAACTAACCCAATTACTGTCGAAAATAGGATAGATAATACCTACATCAAGGAGTTTAAGTACCTCATTTTTTACTACTTCTTGCATAGTAGGGTTGAGCCACTTGAAATTATCCTCCATTGGTATCTAGTGTGTACAATAATTTGGGCTAATTCCTTTCAAATCAGATGTCTTCCATCCAATTGCTCTTTTATGCCTTTTTAGTACCTCAATAAGCATCTCTTCTTTTAAACCTATCAACAAAGAAAAAATAATCACTGGTTTTGCATTTTCCTCTAAAAACACATATTTTAAATAGGAAGGAAGAGTTTTAAGTTTAGAATTTTCTCCCTTAGGAGGGGACAGTTCATCCTCCATATTTTCTTTTTCATTGTGCTCTTTCTCTAAGTCATGTACTAGCTCTTTTTCTCTTTCTTCCATTTCCTCCTCTTTCTTTAGATGCATTAAACACTCTTGAAGCTCATCATCCAAAATAATTTCTTCTTACAAATAAAAAAAATGGACTCCTTAAAGTCATATTAAGGGTGCTTCATTACCTTTTTCACATTAAAAATAATTTCTTCCTCATTAAACCTTAAATTGACTATTTGTCCATGAACATCAATTAAAGCTCTTGCTGTGTTCAAAAATGGACTACCCACTATCAAAGGTACTTTTCTATCTTTTTCCATATTTATTACAACAAAATCAACCAAAAATATGAAATTTTCCACTTTCACTAACAAATCTTCGATAATTCCTTTTGGCCTATTTACGGATCTATCTACCAATTGTAGTATCATTCGGGTCTCTTTATGTCTCCTAAATTCAATTTCCTACAAATCAAAAAAGGCATTAAATTTATGCTAGCACCCAAATCACATAATGCATGACCAATAAATTTCATTCTTAATTCACATGGAAGTGTAAAACTCCCAGGGTCCTCTAATTTAGTTGGAATTTTATTCATTAATACTGCACTATAATTTTTAAATAATTAAACCATTCTTATGCCCTCTAGCTTTTTCTTATTTGTACAAAGCTCTCTCATAAATTTAGTATATTTAGGCATGTGTAATAAAGCTTTAATAAATGGTAAATTTATATGCAACTTTTTAAACATGTCTAAAAATCTATTTTATTGCTCATTATGCTTTTCTTTCCTAGCTAAAGATGGATAAGATAATTGAGACTCATCAAGAATTGCAGAAACTAATTTTTCCTTACCTTTACCTTTTTTAACAATAGGAGATACCTCAAAAAATTTTAGGATTAGAAACAATTACCTCTATAGTTAGTTCTGCCACTTCAGAAGAATTCTTACCATTTTCAGCTTTTTGCACCTCTTTCCTACTTTTTAAGGTGATTGCCTTGGCTTTCTTCTTTGGATTTCAGTCCATATTAGATGGGAATGTTCCTTAGGCTCTATTGGCTAAAGAATTGGCAAGTTGCTCCACTTGATTTTTTAAATTTCTAATGGATGCATCTTAGTTTCTCATCCAAATGTCTTGAGATTTCCACTTAGCTTCTTGGTTGGCTAAAATAAATTTTAGGAAGCTATGAAATTAGCAATCATTTCTTCTAAATTGTTTTTCTTTTCTTATGGGGTTGTGGTTTTTAAATTCTAGGTGTTTGATATGGTTATGATTGATGGTAATGTGGTTGGCTTTAGTTCTAGAATGTTGGGTGGTTATTACTATTGGGAGCTAATTTTTGGTTAAAGGGAACCCTAGGTTGAGAGTTAGATGCTTGGTTTCTTTCTCTTTGGATGATTTTGGATGATTTGGATGATTTTGCCATCTCTGGTTGTAAGTGTTACTATAAAGGTTTAAAACATTTATTTCTTCAACCAGTCCTCCCTCATTCTGGATTGATCCTTGAGTTCCTGTAAAAATATCACTTTCATTAGATAACATTGACACATTTTGAGCTTTAAGCTCATTCATCTATTTTAAATGCTCTTTTCTCATTAATTTCATTTGTGCTTTAAGCATGGCTACTTCATTTATACTATATACTCCCCGTTTCTTTTGTTTGGCTCTTAAACTTGCCCATTGATTATCATTGGTTGCCATCTCATCTAGAAGCAAGAATGGTTCTTCAAGGATTTTGTTCATAAAGCTTCCATTTGATGCTACGTCTAGAAGATATCTTGTAACTTGATTCGTGCCTGTGTAAAAGATATCCATTAGTTGATAGACAGGAAATATATGGTGTGGACAACTTTTTAAAAGTCTCTTAAATCATTCACAAGCCTTATGGAATGGCTCCTCATAAAACTACTAAAAGTCACTAATATTTTTTCTAATGACGGCTATTTTAGTAGGTAAAAAATATTTTCACAAAAATTTCTCTTGCATTTTTTACCATGATTGGATAGATTGATTTGGTAGCATATGCAACCAATGCCTATCCTTACCAATAAGGGTAAAAGGGAACAACTTAAGTCTAATGGCATCCATCGACATATTTGGGATTTAAACCGTGTTACTAATTTCTAAGAACATATCTAAGTGTTGGGCAGGATCCTCTATCTCTGAACCTGAAAATTGTTTTCTTTATACCATTGTGATGGTAGAAGGTTTTATCTCAAAGGGCTGGTGATGAGGTATCCTAATGGTTCTATGTTCTTCATTCCACCTAGGGATTGCATAGTCTCTAATGGTTCTAGGACTAAACCCATCCCCTTAAGCTTTATAATTTATGCTTTCTATCCTACGATGTTGATCATTTACAGGTAGATAAATATTAGGTAATTCCTTAAGAGGTGGATCCTCTTAATTATTCATGGTAGCTTTTAATTTTTGAATCCTATGATAAGTCCTCTCAATTTCAGGGTTTATGGGTAGGATTGGTTTATCTTTTACCATAAACTATTGACATCTGTAAAGGTAAAAGAATAAATTAAACAAAAGAATAGAAATAGAGGAGAGGAAGGAAGAAACACAAAAAAAATTCACTTTAAAATCCAAAACAGTAAACAAATGCCAATTGTTTCCCTGACAACGGCACCAAAAACTTGACCAGTGTCTAGCAACTATACTAGATCATCTAGTAATATAGAAAAATATAATTATGACCCCTAACTATGAAACCCAAGGGAAACTAGTGAATGTATCCAGATTTTTAGATTTGTAAAATAAAGATTGTGTGTGAGGGAGAAAAGAGATCCCAAAGTTATGATAATGAAGGGTTAACTAAACTAAAAACAGAAACTAAAGCAAAAGACTCAACAATTGAACTGAAATCAAGTAATTAAAATTGGTGAAAATCAATACTACTGATAACTTTCACTAAAGAACTATCTACCTTAACTCATATTATAATGACTTAATTAAAAAGTTAACATAAGTGATTATGAACAAATCAGATGGATAAAGCAAGAAAACTTAAAACAAGATTATCACTCTAAGCATTAAAACTTTCCTATTCAAAATATTCAATACTTAGCATAAAGGTTTGATTTTAGCCTTCTAGATGCCTATTAAACTCTTTTGCAAGTAAATTTAACTTTCATCTATTCTTGATTTTAATTTTTCTTAATCTTAATCTATTATTACTAATACACAACTATACCTTAATTCAAAATATGATCATGCATTAATACCAATAAATTAACCTAAGAACATGAAAACCTATAATCATGCATAAATCAATCATCAGCTATTAATTCTAATAAGTTAACAATCAACTTATAAACAATCAAAGGATGAATTAGCACAAAACCAAGAAATAATCAACTTATGTCACATTAAGCACAAACTAAGTCATTACAATATAAAGTTAAAGCTTTAAGTATCCTTTAGCAAAAGTAAATGAACTACTCACACTTTATCTTGCAAATTGAAGAAAATAAATAAAAGAAAGCAATACAAACACTTAGAATTACAACTACTCTTGAATACTTTAATCGTAGTTTCTAACCTAAGTGCCAAACAATACAAACAAAACACCTAATTCGTAACAAATCTCTCCTTTAACCGATGTCTCTTGCTGCTTTTATAACCTTAAAATAGGAAGAAATCCGTCTCCTCTAAATTTCCCAAACTAAAAGACTTCCCAAATAGCAAGAATTTCCAAACTAGCAAGAATTAGAATTTAATTTTGTATCAAAGACTGGGCTCCAGAGAGTGATATTTCATTCCATCGAGTAAGGCTTAGTCACTTGGTAAAGTGAGAATATCACTCCACCAAGTGAGGCTTAGTCACTTGGTAGAGTGAGAATATCACTTGATATGAGCTTGAAAAGCTCAAAAATATTGTGTTTTAATGTGTAGTTTTATTTAGTATTGTGTTTTATTTTGGTATTTTATCTATATTTTGTTGCTTTTATGTGTTTGGTATGTGTGTGGTTGTTTTATTTATTTTGTAGGAGGAGGGAATGAATTTAAGCTTAAAGAAGTCAATTAGAAGAATCAGAATAGGAGAATTGCTATGGCTGAAGAAGACAATCCACCGCGATTAATGGACTTTGCCACGCCAGCATTGAGTGGTGCTCAACAAGGTGTGGTAAGACCCACGGTAAACGCAAACCAATTTGAAATAAAACCATCACTTTTACAAATGATTCAAAACAGTATACAATTATATGGTTTGGCAAATGAGGATCCAAATGCTCATTTGGCAAATTTCATAGAAATTTATGATACTTTTAAGATTAATGAAGTTTCGGCGGATGCAATCAAGCTTAGGCTTTTTCCTTTTACATTGAAGGATAAAGCAAAAGCTTGGTGAATTTCCTTACTAGGGGTTCTATCTTATCTTGGGACCAACTAGCCCAAGCCTTTTTATCAAAATATTTTCCCCTAGTAAAAACTGCCAAAATTATAAAGGATATTACCACTTTTGTTCAACATGACGCTGAATCTTTGTATGAGGCATGGGAAAAGTTCAAAGAATTACAGCAAATTTGCCCACACCACAATCTTCCAAGGGAGTTACTGATGCAAACATTCTATAACGGTCTAAATCCAACAACTCGAGGCACCATTGATGCTGCAGCTGGGTGATCTCTTATGAGGAAGACCATGGATGTTGCATTCGAGTTATTGGAGGAAATGTCAATGAACAACTGCATGTGGCCAACCGAGAGAGCTAGGGAGACAAATTTCTCCAATGTGAGGGGAGTTCATGCGGTAGATTCGGTAGTAGCTTTGCAGGCTCAAGTGGAGCAATTGACTCAGAAAATTAATAGCCTAGGTATAGGTAGTAATCCATCTAGTGGGTGTGGTATATGTGGACAATTGGGCCATGGAAGTGAAGGGTGTAATTTGGATATGAAAAGTACTGAAGAACAAGTTAGTTTCATCCAAGGACAAGGAAGGGGAAACCCATATTCAAACACTTATAACCCCGGATGGAGAAACCACCCGAATTTTTCTTGGGGCAATATTAGTAACCAAAATAGGGTTGTGGGGTTTCAACAACCTCAAGATAGGTTTGGTGCCTTGGAAGTAAAGATGGATAGATTTTTGGAGGGCATAAATATGAAGTTTAATGCTCAAGAGGAGTCCCAAAAGAGGATGGAAACTAAGTTTGATCAAATAACCAAGAATCAAGCTTCATCCATTCATAATTTGGAAGTTCAATTGGGGCAAATTGCCAACGCTCATCCGTTACGAGTACAAGGAAATTTACCAAGCAATACGGAGGACAACCCAAGAGAGCATTTAAAGGCCTTAAATTTGAGGTCAGGAAAGTCTTACCATAATGAATTTGTTACCACTAACAAGTTTGGTAGTGTACAGGAACATAAAGAGCAAGATGAGTTTTGTGTCACAAGCGTGACAGGAGAAGGAGCTACCACCATCGCGAGTTAGAAGGTTATCGCGAGTGCACCAGTTATAGTGGAAAAGCCTTCTGTCGCAAGCAAGACACCTATCACGAGAGCAACGAATGGGGTTGTACAAGGGAAAATTTCAAAGGTTTTTCAACCACGACCACCGTTTCCACAATGATTGAAGCAAGAGAATCAAGATAAGCAATTTCAATCTTTTCTTGATAAATTGAAACATGTGCATATAAATTTAAACTTTGTTGAGGCTATAACACAAATTCCTAACTATGAAAAGTTTCTTAAAGATTTAATTACTAAGAAAAGAAGTTGGGAAGATGTTTCAACCATTGAATTGACTGAGGCATGTAGTTCTATCATAAAAAATAATTTGCCTACTAAGCTAAAAGATAATGGTAGTTTTACCATTCCATGCATTTTAGGAGATGTTGAGTTTCCTAAGTGTTTATGCGATTTGGGGGCCAGCATTAACCTTATACTATTATCTATTTTCAAGAAGTTGGGGTTAGATTATGTTAAACCTACTTCAATGGTTTTACAATTAGCTGACCAGTCCATTAAAAAACCATATGGTATAGTGGAAGATGTTTTAGTTAAGGTTGACAAATTTATTTTGCCTACCGATTTTGTCATCTAGATTTTACATATGATGTGAAATGCCCATTGATTTTAGGGAGACCTTTTATGAGAACAGGTAGGGCATTGGTTGATGTCTATGAGGGTTCATTAATTTTGCAAGTGGGGGATGATAGTGTAGAATATCGCATGGATAGGGCATTAAGATACCCCATGAAGGAGAATATATGCATGAGAATAGATGTCATTAATGCTTGTGTTGCAGCAATATTTAATGAAGCAGATGTAGATGAGGAGGTCTTTGAGAGAGAAGTTAGTAGGAAGGAAGAGCAAGAAGGTGCAAGGCCAGAACGCTTATATCAAAATGATGCACCTATACCACCTTCAATTGTAAGTCCTCCTACGGTAGAGTTGAAAAAGCTACCTAGTCATTTAAGGTATGCATTTCTTGGTTTAAATCATACTTTACCTATCATTGTGTCTAATAAACTTACTAGTAATCAGGAATTTCTGCTAGTAGAGGTGGTTAAAAAGATAATAAAGAGTATAGGTTGGCAAATTTTGGATTTGCAAAGAATTAGTCCTAATGTTGTTATGCATAGGATTAATATGATAGATGATTGTCAACCTAGGGCAGATAGGCAAAGGAGACTTAACCCTAATATGAAAGAGGTAGTTAAGAAAAAGGTCATCAAATTGTTAGATGCTGGGATTATCTATCCAATTTCGGATAGTTCTTGGGTGAGCCCAATACATTGCATACCTAAGAAAGGAGCTATGACAGTAGTTAGGAATGAGAATGGGGAATTGATTCCTACTAGAACCACCACAGGTTGGAGGGTTTGTATTGATTATAGGAAGTTAAATTCAGCTACTAGGAAGGATCATTTCCCTTTACCCTTTATTGATCAAATGTTGGAAAAGGTAGCTGGGCATTCTCATTATTGCTTTTTGGATGGGTATTCAGGTTATTTTCAAATTTTTATATACCCTAGTGACCAGGAGAAGACTACTTTTACTTGTCCATGTGGCACTTTTGCCTATAGACGTATGCCTTTTGGGTTATGTAATGCACCTGTAACTTTTCAAAGGTACATGACCTCTATCTTTGGGGATATGATTGAGGACTTCATGGAAGTTTTCGTGGATGATTTTTTAGTCTATGGAGATTCATTTGAGTTATGTTTAAATAATTTAGATAGAGTGTTGGCTAGGTGTGAGGAAACTAACCTAGTGCTTAATTGGGAAAAGTGTCACTTCATGGTTGAAGAGGGTATAGTTCTTGGCCATAAGATTTCTAGTAGGAGCATTAAAGTAGATAGAGCCAAGGTTGAACTGATTGAGAAATTACCTCCACCCACTACACTTAAGGGCATTAGATCATTCTTAGGACATGCTGGTTTCTATAGAAGTTTCATTAAGGATTTCTCACTAATAGCTAAGCCTTTAACTAATTTATTGGTTAAAGAAGTGCCTTTTGAATTTTCTGATGATTGTATGCATGCTTTTAATTCTTTAAAAGAAGCCCTTACAAATGCACCCATAATTACTTCTCCTAATTGGGATTTACCTTTTGAGATTATATACAATGCAAGTGACTTAGCAGTAGGTTGTGTGTTAGGTCAAAGGATTGGTAAGCATTTGCATGTGATTTACTATGCTAGTCATACTTTGTCACCACCTTAAGTGAATTATAGAACCACTGAAAAAGAAATTTTGGCTGTTGTCTTTGCATGTGATAAGTTTAGGTCTTATTTGTTAGGATCTAAAGTTATAATCTATATAGATCATGCAGCTTTGAGATATTTATTTGCTAAGAAAGATGCTAAACCTAGGTTGATTTGTTGGGTTCTTTTAGAAATTAAAGTTATAACCTAGAAATTAAAGATAAGAAAGGCTCTGAAAATTTAGTAGCTGATCACTTATCTAGGTTAGAAAATGCTGAAGGACCACTAGGGGATAGTCATGAAATCAATGAATCTTTTCTTGATGAATCTCTTATGTCAATAAATTATAAGTATGTGCCTTGGTTTGCAGATTTTGCTAACTTTCTTGCTGCAGGAATTATCCCTTATGGATTGACATGGCAATAGAAAAAGAAGTTTTTTAGTGATGTTAAAAACTATTTTTGGGAAGATCCCTATTTATTTAGGATTAGTGGGGATGGTATCATAAGAAGGTGTGTGAGTGAGGAGGAAACTTTGGATATTTTGGCTCATTATCATTCATCATTGTATTCGGGGCATAATGGTGGAGCAAAAACTGCTTCTAGGGTGCTAGAGTGTGGATTTTATTGGCCTACCCTTTTTCATGATGCTAGAACTTTTGTAGCTAAATGTGATAAATGTCAAAGGGCAGGAAACATAGGGAAGAGAAATGAGATGCCCTTGAATAATATTTTAGAGGTTGAAATTTTTGATGTGTATGGAATAGACTTTATGGGTCCATTTCCTATATCTTTTGGGAAATCTTATCTATTGGTTGGGGTAGACTATGTCTCTAAATGGGTTGAAGCTGAAGCTTTAGCAACCAATGATTTGAAAGTGGTGATTTTGTTTTTGAAGAAACTCTTTTAACGGTTTGGAGTGCCAAGGGCTATCATAAGTGATGGAGGTACGCATTTTATTAATCACTCGTTTGCATCTTTATTGCATAAATATGGTGTCCACCATAGAGTAGCTTCTCCATATCACCCACAAACCAGCGGTTAAGTAGAGGTGTCCAATTGGGAACTTAAATGGACTTTAGAAAAAACTGTTTCTAATTCTAGAAAAGATTGGGCACATAAGCTTGATGACGCATTATGGGCATATAGGACTACTTTCAAAGCACCTATTGGAATGACTCCATATAGGTTAGTGTATGGGAAAGTTTATCATCTTCCTGTTGAGTTAGAGCATAGGGCATATTGTGCAATCAAGACCTTAAATTATGACATAAAAGATTTTGGGTTAAAAAGATGTTTGCAATTAAACGAACTTGATGAATTGCATCTTTTTGCTTATGAAAATTCACGTTTATATAAGGAAAGTTCTAAGAAGTGGCATGATCCTCACATTAAGTATAAAAGCTTTAAGAGTGGGGATAAGGTTCTACTTTTCAATTCTCACTTGAAATTATTCCCTGGAAATTTGAGGTCTAGATGGAGTGGACCTTTTGAAATGACTCAAGTTTTTGACCATGGATATCTAGAACTAAAAAATAATAAAGGAGACTTGTTTAAAGTTAATGGGCATTGATGTAAAATATATTTAGATGGAGCATATGAGAATAAACGGGTATCTTTTATCTCCTTTAAATTGGCTTAGGGTTATTTGTATATTTTACTTTCTATTGTTTTTATGTAAATAATTTTATTTTTCTTTGTTTATTGCCTTATTTAGAATGCTTACACATTTTTATTTTTATTTTTATTTTTTGTATTTTACAGGTATTTATGTGTGCTTTATTTTTGTTGTAATTTTAAAATATTTATAAAAAAATATAAAAAATAAAAAATAAGTCATAAAGTAACATTTTTGTCGCGAGCGCGATAAGGATGAGTGGGACAGATCACAACACTCTATCGCGAGCGCGCCTTGTTTGCCCTCGCGACTGTTTCATCTTGATTTAGGCATTAGGCTTTTGTCGCGAGCGCGACAACATCGTGAGTGCGACTGATAACTAGGGAGATTAGGCATTTCGGCACTGTCACGAGTGCAACATTCTTCGCGAGCTCACTATGTTCAAATACCGTGTCTTGTCACGAGCGCGACATTATCTCGAGGTCGCGATAGGACATGGGATTTGAATTTTTGAGGTTTTTAGCTGCCTTTTCACCTCCTCATATAAATACTTAAAACCCTACCTCACCCTTTCACCTTCCTCACTCACCTATCTCCAACTTCCTGGGTTTTTAGCTCTCTCTCTCAACTCTTTCTTCTCTTCTTCCTTACTTCTTTTCACTTAATTTTGTGGGAGTTTTTGTTGGGCTTTACTGTGATTTATTCTTTCTTTCTTCCTCACCTAATTTTTTTGTGATTTTTGCTTGGAGTAAACCTGATTTTCAACATGGTTCGCACCAAATCCATAGGGCACAAGGATAAGCAACCAGTTGCAGAGCCAAGCTCTCTGCCAATGCCGCCTTGCGAGTATCTTCAACCCAAGTTTGAGTGTCCCTTCCCTATATACTCTAAAGAAGAAGATAAAAAGTTTCAGCTTTTTAACACAAAAACATATGTGGACATGTTGCATTTAGACAATGAGTTGATTAAGGATTTAGGTCTAACTGTCCAATTTGATAAGTATATCAAATACATGAAATGGGAGAAATTTTCTATTATGAATTTGCCTATTAGGAGGGATTGGGCTGTGGAATTTTTGTCACATTGGCGTATTTAGACAATAAAAAGACTCAATTTAAATTTAGACACCAGGGTATTGAGTTTATATTTGGTTTTGAAGAAATGCATGGTTGGTTTGGTTTTCCTTTGAAAGGAAAACGTTTTAATGCCAATTTGTTTGATCACCGGCCGATTTGGACGACACTCACTAGCTTACATGAATTCAATAACAAAAATGCCTCTAATATACTTATTAAGGAAAATGGCTTGTTTTTATTTCATAAATATTTATGCCATGCCTTGTTTGGACGAGTAGAAAGCACAAAGGTGCAAACCAAAGATTTATTTATGTTTGATTTGTTAATGTCACGTAAAACACCATGTTCAATAGATTTTATTTTTGATGGGTTATACCATGCATCCATTGCTAAAACTAAAACAGTAGGCATGTGTCACATGATAACCGGCATCGTTTTAGGGTGTTTAGGTGACTTAGGCAATTTTGTTTTGGATGACAATGAGCGTGTGACTTTAATGGATATCTGTTATCTGCGTAACTCCCATGTTTTAGATAGAGGCGCTTGGCCTCCGCAGTTTTTATCATGTTTTATGCAGGAAATGAGTACCAATCACGCCAAAGGAAAAGGGAAAACACCTGAAACGTCTACTGCTGCCGCATCTGGTGATTCAGATAATGTTGATGATGAAGATGAAGCTGTCCCAGCTAGTGATTTCGGTGTAGGCCGAGATGATAGCGGTGAGCCAAGTATTGGTATTGAGCAAGAGGGAGTTGCTGGCTTACAGCAAGTCATGTCTCGTTTGGATGGAATTGAGGCTGCCAATCAAAGCATGGCAGCCCAGATGGATTCCCTTGAGGCACATGTCAAACAAATGCACAAAAGTCATAAGAGCCTCAACCGTAAACTCTTTTCATTTTTCTGCCATCAGAATATTCCTTTCACTCCTTCTCCACTGGGGTCCCCAAGTGGACCATCTCAGTAATGTTCCTCTCTTCGACTTTAAGTTTTTCTTTTGTTTGTGTTTGTTTTTTGTTGAAGTGTTTGTGTGTTTGTTTTTATTGAATGTTTGTTTGTGTTGTATGTGTTGTTCTTGTGGAGTCTTCCTTACACAATGAGGACATTGTGTCCTTTAAGTGTGGGGAAGCTAGTTGTTAGTTTGCATATAGCATTAGTTTTTCAATTTTGATGTTTTATGTTGAGTTATGTTATGGAGTTATTCCTTGTGAGGTTATTACCTATTAACATATGTAATTAATCTTTGCATGTTAATTATGAGTATATTGGATACATCTACTAGCTTAAAATTAAGGATGTTTAGTTTTAATATGATTATGCTTCTATAGATAGGCATGTTTAGGTAAAGTGCTTTGGTATATAGTTCTTTTAGGCCAAGTTTCTTCAAATATGTGCTTTAGAATAGTGAGTTTTGCATGATGTAGAGTTTTGTCATAGCCATGGTGAGCCTTTGAGCCTTAACATTGTCTTGCTCAGAGAATTCCTCTTGTATTCATTACTCTAGAACTTATGTTAGATAATTTTTGAGATCACATTTAGTATAAGTTATGCATGAAAAATGATAAAGGCATTAGAAGTAACCTATTTTAGCTTTCTTAAATAACTAACCTTTTTGACTTTAGGTAGTCATTTTGAGCCTAAACTATTTTATTCATGAGCTTATTTTTAGCCTTGTGCCAATTTCTAACAAATTAAACCTTGAGCTTGAACCCTTATGTGGAAAATATAGTAATGCTTTGATGAGTAGGATATAGTATTGATTTATTATAAGCATGAATCCTTTTTAATCCCTGAAATTTAAAGCCACTAGTATTTCCAAGTAAAAAAATAATAAATAAAGAAAAATGATTAAAAAAATACTACACTAGTTTGCTTTTAAAAAATAAAAGGAAAACAAAAGTAAGAGAAGCAACTAGTTGAAGTTGAGCATAGGTGAAAACTAGTGGGAAATGAAGAATTTCTTTTAAGGGGATATGGAAATTTCATTAGTAAGGATAGATATCATGCTTTAGTGCAACTTTTGCAATACAAAGCCTTATTTGTTTGAGTATTTGCTATGTTTTTCCACATACATGAGCTACTTAACCCAAAAGTATTCCTACCCTAACCTAAGCCAAGCTATAACCCTTTAAAGACCCTTTTGATTTTGTGCATTATTTTATGCTAGTGATGGAGATTTTTATTTAATACAAGCTTATGGTATGTGGTGATACAAGAGAAAATATGAGTTAAACACTAACCATTAAACACTTGAGTGGGGGAAGCCACAAATTATGAGAGAATAACTCTACATTTTGTATTACTTGCTAGGTTAGAGTACATGTTGTTAGAAATGAGGTTTTTAAAAGCTTTATATAATTGTACTTTACATTCTCTTATTTATCTTATTGGGGGCATATGAGTATTAAACCTTATAGATTCAAGATTTTGTTTTGGTATTTGTTGACATTGACTCATAATTAATATGTTAAGGAAATCATGCATGTGTTAATTTGTGAGAATCTCAAGAAGGACAAACTCCATATTCCATGTTTCATGTTTTAATTAAATACTTGAGCTTTGATGGTTTCTAGAATTTTGAGTTTTTGCTTGAGGACAAGCAAAAGTTCAAGTGTGGGGAATTGATATGAGCTTGAAAAGCTCATAAATATTGTGTTTTAATGTGTAGTTTTATTTAGTATTGTATTTTATTTTGGCTTTTTATCTATATTTTGTTGCTTTTATGTGTATGGTATGTGTGTGGTTGTTTTATTTATTTTGTAGGAGGAGGGAATGAATTTAAGCTTAAATAAGTAAATTAGAAGAAGGAGAGGAATGAGAGTTGCAATGGCTGTGTTGCGAGCGTGACACAAGAGGAGAGCTCGCGATAGCATAAGGGAGAAAGAGCCAGGACAGCAGCAAGAAGCGTGCATTGTCGCAAGGGCGACAATGAAGGAGAGCTCGCGACAGCCAATCAAGCATGAGCGTGTCTTGTCGCGAGCGCGACAAGTGTTGCGAGGTCGCAACAAAGGACAGATGAGCAGTTGAATTTCTGAAGTGATGCAATTTTTATGAACAATGGCAACTTTTGTGAAAGGTTATCTTTGAATAGCCATATGTTTTAGAGAGGCATACATAAGCCATCTGAACAAATTTTTAGGTGTGGAATTCTGGATTTTGATTTTTGTGATCTTGAGAACAATATTTGTTTTTTCTTAGTTTTTTACTTTATCTTTTCATGACTTGAAGAGGGGACAAAAGCAAGGGAGAAGACATCTTGTGTGAAGGGAAAAAGGGTTGAGAGATCCCCTTCTCCTTGTTCTTATGTTTTATTTTTCTTCCTTGTAATCTTTTAAAATGAATATTATGTTGGCATTTGATTATATATGAACAAATTTCTATTTCCATTTATAATATTGATCTTTGATTGAAGTATTTGCTATTAAAACTTTATTAGTATCATTATAAGTTAAGAAAGACGACCTTAGATGTGCAATTTCTTTTCTGAAAATCAACATAATGGTCATAAACAAGGGAGTTAGCGAGAGCAACGTCTTATTGAAAGTTAATAGGAAATTCATTATCAAAGCATAGTTTGAGAGATCACATATGGAGATAATTGCGATAGGTTGGTAGATAATCTTAAAATGTGTTATTAAAATTAACTGGTTCATTAACAAGAGTTGAGAATTAGTACTTTAATTGCATGTTTTAGGCAATCTAATTCATGTCGAGAGAGTGGATTAGAAATTTATTCCAACTTGGCTTACTAATGAGATTAAAAATTATAATTAAAATAATGGTATCAAATGCATGATTATTTAATTTCATAATATTTATTGTCTTCTTTGATTATACTTATCTAGGATTTGAGTAATTTATGCAATAGAGTAGTTAGAATTAATTTCCACTCATGAACATCGTAAACAAGATTAAAATTAAGTAGTAATAGTCGGTAATTAAAATCAACAATTCTTCATGAGATCGATATCTGAAGTACTATAACCGGTACACCGTATACTTGCAGTATTTAAGCTTCTAGAAAAAGCATACCATCACTCCACCAAGTGATGTTCTCATTTTAACTCACTCAGTAGAGTGGAAAATGACTCTACCGAATGCTTCCCCTCTTGACTGACCAAAGGCCTCTTCTTCTTTATCTTTAAGCCACTTGGTAGAGTAAGGATATCACTCCACCAAGTGTTACTCTTTTGGACTTGATCAAAGGCCTTATCTTTTCCTCTTTTAGCCACTCGGTAGATTGAGGATATCACTCCACCGAGTGGTGCTCTTCTGGACTTATGATGAACACCTTTATTTGCTAAATTTACACTTTAGCTCCTGCAAACTCCTCCTTTCTTCAAATAAGCACCTAAAAGCAACAAATTTCTCAATTAAGACCTCAAATTGCAAATTTACAAAATTAAACATTGAATTAACCTAAATATTACTAAATTAACAAACTAAGCATACTAAAAACATATTAAAAACATACTAATATTGACACTTATCACTATGCTCAAACTTAGGCCGCAAATCTTGAATGCCTTACACTACTCCTTTGCACATAAAATAAAAATTAAATTTTAGATAACAATAATTTAAATGCAAATCAGTTGTTGAATTTAAATGCAAACAATATAAATAAGGTTATACCTTTTGTATATTAGATATAATTATCAAAAATTCCCCCTCCTCCATAACTAACCACCCCCCCCCACCCCCTGCCTAAATTCATTATCAAAAATTAGGTATTGCATAACATAACTCCAAGAATGTTTTGTTTCCTAATCCACCACAACCCATGTTATTGGTTCCCATAAGAAATTAATAATTTTCCTCTATAAATGCCTTTTGAAAAATGCCCATATAACCCTATCATCTTTTTGTATCCCTCTAGCTGGTCTTTTTTCAAAGCATAAAAAAATATAAAAATAAAAAATAAATTTTTTCTAGGTTGTGTTTTTTTATCAGTTATAATCCATTATAAGCTACCCGAATTAGTTTGTCGTATCTTATCAGTACAATCTCCAAGCGTTGCAAACTCTAACCTCCAATCCCTTATGAAATTATTAATTACAATCAACTTTACCTTAGTACACAATGACCTACCAATATATAGCCCACAACTTGTTTTTGTTCTTTTTTGGTGCATTGTGTATAAGATTATACTTTTTTCATTTTAAAATCCTTTGTATCACCCTTAAGGCTAGCATATAACTCCCTTGGGCAACCTATTGTTCTACACTTTACTCTTACCCTATGCTTCTCATTTGCCCTTAGCTTTACCTAAACACCATTCTCCACAGCATAATATGTAACAACATCCCTAAACTGAATTACATTCTCAAAGATCATGCCAAGCTACCGTACTGGAACCTTACATATAAGGTCATAATAGATTTTCTTTATCAATCTTCTCCTTCATATATCAACTCATGATAAAGGATATAAAGCATTTACGCTATCATCATTACTAGGGTCAGAAATGTCTAGTTAAACTTCATCACTCCCTAAACACCTTGAATATTTATCATTTCCATCATTTGCAATATCTTCATATCCCTTGTTAATTCATGTTTCTCTATATGAAATTTTTATGAGCAAACTTAGCCTTTTTTCTTCTCTTTGTTGTCTTTTCTCTTCCTTAGATGTAGCCTTAAAAGCCTTTAGATCTTCATCCACGTCACTTGCCTCTTCTTCAATACCATCCTCACAATCAAACTAATCTTTTTCACTTAAATATAGATCATCATTAGAATATTCATCTTCTTTAACCTTATATGCTCCTAGATATACAACTTCAAACTCAACCTTTTCATCTAAACTAACAACCTAATTCCCTAAACCATCACTTTATGAAATTCTACAACCTCATCATCTACACTAACAGCTTCATTCACACCTTTATTCTCTTATTTTGTTGCTCTAGAACCTTCCTTGTTAACTTTATCTCCATTAGTATCTTCATTTAAGACCACAAATGGTAATGTGGCTATATCATTTTCCACCACTTCATATTGATTAATAGAGTGTAATATAAAAAGTCCAAATTATTCCTTTGTTTTAATTCTTTAACCAAATATAATATTTCAAAGTCACTTTCCATACTCTTAGAATCTTGGTGACAAAACCCTTCACTTTCTACATAACTAATCAAATTTGTGTGAAATACCAATTTAACAAGTGAAAAATGGTCTTTCTGAGTGATTTGGTCTTAAACTTTTCCCTCACTAATGTATTTATCAATTGCATCTTTAGTAAATCTACCCCTATGGTGAAATTTCCCATTAATATATTCTCCCTTTTGCTTTCATTGTACATTATGAATAAAAAAAATCAATTAAAAATTCTCTAACCAAAAGCCTTAGCTCTTCTATTCATTCTTTTATTCAAATAAAAAAACACCCATCCCCATTTTATTAATTATTCAGCATTTTCTTCACTTATAACATAAAACATACCTTTACTGTCCTTTTCCTTTTGCTTTTAGACAATAATGATTTGCTTCTTATTATTTTGTAAACCTTGCAATCATTTGCTTATTCACTCTGTCTGCTCCTACATAATCAAAAATCAACCCTATAATTGATGGCTTTTTCACTCTCTTCACCCTACAATCAATGGCTTCTCTTTTCTTCTATGTCGCACTAATTTTTACTTGTCTATAGAAAAAGAAAGTTAAGATATTGATTTAAGGTTTTTAAAATTCTTTGAATTTATGAAATAATGGAACTAGTACTATTTATTCCCCTTTATATTACTTTTTGAATCCTACCATATCCAAAGTAATTAAATGACAAGTGTCAATATTTCAATTGGACAAAGGCCATATCATCATGTGTGCTCCTCACTCGCATGCATTACTTAGAGAAAGACACATTTTGTGTTTATTTTTTGTTTAACAGCCAAGTTTAGGTGTCTATCTAATCAAAGTTAGAGTTTAGGTGTTCAAAAAACTTTTGATATCAACTTTAAAGGTCTCATTATATATTATCCCTTTAAAAATTGACAAAATTGCATCTATTATCCCTATAAATGACAAGTGGTAACAAGTAACTAGTTTGATCCATTTTCTCTAAAAAAAAATAATTGTCCATAAATTTTTTTTAATGAATTTAGTGAGAACAATTAGTACATTTTTTTCAAGATTAAAAATTATGTGTATTTTTGTGAAATTTAAAAAGAAAATATATTGCTTTGCTTTCCCCAAGTAAATAGCTTAATGGTAAGATCATATGGAGGCCTAAAATAGGTCTTAAATTATTTTTTGTCTCCTACCCTTTCCTTTCTGATCTCTCCTCTTACCCCTCTTATAAATCTTATGTTTAGTTTTTTGTTTTACAAAAAAAAAAGGGGTTTTATAAGTATAAATGCATCATGGCATTTAATTTTTTTTTTAAATCCAAGTGTATAAACATAAATTGTCCTAAACAGTGGAAACCATTCACGCACAAATTCAAAAAAAATCAAAATAAGTTATCATGAGAAAATTGGTAAAAAGCATTAGCGCAAATGCAAATGAATGGGCAGACAGAATGAGGTAGGCAAAAAAATAATAGGAAAAACTAAAAAAAAACACATATGGTTAGCTCATTTTGGCATTTGCACAAATGTTAGAATGCATTATATTTGCCCATTATTGATTTGATTTTGATGATATTATTGCCTTTATTTTTTAGGATTTTCTATTGTTCACACGTTGTAGCAGATAGAGGGAAAATATTAGCATTTTGGCAGTTATTCTAGATATTTCAGATTTTGTATTATAAGGATAGGCTAGGCGTGTATACAGGAGTGGACCTTCCTGTACTGAATCAAAATATCGAGAAAAAAAAGATTCAAAATTCAATTGTATCATTGACTTTTTTTTACTAGAATGAAATTGAATTGTACCATTAATTTTATTTGAAATAGATCTGGATATTTTTTATAAAATCAAACCAAAAATCGTATTAAACTATATTGTACTATTCTAAAATCAAATTGAATTGAAAACACCAATATTTATTAATTATTATATATAATTCTAATAATTAAGTTTATAACTATTTTTATTGCATTAAAAAACTGTTTGTATTAAATAATTTAGTGCACGGAATTAAAATAATAATCAGTTAATAAATTAAATTGAATATTTTTGTTATTATAATAACTATTATATCTATATGAATATGAATTTGTTACTAAAATAATTCTTGTTTAATTTAATTTACTTTTAATATCAGTTAACTATTACTTAATTTTTTTTGTAAAATATCTATATAGGTATATAAACTAAACAATTTATCATCTAATCACCTTACAAATTAATTTTATTAACTTTTAGTGTCACTCAATCAATATTCATCTATTTTTGGCACAATACCTATATGAGTATGTAAATTAATAATATAATTATACATAATTATTATATATAATAAAATTTTACAGATTAACGTAATTATATAAATATATAACCACCATATCAATTAATTTCATTTAATTGAATTCTCACTCAATCGATACTCGTCTATTTTTGCCACAACACATATATGAGTAATTGAGTATTTAAATTAAAAATATAATGATATATAATTATTATATATGATAAAATTTTAATAATTAATGTAATTATATGAGTATATAATTACCTTACCAATTAATGTAATTAAATTTTAGTTTTACTCAACTAATGCTTATTGATTTTTAGCACAACATTTATATAAGTATGTAAATTAAAAATATAATTATATATTCTTTTTAGATATAATGAAATTTTACCGTTTAATGTAATCATATGAGCATATAATCATCTTAGTAGTTAATTACATTTACTTCTAATGTCACTCAACTAGTATTTATCTATTTTTAACACAATACCTACATGAGTAATTAGGTATGTAAATTAATAATATAATTATATACAATTATTATATATAATAAAATTCTACCAATTGATATAATTATATAAGTATATAATATTTACCTTACAAATTAATTTTATTTACTTTTAGTATTACACGACTAGTACCCTTCTATTTTTGGTACAATACATATAGGAGTAATTAAGTTTGTAAATTAATAATGTAATCTGTGACACCTTATGTTAATTCATAATTTCGTACGTCATAAAATATCATTGATGACTTTACATGGTTACTTAACTTGACTATCCTTTTTATGTTATGGGCTATTAGCTTAATTTAACATTTTATTCATAAATTGCAAAGTTACTATTTATTTGGTAAAAATTTCGACAACATAACGACTTATAAATTTTGCTACCCAAATCAAGCTATCCACACTCATAAAAGTGATACATATATATGCCACTTCACTTCTCCTTTATTGAGTCTTCAATTACATGTCCCTATATACATGCAGTTAAACAAACCACGTGCTAAGCAATATTTTTGCCTAGTGGTGGCTACAAATACACAAAATTTCATCTAATAAAACTACTTTAAGTAAATTACCATTTTACCCCTAGTTGTCACTTTTAATTAATTAATCTAAAATTTATTCTCTTAATACCTTAAATTACCTAATCTTACATAATTCCTACTTAAATGGAAAATTATCATTAGATCCCTAAACTTTTTTTTAATCATATTTTACTCTGTTTAACCCTAATTTTGACCCATTTTCCTTCCTTTGACTCTTATTTCATCTTAAGTGTAAAATTTAAATTTTAGACCTTATAGTTACCCATGAAGTGGTAAATTATACTTTGATCCCTGAAATTTTACACTAATTACGATTTTGGCCTTTTTTTACTTATTTGACTATTTTAACCTCTTTAATCACATTTTCAATGTAACTTTACAAATTTGCCCAAATTTATCGTGTAATTACATTTTTACCCTTTTCTAAACTATTAATCACATTTCTCACTTTATTTATTATTTAATAACATTTATGATATCTTTTATGCACAATTTGCCATTTAGTCTCCGTTTTCTTGTATATTTAAGATTTTACCCTTAGTAGTGCTTAGTGAAAATCCTCAAACCCGATGTGCGGGGTGAGGATTTCAATGATACTAAATAGACTAGAGAGGTCACTTGGGATGACCTAACTACTCCAAAATTTATTGACGGATCACTTGGGGTGACTAGTGAAGGAATATGACATGGTATGCACATAAAGATCACGCAACGGAAAACAATAAAAATTTGATCATACATGCCATACAATTCCATGACAAGAATCAAAACATGCAATTTTAGGGTTTTAAAACATACAACTTTAGATGCCTTTAAAACTTGATTTTGATGATGACCAGCAACCAAGAAGGATATGTCCACCTTAGATCTTCACCACCAATGCCAAGGAACAGCCTATACGGCACTCCTCTCTATTCTCACACACACACTTGCAAAGATAGCTTAAAATCAAGAGTGTTAGCTCTATGATTGTGTATTCAGCAATGGGAATGGTTTGAAGCCACAAGATCTTATCTTGTTCTTCTTTTAGGTTGCTGTATCAGCCCAAGTACACAAGAGAACAAGAAGGAGTTCTTTCCCCTTGAGTATTTCGGCCAAGAGAGAAAAAGAGCAAAACGGCATACCCTTTTATTCATTTAATTCATTAATATATATCACTTAATTTAGGTCAAGTGTGAGTGCCGAAAATTAAGTATTAATTTTAGCATCCATAGCTTCCTAATTAAGAGATATATCTTAATTTAAATTCTGTTAGAATTTAAATTCAAATGGCATTAGTCATTTAATCAAAACAAACTTACTTATTTAAGGTGATAAGTTGCCGAATTCAACTAGTATTTTTAGTTTGAATTTTGGCTACTTTAATTCCCTATCAAGTATTATATTTTGATTAAATACAAATTAGGATTTAATACTTAATTAAATTAATTATACATAGATAATTAATCAATTAAAATTAAACCTAGAACATGCCAACAAATTTCTCTTGTGACCAACTGTTAACAGATTTGCCTAAAATAGCAAGCTGTTTTAGGCAAAATGACATTTTAACATATTTGCCTAAAACAACTAGCTGTTTTAGGCAAAAAACTTGTTTCACATATTTGCCTAAAATAGCTAGCTATTTTAGGCAAAATCGTGGCTGAACAGATTTGCCTAAAATAGTAAGCTATTTTAGGCAAAATGAATGCTTGACAGTTTTGCCTAAAAAAGCTAGCTATTTTAGGCAAAAATCTGTTTTCCCATTTTATACATTAATTTGACTTTAAATAAAAGCCAAAATTAATTTCCAATACATTATTTAAATATTTTAAGCCTAATGCTTTGTGTGCGATCCTATAGGTCCATTTAATGTTGGCAATGAATTAATGAATTAATCCAAAGGCTATAAATATTCTCTAGCAAGATATTATAGCATTTCAAATTAAATGAAAATGCATATGGAATTTAGTGACCTAATGCAATTTTGCATAGTCCCTTACCCATAAATATGAGAATTAATATAAGGCATGGAACTAGTCATGCTTATATATATTAATTCCTTTCTTGATATTCCAGTGACACTGAACTCTCAGATAAATAATGATTACTCATTATTTCATCTCGGTATGGCCATACACTTCTCAGTTCACTGATCAAGTGGCCGATAATATTTTCTCTCTTATAGAGAGGGGTAATCCCGTCACTTCTCTTATGCTCTCTAACATGAATCAATGCATACCCAAGAATACCTGTACTTGTCACTCTGTTACGAGTACGTTAGGTGTATTTCAAAGTATACAGTAATTCATAAAGAGTTTCATAGAGATTTTAGGTCTAAGAACTCCGATACAAAACTTGCATATGAGAAACACTTATGACTTGTACCATGTAGTGTTCTCATGAGTGGATCGAATCCAAATATCATGTTCTAAACATGTATCTATGATCTCTGATTGACATTCTTGTCCTTATAATCCGCAAGACAGAACTCAACTTATCAGAGAGAGCATACTAGTCTTAATTCATTGTTATTCCCATAACAATGACTGACTAGGGATATTTAGAATGAAGTCTCATTTGTTTCAAGGTCTTACAACCATGTGCCTCACACATGATAACTTAAACTGAAACAACATTCTTGGATAGTTCTATCAATTGATATGCATAGGAATACAATAGATAAAACAAATGCCTTATTTATTAACTAAAGTATTTTATTGCAATGTATTGGGGCTAGGGCTTACACTAACAATGTCCCACTAACACTAGTCCCAATTAGGCATAGCCCTAAGATCGAACGCTCTTAAATGAGCTTCATTCAGATTTGGATGCAAATGTTTCATCAAAGGATCTGCTACATTATCTTCACTTGCTATCTTGCTAACCTTGACGTCCCCACGATCAATGATTTCTCTAATCAGGTGGTACCTCCTTAGTATGTGTTTGGATTTCTGGTGTGACCGAGGCTCCTTGGCCTGTGCGATGGCCCCGTTATTGTCACAGAAAATTTCTAATGGATCTAGGATGCTTGGGACCACTCCTAATCCAGAAATAAAATTTTTAATCCAAAAAGCCTCTTTTGCAGCCTCACTCACTGCAATATACTCAGATTCTGTAGTTGAGTCGGCAATAGTCTCTTGCTTCAAGCTTCTCCAGCTAACAACACCACCGTTCATAACAAAAAAAAACCCAGATTGTGATCTAGAATCCTGAGTGCTGGTCTGAAAAGTAGAATCGGCATAACCTTGTATGACGAGCTCTTCTTGACCACCATACACCAAGAAGTGATTCTTAGTCCTTTGAAGGTACTTTAGAATCCCTTTTATAGCATACCAGTGCTTCTCACCAGGGTCTTGCTGAAACCTATTGGTTATACTCAGTGCATGAGCAACATCCAACCTAGTACACAATATATCATACATAATAGATCCAATAGCAAATACATATGGGATTTTACTCATGTTGCCCCTTTCCTCTTTGGTTTTAGGGCACTGTTCTTTAGTCAAAGGAACTCCCAAAGCCAAAGGTATGTACCCTTTCTTTGAGTCTCCCATACTAAAATGCTTTAGTACTTTGTCTATGTACTTTTCTTGACTTAGTCCTAAAAGCCGATTCGATCTATCTCTATAGATTCGAATACCAAGTATTATCTCGGCTTCACCTAAGTCTTTCATTGAGAAACATTTTCCCAACCATTGCTTAACCTTTTGCAATGTTGGAATGTCATTCCCAATGAGAAGGATGCCATCCACATATAAGACCAGAAATACTACTATGCTCCCACTAACCTTCTTGTACACACAAGGCTCATCTTCTTGTGTAATGGGTTCTTGTTCCACAACTGGTTTTGAACTTGATCCCATTTCCAACTCATCCTCTATAGGAATTTGTGGTGCTTGAATTTCTCCAAGTTCTACTTTACTCCGATTATCTTGCTTGAGAAGGAACTCCTTTTCCAAGAAGACAACTTTGTGAGCAACAAATACTTTGTTCTCGGCTTGTGAGTAAAAGTAGTATCCCTTTGTTTCTTTGGGATAACCCACAAATAAGCAGACAGTGGATTTGGACTATAATTTTTCAGATGTTAATTTCTTAACATGTGCTTCACAGCCCCAAATCTTGAGAAACGACATATTGGGTTCTTTCCCAGTCCATACCTCGTATGGTGTCTTCTAAACTGCTTTAGTTGGAGTACAGTTTAGTAGAAATGCAGTAGTTTCTAATACATAACCCCAAAAAAAGACAGGAAGATTAGCTTGACTCATCATAGATCGAACCATGTCCACACAGAGTTTGATTTCTCCTTTCGGACACACCATTCCATTGTGGTGTTCCAGGAGGAGTGAGCTGTGAAATAATACCACACTCTTTTAGATGACTGTCAAGCTCTTGGCTTAAGTATTTGCCACCTCGATCTGATCGAATGGCTTTTATACTTTTGCCAACTTGTTTTTCTACTTCGTTCTTAAACTCTTTGAATTTCTTAAAAGTTTCAGATTTGTACTTCATTAGATAGACATAGCCATATCTACTAAGTCATCTGTGAACGTCACAAAGTAGCTAAAACCATCTCTAGCTTGTGTACTTAATGGTCCACATACATCGGTATGTATTAGTTCCAATAAGCCATTAGTCCTTTCACCTTTCTTGTTAAAAGAACTCTTTGTCATTTTCCATGCAAACATGGCTCGCATGTATCATAAGACTCTAAGTCGAATGACCTAAGCACTCTATTTTTGTGGAGTCTTGAAATGTGTTTATCGTTTACATGCCCTAAATGATAATGCCAGAAGTAATTAGTTTAATTCATTTGATTTAACCCTCTTTGTATTAATGTTGTATATGGACTCTTTGTTTTGTAGATCAAGGATATAAAGGCCATTTTGCAACATGGCATTGCCATAAGAAATGCCTTGGCGACGAATATGAGCATTGCCATTTTTAATAACAAAATCAAATTCATCCAAATCCAAACATGAAACTAAAATAATGTTTCTGCTCATAGCAGGCACATAATAACAATTTTTTGAAATTAAACAAAGTTCAGAAGGTAAAGTGAGTTGATAGTCGCCTATCTCCATGGCAGCAACTTGTGCTCCATTCCCCACACGGAGGTCCACTTCATTCTTCCCAAGTAACTGCCTATTTCTTAGCCCCTGCACATTTGAACAAATGTGAGAACCACAACCGGTATCCAATACCCAAGTGGTAGAAATAGAAAGGTTAATCTCAACAACAAAAATACCAGAACTGGATGCCTTGGCTCCATTCTTCTTTTGTTCTTCCTTGAAGAGAGTGCAATTCTTCCTCCAATGCCCTATCTTGTTGCAATGGAAGCAAGTGCTCTCACTCTCTTTGAGCTTCTACGCCTTGGGCTTGGATTGGGCCTGAGGTGCACTCCCACTTGACTTGAACCGAGCCAGGTCATTATTGGGTTTTGCCTTTCCCTTTCCCTTTCCCTTAGTAGGTCCCTTTTTAATGCCCCCTTGAACCATCAATACGGGATTGGTCTTTCGAATGTTCTCTTCAGCATTCTTAAGCATCCTATGGAGCTCAGTAACTGACTTGTTCATTGCATGCATGTTATAATTCATCAAAATGGATCATAATCATCAGTCAATGATCCTAAGATCAAGTCAGTGGCCAATTCCTTTGGCACTTGTACCTCAAGCTTCTCAAGAGTATCAAGATACCCTTTCATCTTGAGTACATGGGTACTAACAGGAGTACCTGCAGCCATCTTACAGGAAATTAATGCCTTTGTTGTCACAAACCTCTCGTGACGAGCTTGGTCTTAGAACATCTCTTTGAGGTGCACCATGATCGCATAAGCCTCTTGGTCCATGAATTGCTTTTGCAAGTCAGGCACCATAGTGGCTAGCATCAGATAGGTCACATCATTGGAGTCGCTCTTCTTGGTCTCAAAAGTTTCCTTTTGAACCGCAGAGGCATTCCTGTCGGGTTCCTCAGACAAGGGTACATCCAAAACATACGACTTTTTCTCTTGCTTAAGAACTATTCTTAAGTTTCGAGACCAGTCTATGAAATTGGTGCCATTCAATTTGTCCTTTTCAAGGACCGATCGTAATGAGAAATTGTTGTTTCAATATGCCATTTTTCAATCTACAATAAAATTTAGCAAGATTAAATGAGGTCTTATTTATAATCCCACAAACCGAATTAATATCCCTTTAAATAATTCACGTTAGTGATTTAATGTGGGCCAAGATCCACTTTTCACAACAACTTATTAGTCAAGCTGAGCTTATACACCTAACAAGTTAAGTTACTTAGGTAGGAAAACTCCAATCATGTCTCGTACATGACTCTTGGATCAAATGGGCTAACATCTTAAGATGTTATAGCACAAACCCATTTATTAGTTGCCTAGGTCTGGGCATCCCTTTCCATGTTAAGTCCAACCTACATTCACAACCCATGCCTCACAAAGATAATCGGGCACATCTAGGACTCCTAGTCTACGTGACCGATGATCGATGCCTTGACATGTTTCGAATTAGGAAGGCAACTTTGTGACTCACTATTTTAGGGATTCATTTTATTACGGCTTACATGGCATACGCTTTGTCATCCATTCATAGCATATATATATATATATATATATATATATATATATAATTGCATAAAGTAAAGCGTGAGAAACATGGGCCAAAAAACCTACAACTAAGATTCTATACTATTACATAAGAATCTTCGAGTTGGGCTTCTCCACTCCGGTGGGCTTTGTCTTGATTTACAAAGTCTTCAAGTAAATTCTATTCTAAGAAATAAATGAAACTTTTACAATAATACATAATGGCTCGCAGGCCATATTTAATTACAAAAATCCAGGGCCCATGAATGCACCATGCATATCCATTCATCACACCAAACAATCAAATAAATATACATAACATTCATGGATCAAACAAAGTCCAATTTTAATTAAATTAGCCAAGCCCATTAATGGAAATTGTGTACTTGAACCTTTAAGACATGACCCCATGATGGGCCTGGGCTGAAGCCTAATGGACTAAATCCTCTTATTGAATAAGTTCTCTTAAAAGCCCAAAATACAAACTAGTTAGATTTGTGCTATAAATCAACTCTAGTATAATTTCCAATTTTTCCATTTTTAATTTTATGTCATACAGCCCATAAACATTAAAAATACATATAATATGTACCAACATGAATTAAAACACAAAATCATGAAGAACATAAATATGATACACGGCATGTATATAAAAACAAACAAACAACAAAACTAGTTGTTTAATGCTTATGTGATGCCACAAAAATGCACAAATACTTAAATCAATTTTATGAGTCATTTAATAATTTAAATAAGGTCATAAATATTGATTTAATATTCTTTACCAATCTGATATAAATGTTTTTTTACCATTTTAATCAAAACAAAACAAACAATGTTGATTAAACATGTAATAAACACAAACTAGTCATAGTTTTAAGTGATTTTAAAATTAATCAATTAAATAGTCATGGACCAGAATTAAAACCAAATTTAAAATATTTCAAGACCTAATATTTAATCTTTAAAAATCACTTACAAACATGCCAAAATCGTTTCTACATTTAATATTTTAAACTAGTTGTTAAACTAGCAATTAACATGCCAAATAGCACCTAGTTTTAATATTAACATGTACCATCAGGTATTATCAATTAAATCCGACCATTAATAGCTCCTAGAACATCTTAGGATAGTATATTAACATGTCATATTAATTATAATACCTATCTAATCATTTAAAATCGTTTTTACACCAAAACAATGCAAAAAACTCAAAACAGAAAATTTCAGCATTGCATGTATTTAAAATAACGATTTTTGATTAATTATTTCATGCATCTAAAGCACTAAAATAAGCATTATTAGGCTCTGATACCACTAAAGGAATATGACATGGTATGCACATAAAGATCACGCAGCGAAAAACAATAAAAATTTGATCATACATGCCATACAATTCCATGACAAGAATCGAAACATGCAATTCTAGGGTTTTAAAACTTACAACTTTAGATGCCTTTAAAACTTGATTTTGATGATGACTAGCAACCAAGAAGGATATTTCCACCTTAGATCTTCACTACCAATGCCAAGGAACAGCGTATACGCCACTCCTCTCTATTCTCACACACACACTTGCAAAGATAGCTTAAAATCAAGAGTGTTAGCTCTATGATTGTGTATTCGGCAATGGGAATGGTTTGAAGCCACAAGATCTGATCTTGTTCTTCCTTTAGGTTGCTGTATCAGCCCAAGTACACAAGAGAACAAGAAAGAGTTCTTTCCCCTTGAGTATTTCGGCCAAGAGAGAAAAAGAGCAAAACGGCATACCCTTTTATTCATTTAATTCATTAATATATACCACTTAATTTAGGTCAAGTGTGAGTGCCAAAAATTAAGTATTAATTTCAGCCTCCATCACTTTCTAATTAAGAGATATATCTTAATTTAAATTCTATTAGAATTTAAATTCAAATGGCATTAGTCATTTAATCAAGACAAACTTACTTATTTAAGGTGATAAGTTACCGAATTCAACTAGTATTTTTAGTTTGAATTTTGGCTACTTTAATTCCCTCTCAAGTATTATATTTTGATTAAATATAAATTAGGATTTAATACTATATTAACTTAATTATACATAGATAATTAATCAATTGAAATTAAACCTAGCACATGCCAACAAATTTCTCTCGTGACCAACTATTAACAGATTTGCCTAAAACAGCAAGCTATTTTAGGTAAAATGACAGTTCAACATATTTGCCTAAAACAGCTAGCTGTTTTAGGCAAAAAACTTGTTTCATAGATTTGCCTAAAACAGCTAGTTGTTTTAGGCAAAATCGTGGCTGAACAGATTTGCCTAAAACAGCAAGCTATTTTAGCAAAATGAAAGCATGATAGTTTTGCCTAAAACAGCAATCTGTTTTCCCATTTTATGCATTAATTTGACTTTAAATAAAAGCCCAAATTAATTTCCAATACACTATTTAAATATTTTAAGCCCAATGCTTTGTGTGCGATCCTATAGGTCCATTTAATGTTGGCAATGAATTAATCAATTAATCCAAAGGCTATAAATATTCTCTAGCAAGATATTATAGCATTCCAAATTAAATGAAAATGCATATGGCATTTAGTGACCTAATGCAATTTTGCATAGTCCCTTACCCATAAATATTAGAATTAATATAAGGCATTGAACTAGTCATCCTTCTTTATATTAATTCCTTTCTTGATATTCCAGTGACACTGAACTCTCAGATAAATAATGATTACTCATTATTTCATCTCGGTATGGCCATACACTTCTCAGTTCATTGATCAAGTGGCCGATAATATTTTCTCTCTTATATAGAGGGGTAATCCCTTCACTTCTCTCATGCTCTCTAATATGAATCAATGCATACCCAAGCATACCCGTACTTGTCACTCTGTTACGAGTACGTTAGGTGTATGTCAAAGTATACAGTAATTCATAAAGAGTTTCATAGAGATTTTAGGTCTAAGAACTCCGATACAAAACTTGCATATGAGAAACACTTATGACTTGTACCATGTAGTGTTCTCATGAGTGGATCGAATCCAAATATCATGTTCTAAACATGTATCTATGATCTCTGATTGACACTCTTGTCCTTATGATCCGCAAGACAGAACTCAACTTATCAAAGAGAGCATACTAGTCTTAATTCATTGTTATTCCCATAACAATGACTGACTAGGGATATTTAGAATGAAGTCTCATTTGTTTTAATGTCTTACAACTATGTGCCTCACACATGATAACTTAAACTGAAACAACATTCTTGGATAGTTCTATCAATTGATACGCACAGGAATACAATAGATAAAACAAATGCCTCATTTATTAACTAAAGTATTTTATTACAATGTATTGGGGCTAGGGCTTACACTAACAATTAGCTCCTCAATTGTAAATCTAATATGTGTTAAGGGATCAATTGGGGTGATCAACTCCTCAATTATGAATCTAAGGTGAGTTAAAGGATCCTTTAGAGTGATCAACTCCTTAACTGTGAACCTAATGCAAGTTGAGGGATCACTTGAGGTGATCAACTCCTCAACTCTAAATTTAATGTGTGCATTAGCCAAACTTTTGTGTTATTCACATTATGACAACATTCTCATTTACTCATGTCTCATTTATTCACACTCACCATGCATATATTCATAATAACCATAAATAATAACATCCAAAGTTAATAAGGACATACATTTCTACCATATGTAACATTCGGCCATGTAATGTATATAGCATACATCATGGTTTCTCATAGATTATCATATCATACATGCTCTTATAATTATTTTAAGCCTTTATATAATGATACACATTCAATTTTCATTAATAGTCATTTTATACATAAGTGACCATCATTATGTACATTTGTATTACATTATGTATAAATCAAATGTTGAATTCTAATCAATCATATTGGGTTTAATCGTCATCTTATCACTCATTTTATGTCAAATATCTCATTAATCATCAAACTATTACATGGTGTACTTAGGGTTACCATTCGGCCTCACCATACTCCACCTCATTTTTGTTTTTTTCTTCATCTATTATTATTTTCTTTCATGATATTTCATCATTCTATCATGTCATCTTAAATTACTTCAAAATTGTACCTAAGGTTTCATAGTTACATAATTGAAATTTAGGCGAAATTCAAAGAAAATAAATAAAATTAAGTGTAGGATAGTATCCATTAACCTCAAAATTTCTAGAAATCACTTATTCTTCATTTTTCTTGCCTTTTCCCCTTTTGTTCTTCTTCTCACTATTTATTCCTCCTAATTAAGGGAAATTTCTCTCACTAGAAATTCCCAATTTTCAAGCTTTCTTTTGCCCTAATTTGATTTATATGATGAAAAAAGAGGTCCTCTAGTGTAAGTGGATAAAATTTAGGTTTAAGATTTGGTGGGAATTGAGAGAAGTGATAAGAAAATGATGAAAAGGTCAATATGGGTGGAATTTTGATTTTGGGAAAAGAAAATGAAAGAAGATGATAGATTTTTGGGTAGAAATGTAGAGAATTCTAGACCTCTCTAGGCTAGCCTTAAGTCCACCAAACCAAGGGTCAAGATTCCTCCATTTACTATTTGATCTAATGGTTTATTTTTAAACTACTTGTCATCATTATAAAGATCCCTACACTTATTGAAATCCAATATCCGATTTCAATTGATTTTGGCCCAATTCCTTATGATATTTATGACCTTGAACAAATTAAATATGATATTTAAGCCCCCTAATTAAATCAACCTCTGTTTTTCACCTTTTTTCAAAAACTAATGTTCCTCTTATTAGAATGCTCTAAAGCTTTTTTCTACATGACAAAACATATACAGGAAGGTGTTTCTAAAATTTCAAGTCATTTTAACATTATTTCGATATAATTTTAGCTCTAAAGGTGTAAAATTAGCCAATCCAAAATTTGAAATTTCAAAACTATCAAAAAAATTATTTTTCACTTCTAATAGCTCATTTATGTTATTTCTAATAGGTCTATACAATTAAAAAAATTGGAGGTCTATAGAAGATTTTAGAGCTCGGTCAAACTTATGGTACACCATATTATAGTACCGAGAAAATTATTCACTACCTGTTTTGGGGGCCTATTTAAACTTAATTTCTCCTTAAATTGTACCATTAGACTCCATTTAATACTTATTTTCTCATTTAGTGGTTAAGTACAACTGGTTAAGTACAACTTTTCGCTAGGTCAACCATCCTAGTATTACCCTAGGCAGCAGTGCATATTTAACATTTAAGCACTTATAAATATTACTACACTATACTAAAGTAATCACACCAAAAACTGTCCCATGATTATTGTTCATACTCTACAATGTACTATATAGGTCAAATGAAATTTTAGAGTGCTACATAATCATATATAGCTATTATATATAATGAAATTTTACCAATTAATATAATTATATGAATATATAATTACCTAATCAATTAATTTTATTTACTTTTAATGTCACTGAACTAGTACTTATCTATTTTTTGGGCACAATACCTATATGACTATGTAAATTAATAATATAATTATGTATAGTTATTATATATAATTAAATTTTAGTTGACCATTTAAAAATGATTAAAAAAAATAAAGAATTCAACATTTTAGAGGGAATTAAGAAGTAAACTTAAAAGTTTTTTGTAGGAAATTTTTTTTTTTGAGTTTTATGAGTGAATTAAAAATTGAATTTAAGAAATTGATAGTTTTTTAAAATATTAAAATAAATTTTTTGAGTTAAAAAAAATTAGAAGGAAATTCAGTGGCAAGGTGAGGATTTTAAATAAGTTTATAAATTCTTAAAATTAATTACAGCTGAGGTTTTTATTTGTTATCAAAATTGGTTGAAATTAGCTACAATTTTGGTTTCAAGGGTATTAACCGAAAAACTTGAAAAGTTTTAATCATTTAATTATTATATTAACATAAATTCTTAAATTGTGTATTTAATGTTTAGAATTTTTTTATGATCTAATTATTTTATTTCTTTGTTATATTTTTATATATTAATCAAAATCCTCCAATTGTATAGACATTGTAGAGAGACTATATAATGTTAATTTTTAAACTTTGCAGTTTGATTTAAATTTTATTTGTACTTATTGAAATATTTTAATTGTATTTATATTTATTATTGTGTTTATTTATTTATTTTGCAAATTTTTAAAAAATTAAAGTATCTAAAATATCGAATTGTCTTGAACTGTACTTTTTAGTACTAAAAGAACCGAAAAACTGAATCGAATTGTTTTGAATTTTGAAAAAACTATATCCAATTGTCTAGAATTTTCAAGATAGTAACATTACTTAAATTTTAAAAATACTCGAAATTTTAAGATAATACGAAAATTTGTAAATATCCAAATTGTATAAGACCATGTACAACTCTAAGGATAGCAATCAGTTGACTGTTTGCATAGCTTAAATAATAGGCAGAATGGCCCTGGAGATATTTTGGATTTGGAGTAGATACATTTTTGAAGTTGGCTTCTTAGAATTTTAGAATTAGATTTTGAATGTTTTATTGGATAGAAAGTTAGATTTTAAGGAAATTGAAAGCTGTAATATTTTTTCCTTTTATTTAGTGATTTTGTTAACATATGGTCTCTACTTGAAAAGACAACAGTGTTCTTCCAGAATATTAAAGTTAATTTCTTTAGGTACTATTTTCATTTTCCTATGTTTTCACCATAAGTACGATTGGCTAAATTTTCTTAGTCTCAATTGAAAGTTAATCAAATTTTCTATATATTCGCTTTGTGAGATCTAAGTGTTTTTCATAATTTTCATACTATTTTCATTACTCATTTTATCCATGCAACTTCATGTCGTTATAATTTTTTTAATTGTTGCAATAGGAGCTATTGTGCATTTATAGGAATTATATATTGCCATATAGGTTGTTTGATATGTAATTGTCCTATTAATCTGTAGTTAGATGGTAAATTAAGATGTTTGTATGCCTCGCATGTGTTCAAATTATCTTAAGGAATACAATGACAGTTATTAAATAAATCAAGCATCTTGTATTATTTATTGTTTAGAATTGAGTCCTTCTAATTCTCAATTTTATTGAATTAAATTACAGGAGCATCTCCCATGCTTGTCTAATAATTAATTAAGATTAGTCATAGTGTAGCTTTTGGCTAATTTATAATTAAGGAATGATTGGTTGTGAAAGCCTTTTTTTTAAAACTAGAACCGGTTTGGTGAAAAATGGTAGGAAATTATTTATGAATTAATGATCAAGTGAGTAACTCGAATTGAGTAGGGGTAAGCAAAAAACAAATCGAAAATATGGTTAACTGCAAAATCGATCCGAAATCGAACTAATTTTTGTAGTTAACCGATTTGATGGACTCAGTTTACTAGTTAATATATATATATATATATATATATATATATATATATATATATATATATATATATATATATATATATATATATATAATTCTTATTTTTATATCTTCAATTTTTTTCTATTTCTCTCTAAATTTTACATAAAATAATACTTTAAAATATATTTAAATTATATTTTTATTTTTATACTTGAATTTTTTATATTTTCTTATGAAATTTCTATAATACTTTAAACTAAATTTATATTATGTCATTCTCTTTAATTATATAGTAATATTTATATATAATATCCTATTAACTTTTATATATTTTATTTTTATCATATATTGGTGTTCATATTTTACTTAATAGCATTTAATAATATTTTTTTAAAATTTTAGAATTTATGTTATAACATTTAATATTATCCAAAATTTTATTTGACTTACAATCAAACATATTAATTTCAAACAAATATCAAATCTATTTTATAATATTAACTATTAATTTATAAAACATAAATTTTGACTAGTAAATTATGTTTGTTTCATAATTTTTATATTAAATTACTTTATACATTTAAAATTGAATTGAATTTTGTACAATTTTATTTTATAATTTTATGTTATAAACTTTAATGGTTAACCGAAAAATTTTAGTTAACCAAACCGAAAAATAAAAATCGATGGACTGGTTAACCAAATGTAACAGACTGATTAATGGTTAGTGATTTTAAAAAACCAATATTAATAGACCAGTTAATTTTTTATATAATGGATTGGTTAACCGGTTCATGCTCACCCCTAGAATTGAGATTATTCTTTTGACTAAGAATGTTTTTACTTAGGGATGTACATGAATTTGAATCTTTCTATATCAAATCAAAGTATCGAAGAAAAAAATTCGGAATCGAATTGTATCATTGAGTTTTTGACTAAAACTTCACCAAATTGTACTGTTAACTTTATTTGTAACGTTTCTTGATATTTTATTTAGAACCAAGCTGAAAACTATATTGAAATGTACCGAATTGTTCTGTAATCCAATTGTATCGAAAGAACCGATATTTATTAATTATAATATATAATCTAGATAATTTATATATAAATATTATTTATAATTTCTATTTTATTTGAAATATATAAATTTAATTCATAATTATTTGTATTATATATTTTAACGCACAAAATTAAGATAATTATTAGTTAATAAATTAAACTAAATATTTTAATTATTAATAAGATAAATTTAATTATTATAATAGTTATTGTATCTATATGAATATGAATATGTAACTAAAACCATTTGTGTTTAATTTAATTTACCTTTAATGTCATTAAACTATTATTTAATTTTTCTTTTTTGTACAAATAACTATATATAGATATGTAAACTAAGTAGAGGTGACAAATGAATGGGTTAGACGTATTTGGGTTGGGTCGTTAATGGATGGGTCATTAATAGGTTGAATAATTAATGTATCAAAAAATGGATCATAAATGTGTCAATATTCAAATGGGTTGGATGAATTTTGGTCGACCTATGGGTTCAATACAAATTATTATAAAAATTTTTATTAATTAATTAATAGGTCTTGTAATACCCTTACTAAATAATTTTTTAATTTAGTCCTTTAATTTTTATTTATTTTCAAAATTGCTCTTTTTACTTAATATTTACAAAATTGCCATTGTTCTCATTTATTTTTATTTCTAACCTATAAATTTGCATACAAATTACCAATTGGTCCTCATTACTAAAATTTCAGCTCAAACAGAGTCGGCTATCGGTCCGATTTGATCATTACCGGTATCACCAAAAAATTTAATTTTTATTACCAAAATAATCTACAAAAAATTTTAGTAAGATCAACAAATTTTGACAATTTTTAGGGTTCATTTGCTATTTTTAAAAATTCGGTCAAATTCAAGTCAACCTTTCTATTATCAAAATTATCTCGTTACCTTTTTCATATTTTTGACTTTTTAATGCCTATTGACCACGATTTTAATTCAAATTTTAACCCCGGACTCACCACTATCAATATTCTCCGATGGTCAATTAAAATATTTTTTATTTTTCGGGTGTATTTTTCAACCCGAAAATACTATTTACCATCGAAATTTACTGTTCTCGACTGATCTGGTGTTATTAATTGCTACTGTCGGCGCCAATAGTGAAGTGGTTGAAATCGTAGTGAAGAGGTTAGAGTTTTGAAATGAGAGGAAAATGAGGAAGAAAAAAGAATTTTATAAGAAACCCATTGGATTTTTGTAAGAAACCTATTGGGTATAGACCCAATGGGTTGAAGAATGAAATAAGTCAATTTTGAATTGACCCAATAGATATTGGGTTGGTTGAGTTGAAAAATAAAATGGATCAATTTTGGGTTGATCCAATGGGTATTTGATTAGATTGGGTTCGGTTGGGTTTGGATCAAAATTTTTGGATGAATTTGGATCGATACATGGGTTTGAATCAATTTTGTAAGGTCTAAAACTAAGCAATTTATCACATAAGTACATTACAAATTATGCCACTTGCTAATACTTATTTATTTTTGGCACAATAACTATATGAGAATGTAAACTAAAATTATAATTGTATGTAGTTATCATTTATGATGAAATTTTACCAACTAATATAAATATATAAGTATAGAATTACCTTACCAATAATTTTATTTACTTTTAGTATCACTCATTTAATACTTATCTATTTTTAGCACAATAATTATATAAATAATCGAGTATGTAAATTAATAATATAATTATATGCAATTATTATATATAATGAAATTTATGAATTCATATAGTTATATTAGTATATAATTATCTTACCAATTAATTTTATTTATTCTTAATATCATATAATTAGTACTCCTCTATTTTTAACACAATATTTATATGAGTATATAATTAATAATATAATTATATATAGTTATTATATATAATAATGTAATTATATATAGTATATAATTACCTTATCAATTAATTTCGTTTATTTTTAGCGTTACTCAACTGGTATTCATCTATTTTTTGCACAATATCTATATGAGTAATTGAGTATGTAAATAAATAATATAATTATATACAATTATTACATATAATGAAATATACCAATTCATATAATTATATGAGTATAAAATCATCTTATAGATTAATTTTATTTACTTTTAGTATCACTTAACTAATACTCATATATTTTTAGCACAATACCTATATGAGTACGTAAATTAATAATGTAATTATATATAGTTATTATATATAATGAAAATTTTATCAATTAGCATAATTATATGAGTATATAATCATTTTATCAATTAATTTTATTCACATTTAGTGTCATTCAAATAGCACTCTTTTACTTTTGGCTCAATTCGTATATCAATATGTAAATTAACAATTTAATTTTTATAGTTATTATACATAATGAAGTTTTAGTTGTATATTAAAAAATGATAAAAGAGAAAAAATTACAAATTTTTAGAAGCAATTAAAAATTAAATTTAAAAATTTTTATGAGAGAATATTTTTTGTTTTGAGTTTTTGGAGTGAATTAAAAATTAGATTTAAGTGATTAATAATTTTTAAAATATTAAAAAATAAATTATTTATAGTAAAAAAAAATATTAGGTTTAGGTCAATATTTTTCTCTTTCTATTTTTCTTTTTTCGATTCTGCCTCCTTTTGCCTTTCACCTGTCTCTCTACCTTTCATTCTAACCATTGCGCTCCGCCTTTGGCTACTACCATCAGTCTCTCACTACCGCTCCTCTAACAATTTCCTTGATGACTGGTGTGTCTTCTCTATTTGCCATTGCCAAATTTGAGATAGCAAATTGGCTCTGCCTCTTATCATTGCCATCCAATTACAACCGAAATTCTCATTTATTGTTAAAGTTGGTTGAAATTGGAGCTTACATTTTTTATTTCAAAGACATCAACTGAAAAATTTTTAAAATTTGAATTGGATAACTACTATATTTGCATAAAATTTTAAATGTGTATTTAATATTTATATTTTTTATAGTCTAATCATTTAAAATCTATGTTATTATTTTTAGATATTATTCAAAATTTTCAAATCAGTTCCAATATAATGCAGAGAAAGATTGTTGAGTGTTAGTTTTTAAATTTTGTACTTTGACTTAAATTTTAATTGTATTTATATTTATTATTTTGTAAATTTATTTTACAAATTTTTAAAAATATTGAATTATTTGAAATACCGGATTGTATTGTACTGTATTATTTAGTACCAAAAGAACCAAAATACCGAACTGAACTATACTGAATTTATATAAGAACTGTATCGAATTGTCTTGAATTTTCAAGACAATGACAATATTAAATTTTTAAAATATCTGAAACTTTAAAATATTACGAAGTTTGTAAATTTTCGGATTGTACTATACTATATACATCTCTATTTTTACTAATTATTTTCTAAAATTATTATTGCTTTGATCATTCCAAAATTGATCTTCCCAAATTAAAACCCCATTTATTTCTTCTGCCAAAAAATTGAATTCCTGCTATTGTTATGGGATCGACCTTACTTTCTGCTATCTCAAGTTTATTCGGTTTAAAAGAGTAGGATATTAATTAATTAGGTGGTTTCGACACCCAACCAACAAATATCCCTTGTTAGACTCTTTCAAAATTTTTTTTAAATGCCATTCGTTTGTTTTTAAAATATTAGCTTTAATTTTCTATATTTCAAATTTTATTTATTTTGATTCCATTTTTCTATAACAATCAAAATTAAATAATTATTATCAACGTTTTTATGGAAGAGAATAATTAAATTAACAAGAAAATAATAGTAATTATATAGTTGCTTCTAATTCATTTATTCTTACATAATTATAATTAATAGATTTTTTCTCCATATAATCATTTTCAAATTGGTATAAATTCAAACTTATGAAATTTATTAATTCTTATTGTTGTGTTCTTTAGATTTCTTATGAAATTTAATATTTTTCTTCAAAAAATTGAGATCTAAAATTTTTTAAAATAGAAAAACTGAAAATATGAAATTATCTAGATTCGGTTCTTATGGGGATATTATGTCCCACAAATAATTTAATTAACACTCTCACGTTTTGTTTACTGTATTGTATTAGTATGTATAGTATTAACATGTATAATATTAGTTTGTATAGTATTGGCTTGTGCAAGATTAGTTTGTATTATATTATACATTGTTTGATACGAAATTTTATTAGCTTGCAATATTTTATACTATATTTGGTGCATAATGTCGCAATATATTATTTTAAAAAAAATTAAAAATAGATAAAATTAAATTATTTTATATTATATTTGGTGCATAATGTCGGTTGTTAAAACTTCTAAGTATTGGTTGGTACACTAGCTAGTTTTTATTGGTTATTAGTAGCGGAGCCTGTAATGATCAGATAGCGATCGGATTTTTTGATTCTTATTGACTTTTAGGGACCAGATTTTCCCTCCTTATAGGCTTTTTTTTTCTTGTAGTTACGTAACTAATTTAGATAAAAAAATTATAATTATAAAATACAATTTTTAATACATATATCAATTTTTTAAAAAAATATAATGATGAATGACTATATATTATTAGAAAGAATAGTATTTCTAACTAAAAAATTAAATAAAAAATAAAGAAATACATACAACATATTTGACGAAATATTTGAGCAAAAAATAAAAGAATTTATGAACTATAGTATAATTTTTGTATAATAGCCTTTAAGTTATACATTAAATATTATTAGTTTGAAAATTTGGTCACGGTGTGGCAATGGTGGTGGTGGTGGCATTGACGATGGTGGTAGTGGCGGTGGGGGGCAGCATTGGTTGCAGCAATGGTTGTAAGGCCTCAATTATAACCCTAGTTAAAAATGCAGGATTAAATAATGTTATGTTGATTAAGATCAAATTGAATATGTAATATGGGTATTTAAGTTGTGGGGCATGTGATAATTAAATTATATTATATGAATTGAGTATAAATTATTTAGCATAAAATTTATTAAGGGTGTAATTGAAGTATGGAATAAAAATGTGGAGCCAATTTGTAAATGTGATACATGTGGGGTAAAATTTAAAAAGGTAGAAATGAATTAGGGTTAATGTTATAAGAGATTAAAAGAAGAGGGGTAGCTTCATTATATGCAAAAAGGTGAAGGATCAAAAGAGGACTTTTCCTTCCCTTTTTAAAAGGCAAAATCTTTGCATGAGGAGAGAGAAACATCAGATTTGAGTGTTCTTTGAGTGGAGGACGACATCTTCTCTCTTTTCACCTCTCTTCTCTCTTTTCTCTCCTAAGAAAATTCACCTCTTTATCTCATTAATTTCCAAGGAAAAAATCTGTTGCATGAGAGTTTATTTAAAGGTTTTTAAAAGGGAGTTTGTAAAGGTAAGAGATTCAATTTTTCATCTCATTTCTTCTTCTTTCTTAAAGACAAAATGCATATCAATGGAAAAAGGGAATTTGGATTTAATGCATGAGTGCATGAATATATGTAGAAGAAAAAGAAGTAGGGAAGAAGGATAGAGGAAAGGAAGTGGTAAGAGATTGAAGCTTCAAGATGGATTTTAGCCAAGGTACGGGAAATTATTTGTTCTCTTTGCATGAATGTGAGCAATGAGGAGATACATGGACTAGAGTAAGAGATTAAGAACAAAAGAACCCAAATTAACTTTTAATGGCTTTAAACAAGGACAACTATAGAAAATAGTTGAATGACTTGCTGTAATTTTTGTATAACTTAGGCTACTAAACTCTAATTGAGTTCATTCTAATTGGGAATTTCATATAAGATCTATACCTACATTTTTGTAGAAGAAACCTAAGGTTGGTTTTGCCTCTTTATAGCCTTAATCTTTGATAGAAGCTAAAAGTGAATTGCACACCATTTTAGTGAATAGTCTATAGTCATTTGAGTATAAATGTTTGTATGGTTGTTGGAATGATATGAGACCATTTCCTGGGGTTAATTACATGTGTGGTCACTAAAGTTTTGAAATTATAATGATGTGGTCACTTAACTTCGATTTTTATTGAAAATATCATTGAAGTTTTATTTTGTCACGAAAAAGTCACTTAGACTGAAATAATGGAAATCAAGCCACTGGCGCGTGTAATATATATGTAATATAAGTCCATGTCAGCAAGAAGTGACACACTATCTGCCTAGTCAATGCTTACGTGGCACAAAATAAAAAAAAAATACCTTTTAACCCTTTACTTCTTGTTACTCATCCCCGACCCCCTCTCTATCCTCACTCACTCTCTCTCTTTGGCCCTTTTGTTGATGTCTACTCTCCCATCTCGGTTTCATTCCCCTGAAAACTGGAGAAGAAAAAACCATTTGCCTCTCTTGGTTTCGCTTTGGTGTGTTCAAAGGATATTTTATCAGATTTATAGTGCATTCCCTTGAGCAACGTCTTCACTATTGAAGGTTAAAAATAGGTAACACAGGCCATATATTGAACAGTGATTGAACATATTTAATTTCGAGGATGGACTCGGTGTCGATTCGGGTTCCGTATAAGAACTTGAAGAAGGAAGTAGAGGTTGAAATGGTGGGCGTAGAAGAGGATCACTAGCATCAACATCTTCACTAGATCAGATTGGATTCTCCTTCTTCTTCTTCTTCACTGAAGTCTTCTCCACAGATCCCTAATGGTGATTCCAATTTCTCCTCATCGATTGATGGCAGATCCAGCAAGGCCAAATATTATAGCTTGATTACTCTCATTCTTAGTTGTACGGTGGCCGTTGACGTTCAAGTTGGTTGGGCCTTGCAACTTTCCCTTCTTACGCCTTATATACAGGCAAGTTAATGATTGTTATGCATGAGTTTCTTTGTTGTTTAAATTCTTTTTGATATGTTTTTAATGTTTATTGCACAGTCAAGTGTATAAGGACTATTTCAGGTTTGGTGATATATGGTTTTGGAGCTTTATTTGTTAATTAAATTATGAAAAATAGATATCGATAGCTTTGTTAGATTTCAAACAGAGATGAGAGAGTAGTCATCGACAGAAGGGGGTGAGGAGAGAGAGTGGGTGAGGATAAAGAAGGGGTTGGGATGAGTAACAAGAAGTAAAGGGTTAGAAGGTATTTTTTTTAATTTTATGCCACATAAGCATTGACTAGGCAAATGATGTATCACTTCTTGCTGATATGGACTCATATTACACGTGTATTACATGCGTCGTTGGTCTGATTTTCACTATTTCGGTCTAAGTGACTTTTTCATGACAAAATAAAATTTCAATGATTTTTTCAATACAAATTGAAGTTAAGTGACCACATTGTTACAACTTTAAAACTTTAGTGACAACACATGTAATTAACCCCCATTTCCTGGTTAAACTATGCCTATATGTCTATAATTTATATGAAAAAAGCATAAATTTATTCTATTTCTAAGAATATCAAAAGTTAACTTGAACTTAGAATAGTTGATAGCACTATTTCCAAAAATAGTTCTTAGTATTTTTGCAATATCTTGAGATTTAGATATGAGAAATTGATAATTCCAATTGGGTTATAAAATAGAACCCCATATCTACCTTTTATATGAAGAAAGCAAAGTCTAAATATGCCTTTAAATCTTCCTAAACTTAATTCAAAAATCAGAATCCTGTGTTGCCTATCATAATGAATAGTCATTAGTAATTTTCATTTATCTTGAGTTCTATAAATGATATTTCAATGATTATTTATGTTTCATAAATAAGAAACACAGAGGAACAAAGTTGTAGCAGACCATTTTTTGCTGAAAATGCCATTTTGAAGGTCAAAAATCGCTCACAAGATGAACTTAGAAACCAGTCGCTGCCTTGTCAAGACTTGTGATAATCCGTTCTCTATAACGACTCTAACAATTGACACGAGTCATGACTCTCATCTGTCCAAGTCATCCCATTTGTCCAAATTAACCCTCTTAGGCCTATAAATTGATACTAAAGCATTTTTAGACCTTCCTAAACACTTTTAATGCATTTGAAGCATAAACATAAAGGTTTTAAATAAGAATAGCATGTGATATCCATGTCCCAAAGTGTTATAAAGTCTATATAAACCTTGTTAAATAATTATAGAGTATATCTTGACATGGAAACAACACATAATAAGGGATACATGCATTAAACATTTGATAATATCATAGTGTAAAGTAATTGGCATGGTCAATGGTTGAAATGAGTACATAGAAATTATAAACTAAGGTAAATTAGTATTCACCATATATATATGATGACATGAATATGATATGATGTGATGATTATATGTCATGCCTATATGTTGTTATGCAAAATGCATAGTCACAAGGATAATATGAGCAAATTGTATAACTTGTTTTATGAAATGTGCATATATATTTATACACTAGAGAACATATAGTTTTACAAGATTATGTACATATGCAAATGGTATACTATAAGTACAGTCTTAATGTATCAAATGAACATGAATATAGTATTGCTTGCAATAGAGTTCAAATGTGGATAGATAGGCGCCTATAGGAAAAATTGCAGCTGCCACAATTTGGCCTAATTGGGTCTAGAGAATAGTTGATCTCGTTTGGATCATGAACAACCCCGTTTGGGCTGTTAGTCGACCCCGTTTGGGTCTGCTTGACCAGTCTAGAGTACAATTTGGCTCCATTTGGGTCTACCGATTTGATATTTTCAGATATCCACCGTTTTTTATACCTAAGTGTATTGACAATTCCCGTTATCCACTGATAGAACTAAGGCAATCTAAATTATATTTATAGTACTGATCACAAATATCGAATCAAAGCTTTATTTGCTTAAATGTTATTATTGGACCATATTATTGGTTTGATTATAGAAATAATATCTCAATTGTAAATGTTCATATGAGTAATTGCCATCTAGATGAATTATATATACTGGAATATCTATTATCCTCGTTGTTTTAATGCTTATATACTTGAGATATTGTTAAAGTTACAAATTTATTATTATTGATATGTTATATTGCATGTGATACATATTGATTGTGTATGCTGATGACCGCTGTGAGTGGTCATCCATCATGAGTTATTTTTCCACTAAACTTTATAGTTTAGCACATGTTATTTTATCCATGTAGGTTTAGTAGACAAGACTTTTACTCAGGGACGTTCTCTGCATCAGGAAGGGCCAACTCCAGACTACTAGGAATTGATGTAGGGAGATTTTGTATTAATATTTTTAAATGTCTTATATTTTGGCTAATCAACATATAAGGATGTATTTAATATTTGTAAAGTGAATTGTAACCTACTCACAATATGACTTAGCAAGAACATGGGTGCATGTAGTACTTATAGTAGCATATATATAATATGGTATGCATGATGTTAAACATGAGATGAAATATGTGAACAGTCAAAGTAGCACCCGCACCCACATATTTATATGACATAACATGATATGAGTAATGTTAACATGATGACTATATGATTGATAATATACAGGCATGTTAGAAATGAAAGGTATGATTAATATGACTAAGTAGATGTGATTAATGGGGTAATAGTATAAGGGTGTTACAACGGTGGTGGTAGGGGGCAGCAATTGTGATGGCGGCAATGATGGTGGCGATGTCAGTGGCGGCAACAGCAGTGATGGTAGTGGAATGATATTTAATATTAATACGGTATTTACCGTATTACACAAATTTAAGAGTTTGTAATGTATATATTATTTTATACGATATATGTAGAATAATAACACTTATGGTATATTATATTATCTCCACATTAATTTTTCAAACAAACTTTCAAACACCGTACTTATATTAACTTGTACTATATTATATTATTTCATGTGCAATATAAAAAATCAAACATGTCTTTTAAACTCATATGCAGATCTTCAAGGAAAATAATTCTTAGAACATCACCTCGATTTTATGTTGGATATATATTTTTGGCTAATATTTTCATATGAATCAAAGATCATTAATTAGAAATATTTACAAGTAAATTAAAGGTAATATTAAGTTGAGAAATGGAAAGTACAAACTAGGAAAAAGCAATCCAATTACCCAAGGCCTAATTTTATTTAGCGTACTCCACTTATTAGTTGATCCACTCCATTGGAGTTTTACATAATATTTTCAAATTCAGACCAGACGGACTAATAGGACCGATGTAACTGCAAAATCGGTACTAATTCTGTCCGGTTCAATAAAGTGGCTTGTAAATTTATAATGGCCCGGTAATCTTTCGACAAAGATAGTTGCGATGCATACATTTTTGGGTGGAGATAGTGAGATTTGGATTCTAATTGAAAAAAAAAAAAAAAAAAAAACTCAGCAGAAATTCCAATCATTTGAATTAAAATCAAATTTCCAACCTCAACTTAATATTGTTGTATATATGAAATATATATTTGGAAAATAAATGTGCCAATCACATGTGATCCTTTCATTATATCAAGCATCGACTTTAAAATTCATGTGTATATTTCAAGTGAAGCTTTTTTTTTTTTTTAAATCAAATTTATATCTTTACGTAATTATCAAATTAATATATATTGATATTATTGGGATATTGTTAACGTAGAGGTTCAATCCCAATTCAGATCTGGCAACCTTCTCGGGATAGGGAATCCATGTGGAATAATCTTTTGCAGCACATATTGTCAACCTAGATTCTTCAACCACTCACATGTATTCCCTTTTTTTTTTTCTTGTAAAATTATTATTAGCACGTTTCTTCCAAATATGATCAATTCATAAATGCATCAATTCTGTCAAGATTAGTTTCTTATCTGTACTAATCCTTTTAGCTTTAACCAATTCTATCCTAATTCTATAATACAATTATACATAATCAGAAATAAAATGAAAAATTTTATAAAACTATGAAAATCTATTAATAAAATGCATAATTATCAAAATTGGTACATAAGAAGTGATTAATATGAGATCATAAATCGTTTATTATTTCAGTATTGTAGATGAAATTTTATTCCTTAAATACATACAAAACCGTTCATACCACAAGTAAAGTCGTGAATTAGAAAGAATTTGCAATTTAAAAGTATGAAATGATTTTTTTTCAGTTTTTCTTTTTTATTTTAACAGTTACAACTTTTAAAACAATAACAATATATATTTTTTTTCTCTTAAGTGTAGTTTTGCATCTTTTAAATTTTATTTATTTTTTTTTTCATTATTGTTTATATAAAATATTTTTATTTTAAATACTTAGTTGGTCTTAAAAAATAAATATGATTATTATCATTTCAACTATAATTTATAACTTATTATATTTGAATTATATTTTTAAAATATGATTATTATATTACTATAAATAATATTTTTATAACTATTTGCATCTTAAAAATTTTATTATAAAAATTGTAATATTAAATATGTAAAAATTTATATTTCAAGTAATTTTTATTTTTGACCAATTTAATTTTAGTAATATTATGCTTAATTGGATCTGCAAATTGTAAATTACATGTTTTGAGAACGATTATAAAACATTAAAAACCAAACAAAAATGAAGAAACGAAGTACACTTGTTAAAATTCCAATTTCAAACAAAGATACAAAACACTTGAAATAATGCTTAGAATCAGAGATTAGTTGTGCTTATAAGCATGATTGAAGATGCAATGGATTCCCATTTGAAGTAGAAGAAGAAACATAAGCAAGAAACTGATTGTCGATCTCAAACTTAGCCATGTCTTCCTCTTTCAAGCTAATCCATGCATCTACGCCTTTCCCTTCCGCAGTGTCAAAAAAAAGAATACACTAAGTTCTTGGAAACCAACGGGTTTGTTCCTACCCATACAGGCTTTCCCCATCCAAAATCAGTTTCATATGCAGGAAAATTGCACAAACTACTAAAATTCAAAGAAACCACCTCTTCTTTGCCTAATGTCTCGGTCATGTTTCTGAAATAATTAATGTTCTTTATGAAGTCCGCATTGATATTTCTTATAGAATCTTTCATCCTCTTCACAATTCCATAGCATTCATCGTCTTTAGCATTATTCATATCAGCCTCTGCTTCGGCTGCCCAGGTCAGATTCCGAAAAGAAAGCTTTGGCAATGGAGGTTCCATTCTTGATCTCATGTTCACCGTGTGAGTCACCAGATGCATTTTATAATTCTTAGCTTCTCCACCGTGAGTAGTGGCCATGAATCGACTCCATATAAAGGCAGCTAAAGCCTCGACCCGCGATGGCCTAACTCCATGAACTGTATATTTAGATAAAGTGCTTCTACGGCTGAAGAATCAAACACGAAAATATTTGTGGCAATCTTTTCCTGGGACATAGGAACCAATGACCTTGGCTGATAACAAGATGGATTTATTGGTGGGAAAAGAGTGGCCCAACTGAAAGAAGGAATGTAAATATCAGTATTTCCTCTAGCAATTGCACACCAACTTTTTAGGAACGAAAACATTGAGACTCCATCGCCAAGCTTATGCGCCATGGCAAATGAAACAGCTAATCCGCCACAGCTAAAGAAGGTAATCTGAGCAAATGCTGCTAAATCACCGGCTTGATCAGGTTTAAGAGGAATGAAGTAGTTGTTATTAGGGCTTCGATCTTGAAGAATAACAGAGAGGTCACAAATGGCTTTGGCTTCCACGAACAGAAAACCTTCATCATTGCATTCCACATAGGAGTTGTTCTTCACACGTCCGGCAAGAGGGTAGAATATGGTTAAAACTTGCGATAGTGATTTTTTTAGTAGGTTGCATTTTTCTAGGTTGGTTATCGTACTGGTTGCGTTAGAGTAAAAAGATAGAATAGGTAGTGAAAATTCTTGGATCTGATCAATAATAGAGAGTTGGTATTGGCGAAGGTGGTGAGGTGTAGGAGAGGATGGTTTGATGAGTTGTTTAGAGACCATCTCTATTTCCATCTTTATTTTCTTGTGTGGAATTGTTAAACAAGAAAATTAATTTTTCTTCCCAAGCTGGCTGTGATATTTATTCGGGAAGTTTATATCTATCTATAGAAGTTCAACGACTTCTAATGGGCCAAACCCAAATGGAAGATTTTCTTCTTTATATTAATCAAAAATTAATATGGATTTAAATTCGAGTAATAAATATAATATTTTTAAATATTTTTTTAAAAAATATTTCCTATAAATGTATTTAGAATAAAATTAAATTAGTTCGAGCAGTGATGTATATAAACAAAAATGTATCGAACCATTATATGAATAATTTAAGCAATTATATAAAAAAGTATCCCTTGTTAGGAATTTTTAAATAAAATCTATCTAACAAATTAAACAATACCCAAAAACTAATTAAATTGCAATTCCTACTAATTGTCTAACTGTCAAACAAAATCTGCAGTCACAAAACCTAGGTCCCTTCGTTATTCTTGTTGACGCAGTATAGAATCAGGTGTTGAAAGCTACAACATGTTCTCAGGAAAAACAAAATGTCTTTCACCATCTCATATGTCACAAAACGCAATTGCTATTTATAGGACTAGCTTAAAAAGAGAGCAAAAAAAAAAAAAAAAACTCAATGCTAATTAGAATTTAACGTTAACAAAACATATATATATATATATATATTGCAAATCTAACAACCTCAAAGTCAAACTAGATAATAATTTAATGCACTACTTTGCTCACACCTTTAAAAAATTAAAATGTCAACACCAGTGGAGAGTTGACTAAGACCAAGATCATCCATGGTAAGAGTTCAATATAGTCTTGAAAAGTTTCACAATCTCAATTGCTTAATTGAATGGGAAAAAAATTCACTTGGTATGATTGTCAATAATCAGCTTATCACCTACACAAGGAGTGTTGGTTTAAAAGGTTAACACTTAATCTTGTGTTGATTTAAAAAGGCTAACACTTAATCTTGAATTTTTACGGATAACAAAATCTTCTAATACCAATTATTAGTTTTGAGATTTTTCAATTTATATTTGCAAGTTCAATTCATTAAAACTGATGATAGGTACTATATCTGGATCAAAACATATAAGATGTGTTCTACTTTAAAGTCAGAATCAAACTTGATGTTCTATGATATTTTTGAAGATCAACATTTTTTAGAAAACAAATGTAAAATTATTTTCTGAAAATTCACACTCACTACTTTAAAGTCATTCACATAAAAGTAAAGCTTATATAGTCTATAATAAGAAAACACACATGGTTGAAAAATCAATTAATGTTAAATTTGATGAAATTGATGTCTACACTAGAGAAAGGTGTGTTTTTGATGATGATACAAGTAATAAAGATGAGAGAGCTCAAAAGAAAGATCAAATAGAATTGGAACCTGATCAAAGAAATAGAGTTGATGAAACATAACTGCCAAATACTGTAGAACACGCAAAACCAAAACAGAACATTGGTCTACCTAAGGAATGAAATGTCCATAGAAACCATTCAAAAGAAGATTTGCTAATTAGTCTATCAACATGGATGATGACTAGGAGGCGGCTAAGATAATTTTGTCATAGTGTTGCTTTTGTTTCTCAAATCAACCAAAGAATATTAAGGAAGCTTAAGATAACAACAATTGGATTATTGCTATGTAGGAAGAACTACAACAATTTAAAAGAAATAAGGTATAGTCTCTTGTTCTTAAACCTAAAAATCATTCAATTATTGGCACAAAATATATTTTTAGAAATAAGCTGGATGAAGAAGTAATGTGACAAGAAATAAAGCCAGGCATATGGCTCACTACAAGAAAATTTGAAAATAGCAACGGAATTGATTCCGTTACTAAATTAGCAACGAAAATTGAATTCCGTTGCTATTTAGCAACGAAAAATATATTCCATTGCTAAATTTGGTCAAACTTTGCAAATTTTGCAACAAAAATATATTTGGCTATTTTTCGTTGCTAAAAGTGGAGAGAATTATTAGCGCCAAAATTTAGCAACGGAATCTCTAAACCGTTGCTAAAAAAGCCGCCAATGGGTGGCGGAGAAATTTTAGAATGAAAAATAGCAACGGAAAAAATTTTCGTTGCTAATTTAGCAACGAAAAATTACCTCCGTTGCTAAATAACCAACTTAAAAAAATTTTGTTATAAAATAGCAATGGAAATTAAATTCGGTTGCAATTTTAGTAACGGAAAATGAATTCCATTGCTATTTTTGGTGTAAATGAGAGAAATAACTTTGGGTCCAAAAATACCAATGGAATTATTTTTCCGTTGCTAAAATAACAACGAAATTTAAATTTGGTTGCAATTTTAGCAACGAAAATTAAATTCCATTGTTATTTTTTAGCGCATGTGAAATAATTTTATGATAAAAAATACCAATGGAATATTTTTTCCGTTGCTACATTTGCAACCGAATTTTAATTCGGTTGCTATTTTAGCAACCGAAAATAGTTCCATTGGTATTTTTGGATCCAAGTTGAAGAAAAAGTTTGAGACAAAAAATACCAACGGATTTATTATTCCGTTGCTAAAATAGGAACGGAATATAAATTCGGTTGCAATTTTAGCAACGGAATATATATTTTCGTTGCTTACTCCATTGCTATTTTTCAATTTGCCCTAGATATAAATACAGCCTTTTATTTCAATAAAATGCAAGTCTATTTTCTCTGCCTACTCTCTCTTTCTGTTTCTCTTTTTCCCTTTTCTTCTCTTTTTTGTTTAATCGTAAATCCTTTGATAATCTACTGAAACTGTCATATCCTGATTCATAATCAAAAGGTTCAATTTTTCTTTCTTGTCTAATCTCCTCTAATGGAAGCTGATGTGTCCATCTCCTTCGTAATCAAAGCCCTAACTTAAAGATTCCGATGAGAATTTGGATCTGTTTTCCATGAACCGCCTCAATCTCTCCATTGCCCCTTTCGATGATGCTTCTGATGGTACATTTCTTTTTTTATTATTTGGTTTTGCTTCTTTGGTTTCATGGTTGGAGACGAGGACATGTCGGTCATTGTGATATACATGTATTTTAGTTCATTTATTTAAAATGAAGCTTTTTGCAGCTCAAGTTGAGGAGGGAAGATAAGGAAAAGATGGGAAACTATCTGTTGGTCCTGTTTATTAAAATCTCCTGTTGAAACATGAATTTCCTCCTCCTGATTCTGATATTTCTACAGCTTGAGATCTTTTTAGGTAATTCTTTCCAAATTTAGACATGAGCATACCTGAATTTCTGACAATGGAAATGTCGTTATTTTTTAGTGTATCTGTAAATAAAAATCATGGAAATAGAATGCTCGGTTGGCATAAATTTGTTAACGGAAAGGTAATTAAATATCAAGCTCATGTTAATCAATGGATATTACATGTTTATTTATTTTTTAAAAAAATAATAGCAGGGATTATTTTTTTAGGTGGGTCCCTCTGTTTGGCAAACCTACGAGGAAGTATAGGAAGAAGTTCTACAAATGGGTTCTGCGTTGCGAGCATTTGGTGCTGAACCTGTAAGCCTATAAAATTTTAAAGATTTGTTAATCTATCAGACCTTGTTAATAATATTATCTAATTTTGTTCATTTTTCAATGATATATAGGGCTGTCAAATTTGAATTTATGGATTGAACTATCCTCAATGGATTGTGGCAATGGAGGTCTCTTGAGTTTTTCTTTTTCTTTTCTAATTCGATTTACTTTTTACACATGAACAAGTAATAAACAACCTCCTCTTTTTGTAACTCTGTCTAGGCTTGTAATGTTCATAGCTTGGTATGCGTGCAGATGATACACTTGGTAGGCTTCTTAATACATTATTACTTATTTCATATTTTTATGGTTCCTTGCTAAAAAAATAATGTTATCTTTCTGCTTTAAATGAAAGAACACAATGAAATAAGTATGATCAGGAACTGCCTTTCTAGTTTCGAAGCATAACATTTTAAATAAATTGGATGCAAGCCCTGGTGCTGTGAAATATATAATCGATCATGCAGAGGTGGATTTTGCTTTTGTCCAAGATAAAAAAGAAGCAAGTTTAATAAAACTTAACTGCTCTCTGTTGGAGAAAACTTCATATGAGAAGCAGAGTAATTTTTCCAATTGAATATATTTTTGTATTTGCAGTTGTTGAATCCTTATTGCAAAGTAGCTTCATCGCTTAAATGTAAGAGTTAAGTGTACAAATATTTGAATTATCCATTCCTGGAAGTTCTATTCTACTGATATTCGCTATGGTTACAGCGATCATTTGTTTCACTTCATTTATGGATGAAGAGAAAGACAAGGCTGCTAAGCTTGGATTAAAACCATACTCGTGGGAGGAGTTTCTGAGATTGGTTAGTCCACAATCTTTTGAAATATTTCTTTTCTTGCTAAGCATATCTATGGTGTTAAAAAATGACTAACTACTTGTGAAATGTTCCCTCGTTATAGCATGTAGGTGCAGCACTTTATGTGTTTTCCAATATTAAAAGAGTATTATCCATCAGGGGAAGGAGAATCCATTGGAATTATTGCCGCCTAATCCTGTTAGCATTAGAACAATAATGTATACAAGTGGCACCACTGGAGTTCCCAAAGGCGTTGTGTTAACACACGAAACAATCGTGAGTTTTGTGAGAGGAATGGATTTGTTTATGGAACAGTTTGAAGACAAGGTAAAGTTCATATTTCTTTTGATCCTTCATTGTCTCTTGTTATTTTGACAAGCAATTGCTCCATATAGATGGCAGTAGATGATGTGTATCTATCTTTCCTGCCCTTTGCTCATGTACTTAATCGCATGATCGAAGAATACTTTTTCAGTAAAGGTGCTTCTGTTGGCTACTTTCATGGGGTATTAATGGAGAATTTCCTTATGTATTGAAAACATAATTCATAATTCACTTTATAGATTAGAAATTAACATACTAGCTTTCATATATTCCAATTTATTGCTTGAACCACTCCAGTTTTGAAGGATTTGAATGCACTGAGGGATGACATTATGAAAGTTAAAGCCAACATTTTTAGTTGGTGTACCCAGAGTATTTGAGAAAATATATGAAGGCATGACTATTTATTGCTATGAACACTCATCCACTGATTTTAAATGATTGGTTATTGAGATCGAGCTAATCTGCATTTCAGGTATACAAAAGGCATTGGACGAACTGAATCCTGTGAGGAGGTGAATTTTTGATGCTTTGTATAAATAGTAAGTTGCTCTTTTATTGACAGTAAGATATACTTTTCTCTATATTTCTAATGAACAGAAAGGCTCAAATTCAGATACCATTTTGCCTTTTGCAGCAAACTTGGCTGGTTGAATCTTGGTTATAAACAGAAATATGCTTCAATTTCTGCCTCCCTTTATGCTATATCATGTGTTCGTCTATTTTAATTTTGAATATCAATAATCAAGTTACTTTTCCTATGAATTATAGGCTTGGCAATGGTAGTCTATTGGTCAATTGAATCTGAGCAATGTTAAAAACTTTTTATTAGACTTGAGCATCTTTATCAAACAACAATAACAATACTTCTACACCATAATTGTTTTGTATGTAATTTGTTGTCTTACCAAAAGGGCATCCCTTGAGCATGAGGCTTCCTATTTTGTGTGTTTGAGAAAGATCTGACTTTTTGGAAAGAGGTGATATCCGCTACTCAAATTTGTGTGCTTTGGGTCACAGTATAATTTTTATCATGTCAAGGTTCATTCTCTAGTGCCATTTTAGAAATATATTATTTTCTATAAAGTTGCTACTGGACTTTCCATAGAAATGGCTTTTAAGATGGTGGGTTTAGATTGAAATGGCTAGCCAATGGTAACAATATGTCCTGACTGCTTCGAATCAAAGGATCCTTGATCATTACATTATACATGAAGCTTGAATTTCGGACTTACCCTTAAGGATAGATACAATTTTAGATCATTCTGATATATGTACAAGCTGGTAAGGATATAAAATTTTGTCTTTAGATTGGTTAAACTCTACGAAAGGGAAACCTATAAAGCAATTTTAAGGTAGCAAAATGGTTTCATGTTACATAAGAGAAATATTTTAAATATTTTATAAGGTGGGTATGTCTTTAATTTATGGACTTAGAGCTGTAAATAAACTATCATAGATTGCTCTATTACCAATTTGCAAGACTATTTGCTTTACCTAGTTGACTTTACAAATAGTTATCAATTTGGATTCCAAATTCTCCAACTTGTTGCATGATATATTCCTTTCTCTTCTTCAGAAATACTTGCCTAACTAATTGACCAATTCATTTACACAATTATGATTTTATCTTTGGAAATACACGAAACCTGTAGGTTTTCTTTTTCCTTACTGTGCATATGACTGTTTGTTCCTAAAATAAATTGAGGCTACAACAGATGTTTTCTTTATGTTTATGAAACTCATTCTTCTTATGGCATTTCTTTTGGGGTTACATTCTCTAGTTTTTATGTGCTTCATTATTCAATTGATGATTTGCAGTATTATATCTACTAAGTGTTTTAGGCACAATATATTTGTGCCATAATGTTGTGTAGAGCGTGATGAATTACACAATGATATAGAACAATTGTGCATGCAGCAAGCTGGACCTAGCTACCTTGTTGTGGCTACAAAAATGCATTTCCAAAGGTACATATGTAAATTATATGATGCATACTTTCCTATCCATGAGATCAGGTTTCGATTTCCTTTGTTATACATACTGTGCTTTATGGGAAAAGGCATGGGATGCACATGCAGTAGAGAAAAGGGATGCTTTGGTCTGTGGTTTTTACTATGAGAACACAATAAATATTGTCTTAAATTATGCCAAGCAAACGAAATGTTTTATAAACATTTGGCAATAAGAAATAAATTTATTGTGAATTTATTCAAAAATAAAGTTATTAATTAGTTTTATTGGTTTGAAATTTGAGTGAACACATCTTAAACCATAAAATTTTAGATCTTGCAAGATGAAGTAACTTTTTTTTTTCATATCATCATTAATTTTTTTATTAACATTTTATTATTTCACCTTATTGATGAAAAAGATAAAATTAAAAAATAATTAACTATTTTTTAATTTTATAAATTGAGAATTTAGGCTGAAATATATATATATATATATATATATATTTGTGTGTGTGTGTGTGTGTTTCAAGCCATGGAAGAAGATATATTATTGCTTAAAAAACCTTCTAGATATGAAAACAATTGAAATATTTTCAAATTGCATTATTGAGAGCTAAAAAGCGGTTACGTAATGAAGAATTCACAAGTCCAATGCTTTTCTCTTGAGCATTTTCCCCTTTTAGTGCATTTATTATGATATCATAATTGCCAATATATGTACGAATTCAAGTGAAGAACCAGCTACAGCCATACAATATATATATGATGTATATTGGTATTGCATGGTTCCTTCTTACATAAATTGGACTTTTACGATATATTATTTAATGCATAAGTAAAATGATAAATTATGAATGGATTGCCATGCAATGAATTCAATTAATTAGGTATAGGTAATTTAATATTACCCAAAATTTTGTAAAAAAATGTTAGAATGGATTATATATATATATATATATATATATATATATATGAAATGGGATGAAAATTTATTTAAACAATTAGAACCTTATATATTGTTATTATTTAAGAACAACCTTTCAAAAAGGATTTAATTTCACATATAAAATGCTTAAGTAAAGTTGTATTTATGTTATGATTTATGATTTTCTTGTTTAAACTGATGTGGTCTTCACTTGAAAGAATGCATGGTTATTAAAAATAGCATAGAGTGTGTATTTAAAGCCTACCAATCAATTTATTCATATTCCTCTCTTATTTCCTTAGAATGACCATTACTTATATCAATTCACTTTCATGCTGGCTGGATATGTTTCTTGTTGCATCAACCTTTGAAATCAAATTAATACATTCAGACAAGCTTCTTTAGACATTTCAATTCTTTTCTCTATTCCCTGGTTTTTTCAATTAATTGTTTCCACAATTGCAGGTAGTCAATAAGTTTTATGAGATTAGGCAGCATTCACTTGATGGCTTAGAGGACGCAAGTTGGGATGATAAATGTGCATGTCTGTTACAGGACTCATCCGAATTGTGGAGTTATTATGATAACTCCACCTCTAAATACATTGTAAAGTTTCTAGACCTTTATCTATTCATTATTCTTCAACTACCTTGTATTGCCAATATGTGCTTATTACATGGTGTATGTGATTGTCTTCCTTACTAGACCTATTTTTAGTTCAAAAAGCAGTCCTCTTATTTCGCTTGTATGCTATAATTTCACATGATGCAGATGGGAAGTGACGAACTATTTGAATATCTAAGCTCTCTGTAGGTTATGGTGATTAATTAGACCTATCACCTTGCCTTAGATGATAATTTATCTGTTAACTTGGTCCAAAATTTAGTCTATAGGCATTTGAGTTAGTAATTTAATCCTAAGAAGAAAAATCATAGCTTATTTTTGCAACTTGATTAACTTTCTCATCAGACAGAGTGCATTAGAAGAAGAGCTGGAGAAAGTGAGAAAATCTATGGATAACCTTCAAAGTAAAATATGAGTGGTAGGATTCTTTTTTTTTTCTTTTTTTTTGTTCTTTTTGGCTGGTTTGGAGAGGGGGGTGGTTAATTTTGATTTGTGGCCTGCAAATGGAATATTCTATTTTCAAGTTTGTGATAATGGATTTTCTTATGCATCATGGTTTAGAAATAGACATTCACTTGAAGAAGAAAGTTCGTGAACTGGAAAATAAGCTGGTGGTACACTAATTTATTTAGATTTAATTATACCAAATTTATTTTCTAACTTTTGAACGTTTGACTTGCATGTAGATTCAATTGGAGCAATTAATAGTGAATGGTATAACAAAGTTGTGCCATTACCATGCTCAGAATAGAGTTGATATCATGAATTTATTGAAAGAGGGAAGATTTCATATCAAATCAATCGTTGATATTCTAGAAGAAAAGGTTGGAAAAATTGATTTGAACATAGAGAAGGATTTTGGTCTTACTCACAGAACTGTAAACCTTGATGAATATAGTTATCGAGATGTACACAAAGAAATTATATTACTCCAGCTTTGTCATATAAGGTTCGATTACTATAAGCTTGCCACTTATCTTCATTTTGCTCTGCAATATGTGATTAGATTTATATGTGTGTAGCCCTAGCCCCTCTTATTTTCTCATATTTGTTACTTAGCCCCACGCACTCATTTTTTTTACTTCAAATGCCCCAAAAACAAGTTGAAACTTGGCTGGAAGAGAAAGGTAAGGAGAAAGAAGAATATGATGATGTAAGTTAATAACTTACGAAATTTTTATTTTTAATAGGTACTTAATCATGATTTGGAAGTAAAATTTATTTTTTCTATTATTTACCTTACTTGAACCTGAATTTTTCTGCAGGATATGAGGTTCAGCCTATTTGACTAAGGAGATTTTGCTTCTAAATTCCTTTGTATCAAGTTCTTTTATCTTTATTCTTAGTTTTTTAGTTGAAAATTACAAGTTTTGGTTTGTAGTTGGATATGATTTTAGAACTTGCTTGTTTTCTTGAATTTTGAATTATTATATAATAGAGATCAAAATGTTCATATCGAACTTTTAATTCTTGTGACTTGATTATTTGATTGTTTGCACCAATCTCATAATTTCTTAATTATAGTTTGTTAAATGTTGTAACTTTTACTTTCAGATGGATTGTTATATGCTTGTTCAGTGACAAAATGGTAATAATTTAGTGACGGAATAGCGATGAAAATTTCGTCGTAATTTTTTTTAATAATACTATCTGAATTTAGCAGCGAAACATTAATTTTGTTGCTATAAAGAGCAACGAAAATTGATTTCGATTGCTATAAATAGCAAAAAAATTTCTATTCCATTGCTAAATTTATCAACGAAAAATAAAATCTGTTGCTAAAAATACCAACCGTCAAATTTGCAACCGAATATTTCGTTAGTATTTTCCGTTGCTAATTTTGATTAGCAATGGAAATTCAAGAAATTATGTTGCTATTTTTCGTTGCTATTTGCTAATTTTCTTATAGTAGCTCAGGGCTATAATTAAGAAAAAGGTATTGATTTTGATGAAACATTTATACTAGTTGCATGTTTAGAAACTATTCATATTTTGTGTGCATTTTCATGTTTTAAAAAAAATAAGTTTTATCAAATGGATGTTACAAATGTATTTTTAAATGGATATTTAAATGAAGAAGTTTATTTTGCACAGCCACTTGGTTTTGAAAATTAAGAACATTCGGATAATGTTTTTAAATTAAAAAAAGCTTTATATGGTTTAAAATAGGCTACAATTAAGAAAAAAACGATATTGATTTTGATGAAAAGTTTACACCAGTTACATGTTTAGAAGCTATTCGTATCTTGTATACATTAGCATATTTTAAGAAAATTAAACTTTATTAATTCGATACTAAAAGAGTATTTTTAAATGGATATTTAAATAAAAAAGTTTACATTGCACAACCATTCAGTTTTAAAAATTCAAAACATTCAAATAGCTTATAAACATTTGATTATGAAGAAGGAGCCAATGGAGTCCAAGGAATTGGAACATTAGTATGATGAGCAGCCTTTATAACAAATTTTTTAGTGCGATCAAAGCTTACTCCTTCCTTGGGGGATGATTCACTTTTGGAGCTCTTTTCTTCATCAGAATCATTTTCATTCAAGCTAAAAAAGAAGTCATTTTTGTTAAATAATGTTTTTAAATTAAAAAAAAAGCTTTATATGGTTTAAAATAGGCTCATTGAGCTTGGTATTAAAAGCTTTCAAGTTTTCTAGTAGAACATGGTATTTCAAGAGAAAAAGTTGATAAAATTTTGTTTATAAATGTATAAAGGAACTTATATCATACTTGTGCAAATGTATATGGATGGTATTATGTTTGGAGCTACTAACATCTCTACATGCAAAGAATTTGAAAATTTCATGAAAGAAGAATTTGAGATGAATATGATAAGAGAAATAACTTTCTTCTTGGGACTACAAATATCAAAATAAGGATGAGATTTTTATTAATCAAGTTAAGTGCACAAAGAAGTTGTTAAAGAAACTTAAAATGATTGAAACTAAAGCAGTTAAATAACCATGAGTCCATCAATCAAACATGACCTTAATGAAAAAGGAAAAAGTGTGGATCAAAAGATCTACAAGGGAATGATTGGTTCGTTGCTCTACTTGATAACAATTTGACTTAAAATATGCTTTAGTGTTTATCTTTATGCTTGATTTCAATCAAATCCAAAGGAATCTCATCTATCAACTATTAAACATATTCTAAGATATTTATTGCAAACCTAAGATAAAGGTTTGTCGTACTCTAGAGATTTTTGTTTTGATCTTGTTGGTTTTTCAGATGCTAACTATATAGGTTATAGAATTAGAAAAAAATAGTACATATAGAACATTTCAACTATTAGGCCAATCACTCATTGCTTAGTGTAGCAGGAAACAATATTAAGTTGCTCTATCAATAGCAAGTTAACCTGACATACACTTTAGTGTTTGTCTTTATGCTTCATTTTAGTCAAATCCAAAGGAATCTCATCTATCAATTGTTAAACATATCATAAAGGTTTGTGGTACTCTAGAGATTTTAGTTTTGATCTTGTTGGTCTTTTAGATGCTAACAATTAGGTTATAGAATTAGAAAAAAAATAGTATATCTAGAACATTTCAACTATTAGGCCAATCACTCGTTACTTAGTTTAGCAGGAAACAATATTAAGTTGCTTTATCAATAGCAAGTTGACCTGACATACACTTTAGTGTTTGTCTTTATGTTTGATTTCAGTCAAATCCAATGGAATCTCATCTATCAATGGTCAAACATATCATAAAGGTTTGTGGTACTGTAGAAATTCTAGTTTTAATCTTGTTGCTTTTTTAGATGCTGACTATATAGGTTGTAGAATTAAAAAAAAACACATCTAGAACATTTCAACTATAGGTCTAATCACTCATTACTTGGTTTAGTAAGAAATAATATTATGTTACTCTATCACCTGCAGAAGCTGAACATATACTTGTTGAAAATTGTACTACATAGATATTATGGATCAAACAGTCACTAATTGATTATGGATTCAATTTCAAGAAAATAGCAATTTACTGTGACAACACTAGTACAATAAATCTCACAAAAAATATAACAAAATACATTGAGATGGGGCACTATTTCATAACAGATCATGTTCAAATAGGAGATATTACTTTTAACTTTGTTCTAACAGAATATTAACTTGCTGACATCTTCAACTAAATATTGAAGGAAGAGCAATTTTGCAAGATAAAAAGCAAATTAGGTATGGGTACTATTTTAAAAAAATCATCATACAAGTAATACTATTTTCTCCAAAATTTTTAATTTATCTTTTGTTTAATTTTTTTAACTATTATATGTGAGAACATGTTTATAATTTATCTGTTTCACATAGCTGTTGTGCTCTAAATACTTTTTGTGTTTAATAGGTATGTCGTGTGCTACATATGTGTCATGCTCTACATTATGTGATCTATTTGCATTTCATATTCTTTATTTTTTTTGTGTTCTAATTTGATATTTTTTTTTGCATATCTAACACTTATTAGAAGTTTTATTAATTTTTAATGTTCATATTTTATTCCTAATTTTTAGCACATATTTTTTTTAGATATTAAAAAAGGAAGGATCTTTAAGGCCACCATTTTTCTCTCAAAAATTCAAAATTCTCTAACCCCTAAAAAGATCCAAACATAGCTTGTAGCTAGGAGAGAGAATTTAGTGGTTAGCTTCCTAAAGGTAAGGGAACCTCTCTCTCATCTATAAATTGTTTCTCATAATTAAATTTGAGGGATTAGATAAATCTTTAAGAATGATAATTTGTTATTTTCTATGAAGAGAGAGAGAGAGAGAAGCAAAGGCAAAGAGCGAAAGGAAGAAAAGCTTGAAGGAGGTGGTCATCAAAGAGGCAAGGAAAATTTGATGTGTTTATAGGTGTTATATATATGGACTTAGTGGTTATAGAGGTTAATTTGAGGTTTTTAAGTAAATAATACATGTACATGATGGTTAGTTGAGTATAAGAACAAAAGTAAAAGCATATTTCTTTTAGTTAGCAAAATCTGTTCTTAGGTTCATTAGACCTGCCCAGATTTTTTTGGCTATATTTAGAGTTTGGGAGCTCTAAATTGAGTAATTTTGGTCGAAATAGAAACTAGACTCGTAAACCTAAGTTTCATAAGAAGACACCAACATTTGGTTCATTCTCTATAATGGTAAAAAAATAGCTTGAACCCAGACCCAACCTCTGTAATGAGTTGTGCAAGGCATTACGAGTCATATCCTCCCAGCCTCTATCACGAGTCATGCCATCTTGGTCTTTATCACGAGTTGTGTCTTGTTGTTCTCTGTTATGAGTCGTGAAGGGTGACATGAGTCGTTCCTTTTCCCTTTTCTTCTCTTATTTTTTAGCTTCTTTTCTTGATGGAATTAAAGAGTTTGATCAATTTAACCATGAACAACCAACTTATAATGTGATATGAGATGCATGAAAGCTTAGAAATATATATATGTAATTATATTTATACACCTAAGTTAAAATGAACAAAAATATAAAGGAAGCATGAGTATATGGATTGTTGGGGCCAATAATTGGACTAATATCAACTTTATGCATGTGACCAAGGGATTTAAATAATGTAAGAGATAAAAGAAGACTTGTAAGCCAAATATGTGCGTATGTGTATACACACACACACACACACACACACACACAGGTGCATAATATTGATAGGTTATGAAACTTTTATAATAAATAATAGAACATTGAGGGGGTATTATAAGGAAATTGGGACACATAAGCTGAATTGTATGTTGTAAACTAATATGATTAGAATATATGAACATTAATAAGGGCATAAGTATGTATTCTGTAAAATGCATATTTACATAGGGATATATAAGATTAATGATATGCTAATTAGGAAGTGGACATTATAGAGGTATGAAGGTGTTTATATTTTTAGGTTTATGTATTTATGCTCTAACCATTATTGTATACAGGTATGGCTATTAATATAAGTATATGTATGTGTATGTATATTGGAATACATTGGGTGTATACACACACACACACACACACACATACATACACACACACACACACACACAATATAATGCAATAGATATAATATAATAGGTTTATATATAAGTATGAATAGTAAATACATAGGATGAATCATACAGGTATGTGTGCATTCATGTATATATAGTTTCTATATGAATGTAACTCTTATGAATATGTCATATAGTCATGGTAATGATTATGCATGACTAAAGATGTTACATTTAGAGCATGTAAACTATATAAGTACTGGAGATTATACATTGATAATCTAAGCGATGCTACGATGATTATAAGAAGTTTTGACATCCATTTGCCATATCTCATAGTCATGATATGCAGCTATGGCAACCAAGATCCTAATGGACTTGAGCATGACTACATGTGAAAAGGTCTCATCATAGTCTACACTATGAGTTTGCTGAAAACCTATTACTACTAGTCTACCTTTGTAGGTCTTGTCAGCTTTGAGTTTAAATAGCCACTTGCATTCAATTACCTTAGCACCTTCTGGTGGATCAACCAAGGTCCAAACCTGGTTATCGTACATTGATTGCATCTCGAATTTCATGGCTCCAAGCTAATTTTTTGAGTCAGGGCTCTTAATAGCTTCTCGATAGGTAGTTAGATCTTCACGATCCACTAACTCAATAGTGTTGTTGTTGGTGATTATAAAACCGTATCTCTCAATCTCCTGATGTACCCTACCAGACCTTTTAGGTTCTTGTGTAATAGGTTAATATTCCATAACTAGTTATGAACTTGATCCCATTTCTAACTCATCCTCTTCAGGAGTTTACAGCACTTGAATTTCTCCAAGTTCTACTTTATTTCCACTATCTTTCTTGAGAAGGAATTCCTTTTCTAAGAAAACAGCCTTGCGAGCAACAAAAACTTTATTCTCGGCTTGTGAATAAAAGTAGTATCCCTTTGTTTCTTTGGGATAACCCACAAACAAGCAGATAGTAGATTTGGACTCTAGTTTATCATATGTTAATTTCTTAACATGTGTTTCACAGCCCCAAATCCTGAGAAATGACATATTTGGTTCTTTCTCAGTCCATACCTCGTATGGTGTCTTTTCAACTGCTTTAGTTGGAGTACGGTTTAGTAGAAACATAGCAGTTTCTAATGCATAACACCAAAAAGAGATAGAAAGATTAGTTTGACTCATCATTGATTGAACCATGTCCAATAGAGTTTGATTTCTTCTTTCGGACACACCATTCCATTGTGGTGTTCCAGGAGGAGTGAGTTGTGAAATAATTCCACACTCCTTCAGATGATCGTCAAATTCTTGGCTTAAGTATTCGCTACCTCGATTTGATCGAATGGATTTTATACTTTTGCCAAGTTGGTTTTCTACTTCATTCTTAAACTCTTTGAATTTTTCAAAAGTTTCAGACTTGTGCTTCATTAGATAGACATAGCCATATCGACTGAAGTCATCTGTGAATGTTATAAAGTAGCTAAAACCACCTCTATCTTGTGTACTTAATCGTTCATATACATTGGTGTGTATTAATTCTATTAAATCACTAGTCCTCTCACCTTTCTTGTTAAAAGGACTCTTTGTCATCTTTCCATGTAAACATGGCTCATATGTGTCATAAGATTCTAAGTTGAATGACCCAAGCACTCTAGATTTATGGAGTCTTGAAATGCGTTTGTCATTTGCATGTCCTAAATGACAATGCCAGAAGTAAGTAAGGTTCAATTCATTTGATTTAACCCTCTTTGTATTAATGTTGTATAAGGACTCTTTGTTTTGTAGATCAAGGATATAAAGGCCATTTTGTAACATGGCATTGCCATATGAAATGCCTTGGTGACGAATATGAATATTGCCATTATTAATAAAAAAAATCAAATCCATCCATATCCAAACAAGATCTGAAATAATCCATCTATTTCTTAACCCCTGCGCATTTGAACAAATGTGAGAACTATAACCGATATCCAATACCCAAGTGGTAGAAATAGAAAGGTTAATTTCAACAACAAAAAAACCAGAACCGGATGCCTTGGCTCCATTCTTCTTTTTTCTTCCTTAAAGAGAGCGCAATTCTTCCTTTAATGCCCTAACTTGATGCAATGAAAGCACGTGCTCTCACTCCCTTTGAGCTTTTGTGCCTTAGGCTTTGGTTGGGCCTGAGATGCACTCCCACTAGACTTAGGCTAAGCTAGGTCATTCTCAGGTTTTACCTTTCCCTTCCCCTTTCCTTTAGCAGGTCCCTTCTTAATGCCTCCTTGAACCATGAGTACGGGATTAGTCTTTTGAATGTTCTCTTTAGCATTCTTAAGCATCCCATGAATCTCGGTGACTATCTTGTTCATTGCATGCATGTTATAATTCATGACAAATAGATCATAATCATCAGTTAATGAACCTAAGATCAGATCAGTGGCTAATTTCTTTGGGACTTGTACCTCAAGTTTCTTAAGAGTATCAAGATACCCTTTCATCTTGAGTACATGGATACTAACAGGAGTACCCACAACTATCTTACAAGAAATCAAGGCCTTTGTTGTCACAACCTCTCATGACGAGCTTGTTCTTGGAATATCTCCTTGAGGTGCACCATGATTGCATAGGCCTCTTGGTCCATGAATTGCTTTTGCGAATCGGGTACCATGGTGGCTAGTATCAAATAGGTCACATCATTAGAGTCACTCTTTTTAGTCTCAAAAGTTTCCTTTTGAACTGCAGAGCCATTCCTAGTAGGTTCCTCGGGCAAGGATGCATCCAAAACATACAACTTCTTCTTTTGCTTGAGAACTATTCTCAAGTTTCGAGACCAGTCTATGAAATTGGTGCCATTTAATTTGTCCTTTTCTAGGATCGATCACAATGAAAAGTTATTGTTTGAAGATGCCATTTTTCAATCTACAATAATAAAACTTAGCAAGATTAAATGAGGTCTTATTATAATCCCACAAACTGAATTAATAAATAATTCGCTTTAGTGATTTAATGTGGGCCAAGATCTACTTTTAACAACAACTTATTAGTTAAGCTGAGCTTGTACACCTAACAAGTTACTTACACTACAAAAAAATTGCCAATTAGCGACGACATTATTTTCGTCACAAATTTTGCGACGGATTTGCAACTGTTTTACAATTCCGTCGTGAGGTGGATATTTTCTAATTTTTTGCGATGAAATAGCGATGGAATGAATAAATAGTCGCTAATTATTGGCGAAAATTGTATGCGTCATGTTTTGCGACTGAATTAGCAACTAATATTTCCGTCGCTAAATTTATAATTTTTTATTCATCAAATTACTTCCAGAAAGTTTAGCGACGAAAGTTTTAGTTGCTAATTTTGGAGGAAAAATATAACGCCTTTTTGTGACGGGTTAGCGTTGAAAATTGGTCTGTCGCTAATAGTAATTTGTTATAGTGAAACACTTAGCGATGGAATTTTAGTCGCTAATCTGTCGTAAATAAATTAAAAAATATATTTTTTAATTTCAGTCACATAATTTATGTATAGTTTCAAGTAATTTTAATATAGACCATATAAAATGAATATTTTATTTTGTAAAAGAAAATTATAAATTATTTTATAAGTTGATAATAATTTTTTATTAATTATACCAAAATCTAAAGTTATTTATTTAGAAAATTTACATTTTTAATAATAATAATAATAAACTAATTATTACGATTATTATATATTTACATGTTCAAGATTAATAAAAATAAATATTTATAAAATAGTAATATAAAATTTATTATTTCATTTAAAATAATAGTAAAAAATTTTTATTTTATAAAATTTAAATCAAACATTAAATTATAAGGAATTCTATTGATTTCTTTATCAATTATCCCCAAATATAAACTTATTTATTAAAAAAATTTATATTTTTAATAATAATAATAATAAAGTAATTGTTATAATTATTATATAGTCATATTATGAAAAATAATAAATATAAATATTTATAATATGGGTGTACAGTATTTGATACCGGTTCTAGGATTGATTTGTTTGCATAGTTTCAAAATTTTAAAGTGATAATTTGAATTTAAAGCAAAAATTTAAGAACTAATGACAAAGGATTTAAAACAAATAAATGTATAATAATTATTAAAATAATAATAATAAGATTTAAGTTTATTATTGGATAATATTAATAATAATTTAAGATGACCTTTAGATTCTAGAAGTTTGGAGTGAGATATTTATTGGATATATATATAAAAAAAGAAGATGAAAAGAGATGAAAATTTCGGGACTAAGAGAATTTGTGTGCCCATAAAAGTTTATAAAAGAAAGTAACCTAAAAAAAAAAAAACCAAAGAGGGACCTAAATAGAGAGAGTGGAGCAGGAACATAAGAGAAAGAAGGGGGCACCGCTCTCGCAACCGTTCTGCCACTGTCGCCCTCTGTGCCGATCATAATTTTGCTTTACAATGAAAATATTTGGAAATTTAATACTTTTTCTAATTTCAATAAAATTCACATTTAATTTCAAAATTATATAATTAAAAAATTTGAACCAAAATTTAATAATTATTTTTTTATATTTTCATTGATTAAAACAAATTTTTTTAGTTTTATTTTTTCACTTGCAACCATATTATACTATAATTGTATTTTTGCGATGAGAAAAGGGGAAAACGTCTTCAATCCCGCATTTTTCCCTTAATTGTGTGTTTTCTTTAACACTTCATAGTTAAAAAAAATAGAGGTTTTCCCAGGAAAAGTTATATTTTTTTTCTCTGCAAACAAACAAAAAACAAAAAGTAACAAGAATAAAAAATAATAATAATAAATAAAATACAATTAAAAGCCCATTTCAATTTTGACCTTATAAAAAAATTGAAAATATCTCTTTCACTATCCTACCCCCTCTTCTTATTGCTCCTTTTCATAAATTTATAATACCCTAGGACGAGAGTCTCCCCTTTTCTCCTTAGCCTAATCTTTGCCATCATTCTCTTCTTTTTCTACCGATTTTCGATGATTATTGCCATCTGAATATTCGTTTCTCTCTCTAGAATCTGCAGGTTAAGATCTACAATCAAATGCTTCATATTTCTTTGATCTTAGGTTTGATTTTCTTTTCTAGGTTCAATCTCCATTTTTTCCTTGTTAATCATCGCTTTTTGTAGATCTATTTCATTTTACTAATTAGTCTTTAGATATCTTATTTGTCTAGGATAAATGTTGTTGTATATTTTCTTTTCGGTTGATTAAAGGTTCATAGGGTTCAAAGCTAAAACTTTTAACATTTCAGTTGCAGATTTTGGGTGATGTCAATAGGGTATATAGATTTTAGTGGATTTTCGAGAAAGTTGAAGGCTTTTATTTGATTAGAGTCCTGGGATTGAGCAATTTTATTATGGTTTAGATTTGAATTTTTTGTACAAGGAATGTCTCTACTTCTAAAAGGGGATTTTATCCAGATTCGTGAGTTGTGGAATGACAATCTAGAAGAAGAATTTGCACTTGTCCGTGAGATTGTGGATGATTATCCTTATATAGCGATGGACACAGAGTTTCCAGTCATTAATGGTTTCTATAATATTTTCCCCATAAATTTGAATCCTTGTCTGCCTCTGTATTTGTGTGTTTAGTATTAATTGGTTTCTATAATCTTTTCCCCTTAAATCTTGGTTGTTTATTTATAAGTAGAGTGATGATTTTTGTTCCAGTCCTATTAGAATTATGATGTTTTACCAAGAAGATTTAGATTCTGGTGGTTTGTTTTGTTCTAATGAGGTAGTAGGAAACACTATACAATCATGTAGACTGAAATTCAGAAAGAGATATTGTAAGGATCCAATCATGACCCTAAGAGGATTATTGCTAATTAATGAGGACTATCATTAATTAAGGCAAAATTGGATTATTTTGCAATTATCAAGGTTAAGTCCCAAGAGGGGTAATTTGGTAATTTTAGCATGTAAGTATATGAGTTAATATAAATTAAATTAAAGAAAAAGGATACAATTAAAGTGAATTTGAAAGTCTTGGGGTTAATTTGGAAGAGATTGGAATGATGGGGGTTTATTTATATGTAAGGGTATAATGGTAATTTCTCCAGGGAGATATCTACCCCACTAACTCTTGTATTTAGATTCTTAAAGAAGGAACCCTTAGGGGATTTGGAGGGTGGATCGACATTTGAGGGAGATAGCTCTCTCTCTCTCTCTTGGGTTATGGTTTGGAGAAGATGAAGGTTAGGGTTTGCTGTTTGAGCATCATGAAGGTAATGTTTTCCCTTTGAGATCTCTTCTTCTTTCTTTTCTTTTAACTTGTGATTCCTTTGGTGATGAGAGGTTTCAAGATCTTGTTGTCATCATATGTAAGGAAATGAGAGAGAAAGAGAGCTAGATCAATGGATGTAGGAAGAGTTCAAGCTTGAATAACAGGTATGGGAATTACTATGATTTTGTTATTTGTGGATAGGTTTATAAAGATTAGGGTTTTGATGTTTGGATTCTTAAATGAGAAATGTTAAGATTATTTGTTTTAAGATGAGTAAGGAAGGATTGTTTGTTTTTAAATGAGTTTTGAAGATCGTTTGGATTATAGGATTATTTCTATTTTCGATTGAACGAAGAGCAGATCGATCGGTTTTTGATCCAGGAAGTGTTCTTTCTTAGGGTGCAGAGTCGTGAACTTCTTCACGAGTCGTGAAGTCTATCACAAGTCGTGCACCTCTTGCCTTCACTCGTGAACTCCTTCACGAGTCGAGAACCTTATCCATTTTTCTTCACTCATAAACCTCTTCACAAGTCGTGAACCTATCCTTTTCTCTCTTCACTCGTGAACTTCTTCACAAGTCATGAAGCTCACCCCTTTTCTCCACTCGCGAAAGCCTTCACGAGTCAAGTATTCCTTCATGACTCGTGAACCTAGTTTTGGCCTTTTATTGACTCGTGAATGACTTTACGAGTCGTGAAATCTTGTTCGACTCATGAATACCTTCATGAGTCGTGCACTGCCACTTGGATATTTTCCTCAAGCAAAGCCTAGCCATTTATACATTCTCTTTTCAAATAGTTCTTCTACACTCTAGCTGCAAAAACATTCAGTAACTTATGAACCAATAACGGGGGGTGTATAATTGGGATAAACAAGTTAATCATGAGTGATGTGAGGATGATGATTGCTCACTAAGTAATGGTTAATATGTAAGTTAAATGTTAATGGATTAATAGGTTATGAAAGCCGATATTCCATGTTAATGTCTATAGAGGTATAATTTAGAAAAGCAGGACCGTAAAATGAAGCATTGTTGAAAATTAGATGACATGAAGGGTATGGTAAGAGAAAGTAAACGGAACTAAGTTGTAAGAAATCTAAGCCACCAATATACTATTATAATAGGATGGAGATTGAATTAAGCTGTAAGTTTCCCAAAGGTTTATAAGGCATGATCATTTAATTGAGGAACCTCCACACACATATAGAGAGTGCGAAACTTAAAGAAATCAAACACATTGAGTTAAGTAATGATGGTTCACTTAAACTCTAAATTAGAGGGGCATGCACATGGCAATGTTAATATGGATTATGATGTAACAAGGTATGATAAGGCCAAATGAGCATCAAACTAAGAATAACATGAGGCAATATAGTAACTTAAATGATATGTCATGCAATGTGTCTTATAAAATCAATATAAGGTACGCATTAGGCCAAGGAAGGGTTTTGTCTAAATACTATGATTTAACCTAGTGATAATAAGAGAATAGTCATAAGGTCGCATGTCCGAGTTAAAAGAAAGGGAACATCACATGCTATGTTAAATTATGAAATCATAAAAGCTTGGTTATACTCCAGGTCACAAGAAGAATTAATGATTAGCAGTAATGTGTAATGATATGCTTATTGTTTGTTCATGGATATAATACAATATGATTAGCACAAGAGCATTTGTAGTGTGTTAACGACTAAGATGAAATTACCTCACACAACTTACCTAAGCATAAAATTTTATAAGATGAAAAATACAAGTAAGATGATTGAAGTATATGCGACTATGTTAAAGTGTATAACTTGTTGTTTCTACTCTCATGAACCTTGATGTAAAGGATCATACTCATATGTTATTCATACCCTATGATGTAAAATGAAAGTTACAAGTCTGCAAGTAATGTTTTAACAATTAAGATGATATAATCTTATACAACTCCTCTAAGAAAATAATGTTATAAAATAGAAAGTACAAATAAGATGATCATGTTATATGTAATAATGTTAAGGTAGATAATCTATTGCATATGATATAATAGACTATAACAGTGAGCTAAAGAGGCTATATATGAAGAAGTGTTGACCTTAAGCCATATGAGAACATAGTTATTCTATCATATGAATCATGAATGCTTGAGTGTTGCTATATATGAGTATGTTGTAATGTGATTAATTATGAGAATAGGGAAACTACTAACAGCTAGCAATAACAAGGTAGGTCTTTGAGAACTATTCTTGAGTTATGTAAGTATATGTGGTAGAATTGATTCGAGCATGCTATAAAGAGTAGCTTGATTTAATATGCGAACAAGTATGAGTAATGAAATCATGTATTGCATGTTTAAACCACAATATATGTACGAGTGCATGTGGGTAAACGTAATGCTAATCAAGAAAGATGATGTGTTGTTATTGTTGCATAAACATGTAACTATTATGATATGAACAAAAGAAAATTGATGCAAGCATACAATCATATGATAGCATCCACACATAATGGAGCCTAAAGCTCAACATTGTTGTATGAAAAGAATGATATGCTTTCTTTAATGAAAGGTGGCTTTAAGCCAAATTATGTGCTAAGTAAAGAAGAATATGTTAAATTAAGAGATTTTTTAAAAAGTTAAGCCTGCGGGTCTTAGTTCAATTGTGGATTAGATAGGCATGCCTAGAGGGATACAGTCGCAGTTGCTAAATGTTGACCCCGTTTGGGTCTTGTTCCTTAATGGAACCATCGTTTGACCCCGTTTGGGTCCATAGTTTGTTATCTTCGGATATCCATAGTTTGATACCATTGGGTATCCATTGCTCCCGTTATCCACCTTTTGAACTAGTACTTAGGCAGGCTATTAAAGATGTAAATGGTTTAAGAAACAAGGTAACATATGTATTTGATCGCATCACTTATATATATATATATTGGAATCATAATAATGATCTATTCTATTGCTTTACTCTAAATTTTAGTTAGCTATAAACTATTCCTATGAAATGAAATGTCGTGTTATGTATTACTTGATTGAGATGTCTTACATCAACCATGAGAAAGGTCACCGTGTGCTTGCCAGTGTAAGTTGCTTTCAAGGTGAATAGTTGGGCTGCATGGGCAATAAGCTTACAAGATTGAATTAAACGTTATATGAACTATGACATTCATAATAACATTTATGTGTGGGAAAATTAGAAAATGTTTGCATGTGGTATGGAGACCATGTCAGTTAATCAAGAGGAGTAATACCTATTCATTGGAATGGCATGCAAGTTTGTGTGTGTATGAACATTAATATATATGTACATGCATAGGTATAATTTTAATATAAAATCAAAGTGCAAAGCATGATATGATATTAATCTTTATGGTGTTTAAAGTGACATGATAATATAGCATTAAGGAAGACATGTGTAGAATCCCGAACAAAAATGATAAGTTTGTATATATGTAATGAAATCATGCCTGGCAATATCTCTTGCAAATGTTATATAAAATGAGCACTTCCTTTTGGCTATGAATAAATGTTAAATGCACATGTTAGGTAACCAAATTGGTTAATGTTATTAAGCTGATGGTTGTATGCATATAAGGACGATATCAATATTCTTGTTTAGAAGAATTATAAGATGCATGAATCTTTTAGGTAACAAGAGAGGGATTAAAGATGATCGTTAACTAAGAAGTTTTAGAGATAAGATAAGTTTATACAATGCTTTCGAATTTGGTAATGATGGCATCAATGGTTAAGGTTCAAAACCTCCCCAGAATGTCCAACGTGGCAAGACAAATAATGTAATCTCATGTGTTATGTTATTGTGATAGCTGATTTTGGTTTGACAAAGAAAATTGTATGAGTTTGTCCATAGTTTTTGTTCCCCACTAAGCTTTATAGCTTAGTACGGGTTTGTTTATCCGTGTAGGTTTCAGGATAAGCTCTAGAGGATCAGTCATGATGCAGTTGCCTTTAGGATATCAGGATACTTGAAGGCCATTTATGTTATGTTTATCTTATCTATAATCTTAATTATCTTATTATGGCATGTAATGATGACCTGTATTATTATTATTATTATTATTATTATTATTATTATTATTATTATTATTATTATTATTATTATTATTATTATTATTATTATTATTATTATTATTATTATTATTTTTGCATGACCTTTACTAGGTTTATGATGATGATGATTGATGATTATCCATAGTTAAGGAATTAGGGTGTTACAGATATTGGTGGCAATCTTACTATGTTTGGGCAGGTTAGCCTCTGCTCTTTAGTATCTTATAGACCTTTTGAATTTGTTCCTGGCATTATATTTAATGATTGCATATATTCTATAAAAGCATTGATAATCGTTCATTTTTGATAAATTTTCTTCCAGTTTGGTTTAAAGCTCCACTTGGATTCAGTTTGCTGCTTAGTTGCTGCATAACACAGGCTTTTTAGCTGTATTACATATTTGTCAAGTGAGTAGCTACTCACTTTTGAAATTAAATTTGAAGAGTAGAGTTTGTTGACAAATGGAGATTTGTCACCACAAGGGTTGTTCTTAAAAGAGTAACTAGCCTGTTATGTAGGTGTTTGTGTGTGTCTCCATAGCTGAACCTTGAACTCATTTAATAAGAAGTTGCCAAGCAACAGTATCATATTCAAATATGTTATACATGGCATCCTAAATTCTTTATCTGCAACTATATAATTCAATAGTTTCATTTGATGTCATTGTGCTCTCTTCTTGCAACTTTATATTTGTGTTTGAGTAAGTTTTTCCTTGTTAGTTTCCTTCCATCTCCAAGCTCCACATCTAATCTTAAAGCTAATGTTCAGTTATTTCTTGGTTGTTAAAATTTATTGTCCATTTTTCAAATTCTTTGTTGATTTTTCCAGCAGTATATTAAAATTTGTTCTAACTATTTGATATTGATTTTCAAGAGACGATTACCCCCAATTAGATCTTATATTTTTCTTCTATTGATTCTCTTGCCATGGATTGTTGGTGCTACATATAAGAGTCTTATAAACATGAATCATTTTGCTTTTTCGTTTTAGCACATTTAACTTACTCTAGTGAGATTAGGCTTCTTGTACTTCTTCATATGATTTTACTTTCTAGACGTCACTCTCTCTCCATTGTCAACATTTGTTTCTAACAAAGATCATCTCATAATTGGTATTTATCCATGTGAGGAAGCCACTGGGGAATCATTGGATCATTCTAGCAACTCTATCCATTATTTCTTCAGGTTGGCTACTCCATTCATTTTGAAGACTGCACATCAGAAAAGACTATTACGAAATATATGACGGATGGAATGCTCTTGTAAGAATTTATGGGTGAGCCAGAATTGGCAAGGTATAGGTGAACATATTGTTCTAGCTTGTTAATGGTTATGTTTTTATGAGTTTCACTGGGTCACTTACTTGATCTGGTAATTTATTAGTGTAGTGATGGTGGATAAGGCCCATGAAAGAACTTTGTCGACGGACATACTATGTATATGTATTATAACTTCCTGGCTTGCTAATGTAGTTACTGCAATGAAATGTTCCCATCTTTATTTAAGAAGTAGACTGGACGGAGTTATAGGTAAGGTAAAATTCTATTGATTATGTTTTCTCTATTTTGTAAATCTACATATTAGGAACTAAAGATGATTTTGGCTATTGATTGAAGGGAATTCTATTTTTAATTCTTCCAATCCTACTGATGTTATGTCTGTCCCCTCTGTTATAGTTTATGCATTCTGTTGTTCTTGCCTTCAGTCCTTGAAATTGTTTTGTTTGTGGGGTTCAACCTGCAGTAATGATTTATAGCAAGTAGAATTATAATAAGAAAAAACTAGAAATGAAACTCTTAACATAACAAGAACCAATTGGTAGAAAAAGAAAGCTAGCACGATTTTGAAATTATAAATGAAACTCTAAACATAACAAGAAAAAACTAGAAATTTAAAAGTAATCATTATGTTGCTTTTGACATCATTCTTAATTGCTTTTTGAGTTTTAGCTACTTCACTTTTCTTCTTCATTCCCTCTTCTCATAAATATGGTAGGGTAACGAGCTTTCTAAATAAAATTTCCTTTTATTCAAATCATATAATATATGACTTATCTTCATAACCATCCTCATTAATAGTGAGCTCATAAATATTTGACTTTCTCTATTATAGGGGGTACTAATTTTGTAACAATGGTGAGGGCTCTAGCTAGAAATTGAAGCAAAGTTTCAAGTGAGTATGTGTACTGTTGCCCTTGATTGCATTAATGTTTCAATTTTTAAACTATAGGCTAGTTTACCTATTCGCTGATATATAAATCACCTGTATTGTGCACATAAATTAGGAATTCAGTACAAATATATGCACCAATGGAAATGTAGATCTATAAGCACAATAAATTGACTAACTAAATAGTCATTGTTTATCTTAGTGATCATGTACTTTCTTTTGCATGCAAAGAAAGGAATATACATCATCTTTGCAAGATATTTCTCTATATAAGGGGCCTCTTTTTTTGTCATTTTTTTAAGATGATGTGTGAGCATAAGGTCTTCTTTCAAAACTCTTATTCCCAATACCATAGGTATGACTACATAAATAAAGGACAGAGGATCTATGGAATTCTACAAGCTATATGATCTCTGATTGTTAGGTTCTTGAGCATTTAATGGATTCCTTATTTTTCAACTTTCTTAGCTTTTATTGAATTTTACATGCAAATATGTGTTTTCATTCATGTCCTGAATTGAGTTAGTTAGTGATGTTTATGATTGTGGGTTTCATTATTGTATATACAATTTTTAAGAACAAAACCTATAGTAATTGTTCATGTGTTTGATGTTCATAAAGGTTTAAGTCACATTGCTTATACTACAATGGACAAAACCTATAGTAATTGTTCATGTGTCTGATGTTAATATGCTAATAAATATTTTCAATTTTAAATCTATATTGATTTATATTATGGATAGTAAAGCTTCTCACATTGATATATATATATATATATATATATATATATATATATATATATATTACAAATCATTAATTATATTTTGCATCCTTAAAAAAACCTTTAATTAACATATAAATGGTGCATTGATATTTGTGTGTATCATCATCATGACATGAGTCAAATATATTATTGAATTCTTCTCCTTATTACAACCATGTTGTTTGTCAACAGGCTTGACAAACTCTAGTGTAAAACAAATTTATGGTGAATATTCCAAATGCTGAAGAGTTCTATTATATCTACTGAAATATTATTCATGATTTTTTATAGATTTAGTTATTTTGTCAATTGCAACTGTAGATTCTCATGTGGATTGTGAATTTGAGGGAAAACAAGCTCATTTATGCAACAAAGGAAAGTCTAAAAATTGATTGAAAGTGAAGATGAGAAGCAAGAGAAGGAACAATTGTTGATGTTATTTAGGAGGATATTATTAGTATTTTGTTGTATTGTTTTAAGAGATTGTTTGATGACATTATGTATGATTTCAATTACTTTTATCAAACATTATTTATGATTTCAATTACTTTTATATATGTGTTTTGGAATATATTATGTTTAGGAATAAATATATATGTGTATGTATATGTGTGATCATTATTGTGTATAGGATGAAAATTAATAAATACTAAGAAATAAAATTAAATTTTGCTATAATTTAGTGACGGATTCGTGATAACATTTCTGTCGCTAATATGTAAAAATAAGAATTTCACAAATAATTAACGACAAATTTAGTGATGGGAGTTATTAGTGGCAACTTGTCATTATTGATACAATAATAATTAGCGACAAAAAATGTAGTCGCTAAATATTATTATTATTATAATTCTGCGATTAATTATGAATATAAATTAGCGACGAAAAAATTAGCGACGAAATTTTTCGTCGCTAAATTAGAGACTGATTTGGAATTGCGTCGCTAATATATTCGTGACTGACCTTTTAGCGACTGTTCGTCACAGCGTTGCTAAATTACTTTAGTGACGGAATTATGGTAATTAGCAAACAAAAATTTCGTCGCTAATTAGCAGTTTTTTTATAGTGTTACATAGGAAAACTCTAATCATATCTCGTACATGGCTCTTGGATCAAGTGGGCTAACATCTCAAGATGTTATAGCACAAACCCATTTATTGGTTTCCTAGGTTCGGATATCCCTTTCCATGTTAAGTTCAAACTACATTCACAACCTATGCCTCACAAAGATAATCGGGTGCATCTAGGACTCCTAGTCTACGTGATCGATGATCGATGCCTTGACATGTTTTGAATTAGGAAGGCAACTTTGTGACTTACTATTTTAGGGATTCATTTTATTACGGATTACATGGCATACGCTTTGTCATCCATTCATAGCATGCATATATATATATATATAATTGCATAAAGTAAAGCATGACAAACATTGGCCCAAAAACCTACAACTAAGATTCTATACTATTACATAAGAATCTTTGAGTTGGGCTTCTCCACTCCGTTGGGTTTCGTCTTGATTTACAAAGTATTCAATAAATTCTATACTAAGAAATAAATGAAACTTTTACAATAATCCATAATGGCACGCAGGCCATATTTAATTACAAAAACCTAGGGCCCATGAATGCACCATGCATATCCATTCATCACACAAAACAAGCAAATAAATATATATAACATTCATGGATAAAACAAAGTCCAATTTTAATTAATTTAGCCAAGCCCATTAATGGAAATTGTGTACTTGAAATTTTAAGAAAAGACCCCATGATAGGCCTTGGCCGAAGCCCAATGGACTAAATCCCCTTATTGAATAAGTTCTCTTAAAAGTCCAAAACACAAACTAGTTAGATTTGTGCTATAAATCAACTTTAGTATAATTTTCAATTTTTTCATTTTTAATATTATGTCATACAACCCATAAAAATTAAAAATACATATAATATGAACCAACATGAATTAAACAAAAACTCATGAAGAACATATGTCATACACAGCATATATACTAAAACAAACAAATAACAATGAAACTAGTTGTTTAATGCTTATATAATGCCACAAACAATTTACAAACATTTGAAATGATTTTATGAGCTATTTAATACTTTAAATAAGGTCATAAACATTGAGTTAAGGTTCGATTCAAATCTAATCTAAATGTGTTTTTGCCATTTTAATCAAAACATAACAAACAATGTTGATTAAACATGCAACAAACACAAACTAGTCATAGTTTTAAGTGATTATAAAATTAATCAATTAAATTGTCATGGATCATAATTAAAACCATTTTTAAAACATTTCCAGAACTGTTATTAATCTTTAAAAAAATCACTTACAAACATGCCAAACACATTTTTACATTTAATTTTGCAAACTAGTTGTTAAACAAACACATATCATGCAAACTAGCACCTAGTTTCAAGATTAACATGTACAATCAGGTATGTTTAATTAAAATCGACCATGAAAACCTATAAGAACATCTTAGGAAAGTATATTAACATGTAAAAATAATTATAATACCTAACTAATCATATAAAACAGTTTTTACACTAAAACAATGCAAAAAAATCAAAACAGAAAATTTTAGCATTACGGTTTTTATGCAATAACGATTTTGAATCAAGATTTAATGCATCCAAAGCACTAAAATAAGCATGGTTAGGCTCTGATACCACTGAACGAATATCACATGGCATATACATGATGATCGTGCAGTGGAAAAATTAAAAATTTAGATCATACATGCCACGCAATATACAATAAAGAATCAAAACATGCAATTTTAGGGTTTTGAAAACTTACAAGTTTGGATACACTTCAAAACTTGATTTTGAAGATGACCAACATATAAGATGGACTTATATAACTTAGATCTTGATAACCAAAGCCAAAGGAGTAACCTTTATGCCACACCACTCTATGTTCACACACACACTCACAAAGATGACTTAAAACCGAGAGTGCTAGCTCTATGTTTGTGTATTCGGCAATGGGAATGGTTTGAGAAGGGATCCATTACGTATTTTGGCCTATAAATAGGAGTCTGAAGCACCAAAGAAGGGGATCAATCTTTGAATTAAGCAATTTGTTTTCTTAGTTCTTTTACGTAGTTTGTTGTTTTAATTATTTTCTTCAAAATCTTGTTTTAAGTTTTAAGTATGTCTTACGAGTAGTTTTCTTTAACCTTTGCTAGAGGATACTTGAATCCTTAATTTATATTGTTATGACTTAAGTTTGATCTTTAATTTAATGCAAGTTGATTATTTCTTAGTTCTTAAACATAGTCTTATTTTTATGCAATTTTAAATTGATTGTTAACTTAATTAAACATTGGTTAAGTAATTGGTTTAAGTTGATTATTGATATGTATGTTCTAGGGTTAATTTATTTAGGTTGATGCATGATTATAATCTGAATAAGCTATAATTTTGTGTTGATTTAAGTAAATTAAGATTGAGAAAGGTGTAACTAAGACTAGGTGAAAGTTAAATTACTTGAGAAAGGATTTAATAGACATCTAGGAGGATTAATTTAGGTCTTTATGCTAAGTGTTGAGTTTATCTGAATAAGAAAATTTTAATGCTTGGAATGATAATCTTGAATAAAGTTATCTGGGTTTATTAATCTGAATTCTCCATAATCACTTATGTGTTTTCTTTTGATTAAATCATAACAATATTGGTTAAGGTGGATAGCCCTTTAGTGAAAGTTGCTTTTAATATTGATTTTTACATCATTCAATTTACTTGCTTTCATTTTATCTTTAATTATTTTAACTCTTTCAATTGTTTTATTTTTGTTTTAAAATACTACTTTTAGTTTTAATCTTCAACCATCATAACTTTGGGATTTCTCTTATTTCTTATTCACACAAATTTGGTTTTAAAATTAAAATCACACATACAAACACAAGTTTCCCTTAAGTTCAATATTTTGGGTCAGAATTATATTTCCCTATATTACTTAGCCGATCTAGTACACTTGCTAGACACCGATTAAGTTTTTGGCATCATTGCCGGGGAACACATTGGCATTTGTTTATTTATTTTGATTTTAAAGTGATTTTTGTGTGTTTTTCTTCTCTTCTTCACCTATTTTTTGATTTTCTTTTTAGATGACTAGTGGTTTATGGTGAGAAACAACCCCATTCTACCCATAGACCCTGAAATCGAAAGGACATTACATAGGAATAGAAGGTTAAAAGGCAATATGGATGAGCCAATAATAGAACCACCTATGAATGATCCTCCACCACCTAGGATCGAAGAGCAAGATGTACCCCACCAAGCTCCCAGGAATGGATATAGACCTAGGACCATTAAGGATTATGCTATTCCTAGGTGCAATGAAGAACATAAAACAATTAGGATTCCTCACCACCAGCCTTTTGAGATTAAACAAGCTACCATCACGATGGTACAAAGAAACCAATTTTCAGGCTCGAATATAGAGGATCCTACACAACATTTAGACATGTTCTTAGAAGTTAGTGACATTGTGCAAATTGCTAATGTATTGACTGTTGTAATTAGGTTGAAACTCTTTCCATTCACCCTCATAGGAAAAGCTAGGGATCGACTACAAATGTTACCAAATCAATCCATCCATTCTTGGCAAAAAATGCAAGAAAAATTCCTGTGCAAATTCTTTCCACCTACTAAGACTGCCCTTATTAGAAAACAAATTAATGATTTCCAACAATTTTATGAGGAGCCATTCCATGAAGCATGGGAAAGATTTAGGAGACTTTTAAAAAATTGTCCCCATTATGAGGTTCCTGTTTATCAACTAATGCACATTTTTTATGCAGGTGCCAATCCATCAACAAAATCTTTGTTGGATGCAGCTTCAAATGGTAGTTTTATGAACCAAATACCGGAAGATGCATTTTTGGTTCTTGATGAAATGGCCACCAATGATGCTCAATGGGCAGCCTCTAGAGCAGCTTAAAAGAAACAGGGAGTTCATAATATTGATGAAGTAGCTATGTTAAAAGCTCAATTGGAATTAATGGAAAAAAGCATTTAAAAGAAATAAATGAGCTTAAAGCTAAGAATATTTTTATGTTATCTAAGGAAGTTGATGCTTATGCAGGAATTCCAGGATCTCCAGGAATGAAGACTAATGAAGGATGGTAGAAGAAGTAAATGCCTTGAACCCATATAGTAACACCTACAACCTGGGATGGAGGAACCATCCAAACATTTCATGGAGGGAAGGTAATCAAGCTTCTTCTTCTAACCCTAATCCTAGACCTCCTTTTAACCATAATCAACTTTCCAATAGCCATCCTCCATACCAAAATCAAGCTCCACCACATTATCCAAACCAATACCCATCACAATCATACTATCAACCACCCGGTTTTCAAAAGTCTCAATCTCCCCCTCCTCAAGAAAAGAAATCCAATATAGAAGAGATGATTGCAAACTTTATGGCCTCCCAAAACTCAATCTTAGCAAATCAAGATGCTAGATGGAAATCACAAGATATTTGGATGAGGAACCAAGAGGCATCCATTAGGAATTTAGAGAACCAAATGGGGCAACTTGCTAGTTCATTATTCAACAAGACTCAAGGGACATTTCCATCTAACGTGGACCGAAATCTAAAAGAAGAAGCTAAAGCAATCACCTTAAGGAGTGGAAAGGAGTTAGAAAAGATTGAAATTGGTAGGAATTCTTCCCCAAAGGTGGAACTGACAATGGAGGTAAGTATTTCTAACTCTGAAAATATTGAGAAAGTGCCTCATACGGTTGAGAAGGGTAAAGGTAAAGAAAAACTTATTTCTACAGTGTTTGATGAATCTCAATTACCTTTTCCTATTCTAGCTAGAAAAGAAAAGCAAAATGAACAATTAAGTAGGTTTTTAGACATGTTTAAGAAACTACATATAAATTTGCCATTTGCTGAAGCTTTATTACACATGCCTAATTATGCTAAATTTATGAAGGAACTTTGCACTAATAAGAAAAAGCTAGAAGGCATAGGAACGGTTCAATTATTCGGTAATTGTAGTGTTATATTGACTAATAAAATTCCTGAAAAATTAGAAGATCCTGGTAGTTTTACATTGCCTTGTGAATTAAGAGGAAATTTTGTTGGCCATGCTTTATATGATTTGGGTGCTAGTATTAACTTGATGCCTTATTCAATTTGCAGGAAATTGAATTTAGGTGATCTAAAGGAAACCCGAATGACACTTCAATTGGCAAATAGATCAGTGAAGAAACCGAAGGGAATCATTGAGGACCTATTAATGAAAGTCAGAAATTTTATCTTTTCGGTTGATTTTATGGTCATGGACATAGAGGAAGATAGGAAGGTACCATTGATAGTAGGTAGGCCATTCTTGAACACGGGAAGAGCTCTAATTGATGTTCATGGACAAATGGTCACTTTGAGATTCAACGAAGAGGAAATGGTTTTAATGTGAATAAAGTTTTAAAACACCCCTCATACGATTTTGAAGAGTTCATTTACTTTATTGATGAAGTTCAAGAATGTGCCAACAAGAAACAAAAGGAAATCATTTTCAATGATGAGCTTCAAAATTGTCTAATGCATCATAAGGAAATGGAAGAGTAGGAAGCAAAGGAGAAGAATTTGGTACAAAATCTGAAAAAGGAGCACAGTGAAAATGAGGAAATGATGGATGAACCGTCCCCTCCTAAGGGAGATTCTAAACTTAAAACACTTCCATCTCATTTGAAATATGTATTTTTAAAGGATAATGCTAAGCCAGTAATTATTTCATCTTTATTGACAGGTTTGGAAGAGGAAATGCTAATTGAAGTCCTCAAGAAGCACAAAGGAGTAATTGGTTAGGCAACATCCGACTTAAAAGGGATTAGCTCCAGCTATTGTAAACATCGAATACCTGTGGAGGATAATTTCAAGCCGGTGGTGCAACCTCAATGAAGGCTCAACCTAACTATGCAAGAAGTAGTGAAAAGGGAAGTATTGAAATTAATTGATGTAGGTATAATCTATCCTATTTCTGATAGTAATTGGGTAAGTCCTGTTCAATGTGTGCCTAGAAAGGGGGAATGACTGTAGTAATCAATGAAAATAACGAGTTAATTCCTACACGCACGGTAACGGGATGGAGAGTATGCATTGACTATAGGAGGTTAAACAATGCCACTAGGAAAGATCATTTCCCACTACCCTTTATCGGCCAAATGTTAGAAAGATTAGCAGGAAATAGATTTTATTATTTCCTAGATGGATATTCAGGGTATATGCAAATACCTATAGCCCCGGAAGACCAAGAAAAGACCACATTTACATGTCCATATGAAACATTTGCATATAGAAGAATGCCTTTTGGTCTTTGTAATGCACCTGCCACATTTCAATGATGCATAATGGCCATATTTGATGATTTTATTGAAAAATTTATGGAAGTTTTCATGGATGATTTCACAATTTATGGTCATGATTTTGAATCTTGTTTGAATAATCTAGCATTGGTCTTAAAAAGGTGTCAAGAGACTAACCTTGTTCTAAATTGGGAAAAATGTCATTTCATGGTTAGAAAAGGAATTGTCTTAGGACATAAAATTTTTGAAAACGGCATTAAGGTAGATAAAGCTAAAGTTGATGTGATAGAGAAATTACCCTTACCAACTAGTGTTAAGGGCATTAGAAGTTTACTTGGTCATGCTGGGTTTTATCATTGATTTATTAAGGACTTTTCTAAAATTGCCAAGCCACTTTCTAATTTGTTGATTAAAGATGCCGCATTTAAGTTTGATGCTGAGTGTTTGTAGGCTTTTAATCTATTGAAGCAAAAATTAGTAAGTGCACCAGTCACTGCATCACCCGATTGGAGCTTACCATTTGAAATTATGTGTGATGCAAGTGATTATGCAGTTGGAGCAGTCTTAGGACAACAGAAGGAGAAGATTTTCTATACCATCTACTATGCAAGCCATACACTCACCGAAGCCCAAGTTAATTACACCACAATGGAGAAAGAACTCTTGGCAATAGTCTTTTCATTCGAAAACTTCAGATCTTATCTCCTAGGGTCAAAAATTATGGTTAAGGTCGGATCATGCGGCATTAAGACACCTTTTTGCAAAGAAGGATTCCAAACCAAGGCTTATCCGATGGGTGTTACTACTCCAAGAATTTGATGTTGAGATAAAGGATAAGAAGGGAGCTAAGAATTTTGTAGCTGACCATCTATCTAGATTGGATCATGCTAGCATAGAAAAGGGAGAAATTTATGACTTATTTCCCGATGAACATATTTGTGCTTGTTACACTCATGTAACTTCAGTTCCATGGTACGCTAATATAGCTAATTTTCTTGCAGGTGGCTATCTTCCTAAGGAATTCACTTGGCAACAAAAGAAAAAGCTTAAAGCGGATGTCAAGCACTACCTTTGGGATGATCCGTATCTCATAAAAATCTTTTCGGATCAATTGCTAAGACAATGTGTTCTGAAATCAAAACAAGGAGCCATCATGCTATAATGCCATGGAGGTGAGGTTGGAGGCCATCATGGACCTAATCGAACCATACAAAAGGTTCTCCAATCAGGTTTTTTCTGGCCAACCTTATTTCAGGATGTCAAATTTTTTATTGAAATGTGTGATAGATGTCAAAGGGTTGGGAATATTTTTAGAAGGGATGAAATGCCTATGAATAATGTACTTGAAGTTGAAATTTTTGATGTATGGGGAATAGATTTTATAGGACCATTTCCTAATTCTTTTGGTTTTGAATATATTTTAGTAGCTGTGGACTATGTTAGTAAATGGGTTGAAGCTATAGCTACTAGACCTTGTGATGCCTACATAGTGCTTGAATTTATTAGAAAGAACATTTTTACTAGGTTTGGAGCACCAAGAGCTATAATAAGCAATGGAGGAAAACATTTTGTCAATCATCAATTCAAAACCTTGCTTAGGAAATTTGGAGTAAAGCACAAGATTACCACCCCATACAATCCTCAAGCAAATGGGCAAGTAGAGGTGCCTAATAGGGAGCTGAAATCAATTCTAGAAAAAATAGTTAGTAATTCTAGAAAGGGTTGATTTCAGAAATTAGATGAAGCTCTATAGGCCTATCGAACTGCATTTAAAACCCCTATAGGCATGTCTCCTTATAAGATTGTCTTTGGAAAAACATGTCATCTTCCAGTAGAATTAGAGCATAAAGCTTATTGGGCTACCAAATTATTTAACTTTGATTTGAGAAATGTAGGAGAAAAGAGGAAATTGTAGCTCAATGAACTCGATGAAATTCAACAATGGTCATATGACAATGCAGCGCTCTACAAAGAAAAGACCAAACATTGGCATGATAAGCATTTGAGGGTAAAAGATTTTGTTCTGGGTATGCTAGTACTTCTATATAATAGTCGATTTCGTTTGTTTCCAGGAAAGCTGAAATCGAAGTGGCTCAGACCATACCAAGTGATGTCAAGCAATAACTTTGGAGTAGTGACGATAAAAAGGTTTAAGAGATGGTTGTGAATTGGCAGTAAACGGTCATCGGCTCAAACTGTATCAACTAGGATAACAAGAGGTTGTTGAGGCAACCATGGTTCTTTAAGATACCTAATAAATGATTTGGATAGTCTAGCTGGAGACTCTAAAACTCATAACTTCAAATTTTTCTCTTTTTTATTCTTATAGTTTATTTTTTGTGTGATTTTGTGTTTTGTTCCAGTCATTTTAGTTTGTGTATTTTTGTATGTTGGTTTGTTTCGATTTATGAAATGAGGAGATAAAAATATTTTTGTCCAGAGACTAAAGGTTTAAAGGAACGGTATTTTGACTGTGCTTTAAATGTTTAAAAAGGAAAAATTAAATTTTGGAAAGATGTAATTTAATGGCTAAAATCGTAGGGTGGGCTATTTTCAGAAATCAAGTTTTGATTGCACGGCCAAAGTCACACACGTGACCATATGGGAATTGCCTTTGTATCTCATATGGCCACGCATCAGGGCACTGCCTCCATCAAACTCACACACATGACCATGGGTAATCCTTCCTTGTTCATCATGTGGCCACACACAAAGCGTCTAGATTGGAAGCTCAAACAAACACGGCCACGTGAAAAATATCACTTGTATTGCACGTGACCATGCACTTATTTACTGCCTCTCTCACAAAAACACACACACCCACATGATTTTCACCCACACCCACACACAAAGCCAATGCCTTGCTTGTTCCCTTTCATGTGACCACGTATCGGAATGCCCACACCCACACATGGCCACGTCTCTCTTTACTGCATCCATTTAAACACCTATAACTTGGACTTTTGTGTTTCTTCTCCCTTTCACATGACCACGAGTGGGAATGCCCACACCCACGCGTGGCCATGTGCATTTTTACTACCCCTTATAAACATCCATGCATAATTGTTTTGTGTTGTTCTTCTTCTTCTTCATTTTTATTTTACTCTCACACACACCCATGGCTCCCACAACCATTCATCACCCACAACCATGCACCCACAATCACCATCATTCACCACCATATCTGACCAACCTCTCTCTTTCCTTTCTCTTTTCTCTCTCTCTTCTCTATTTTCTCCTCTTTCTCCATATTTGTCTTCATATTGCTAGGGTTTTATCACTCACACACACCATCTCAATTTTGAGATACAAATTCGTTCGATTTTCATTTTCAAGTAAGTATTCACTCTCCTTGCTCCTTAATTTATGTTTTAATGTCATCCATTGCTATAATTTGTTGCCATTGTTAACTATGCATGTGTAATTTTGAGGTTATTTTGCATTTAAGATTTAGATTTCATGCTAATTTCTTTTGCTACTATTAATGATTCTGGATTATATATGCATGGTATAGATTCTTGATATTCATTTGGGTAGAGAATAGTCTTCATTATACACTTTAATTTGATGCTCAAACTTGTGTACATAACTTATTTGATGAAATGCCCCAATGAGTTTTTCTTTATGTTCATTTAATTTTAACTCTTTGGTTAGTATCTCTATAAGTTTTATTGATGCATTATGAATTCTTTCACCTATTGCATGATTGGTTCATGACCTCTTTCATGCATTTTAGGCATTATTTTTTTGTATTGTGATTTTCTTTTTCTTAATCGCTATGCCTAACATTTTGCTTCCTACTCATATACCATGCATCTATACTCTCATTATTATTCATTTCATCCAAATGTGCTTCAAAGTACCTTCCCTTCATTTACTTACACATTAGTGTACTTTAGTTTATGGGTTGACACGTTACACTTACATTATTTCTTCAAATTTGTTTTTCAATGGCACCCAGGAGGACCAAGTATCTCGATGTAGCAAGCTCTTCTGGTATACGCATCCCATCATATGTGGACAGGGCTAAGGTCAATAATTTTGATTACTTCAGCAAATGTACATATGTCCAGCCTACCTATTTGAGTCAATACTTCCTAAATATTCATGCTGGAAATCTACGGGATCATGAGGTACAACCGTTACTTCAACATATTGGACGGACATAGTTCATTAAAAAGAAATCTAAAGTATATTCGGATATGGTACGGGACTTTCTATATTCATTTGAATGTTACTTTAGGAGCAATGCTGAGGAAGGAACAATAGGTTTTAAGTTTGGCAAGAAAGGCTCCTTATTGACTCTTAGTTAGCTTTTAGAAATTTTAGGATTTATGCCGGATGCCCTAACCAAATTAGAGGATACATCTCCTGTGGATAATTGGGAAAGAATCAAAGATCTTGAGCTAAATAAGCCGTGGGTAGGAGGACAATGTAAGGTCCATGCCTTAAGGAATCATGCTTTAAGGATCATACATCGATTTTTGACGAAAAACATGTAGAACAATTTGAAAAATGCAAGTACTATCAGTGTTTCTCAATCTATAGCCCTTCGATACATGGTAGATGGAATAGTTATCAATGGAGTGGCAATTATAGCACACCGGATTAAGGAATTATAGAAGATGCTGAGAAATATTAATAACATTTCCATTGGGTGGATAGCTACAGTTTTGGCTACTGCAGTAGAACATCCTGTTTATGGAGAACCACTTAAAGGAGATCTACCATGTATCGACAATAAGATGTTAAAGAGGATGAAAATTTTGCTTCCTAGGCGTCATGGTCATTGGGCGACTCGAGAAGAATATTTAAGAGAAAACAATATTAGGATTAAGGAGCAACATGATGAACTAAATGAGGAGGATGTTGCACCAGCTGCACCTTCCCCTATCAATGAGCCCGCAACACCTAAATGGGAAGGTCCATTTAGTCAGTTAAGTAGTCGATTGGAGGCTCAGTAAATACAGCTAGATCAAATGCAAAGACGACTTGATACATTACAGGATACGGTGATGGATGGTAAGACAATTGTTGAGAGATTTATACACCACTTTTGGCTTCGGTATCCTCCACCTCTTCCTCCACCTGAATAGTTCTTCATTTGCTGTGGATAGCAAAATTTTAAGGAGGGGGTAGCATTTTTTCAGGGAGATTTTCTTCTACCTTTCCTTATCTTTTTCATGAATCGGTTTTCGTGATTTTTTGTTTTGTATTTTGTTTTCTATTGTTTTGTTTTGGTTATGTTGTTTTTGCTTTCTTAAGTTTGTAAAACATATTGAAAACTTATGTAGTTCACTTTTTCATTTAGTTTGCATGAGAACTTAGTTTGCCCCGGTTGCCTTCAAAACTTTGAATAAATTGAACTAGGAAATAGGAATATGCATGTTTAGAGCCTTTGCTTAGCAAGAGAACAAATATGTTGTTTAATAAATCTTTAGATAGTTTAATCTTTAGCTTGATAAATATTTGTTAATTTCCAAATCCTTGAAAACACTTAGACCAGTCTTTAACTTAGAAAAACCAATGCAATAAAGTAGTGAAGTAAGAAAATTTAGAGCACTAGAACCTTCCTCATCACCCTTCAAAGCATATGAGCAACTCAAAAAACTTAGAAAATGATCTAGGCAACAATTTTTCTTGATAAACTTTCTTAAAGACTTTTGTCCTACCTTGGTGAAATTATATCCTTTGCAAAGCCAATTTGAGCCTAAAAAGGGTATGCTTAATGCATACCAATAATATTTTTTCTTGTTACACTCAATATTTTACCATATAACCTAAAAAGCCTTTATCTCACCATATGGAATTGGCCACTTTAGGATTAAATGGATTTATGAGGAGATTAAAAGTTCTATCGGGTATAATGAGAAAATCTTAGCAAAAGTCATTGATGAAGTTAAGAGAGAAATTTACCTTGTATGTACCTTGAGATTATTTAATTATCTTATGAATGCTAGCATTAAAGCTTAAAAAAATGTTTGAAAGATTGAGAAAAAGAAAAAGCTAGCAAATATGAAAAAATCTAAGTGTGGGATAATACAAGGAAGAAAATTTTTGGTGACTTGTTGAAAGAGGCATGATTTCTCTTAAAAGGAAGTTTGTAAGTGAGGCAAGTATGAGCAAAGTATGCATTGATCAAGCTAAAGGGATTAGTAATCTATTTTCTCTTAGAGTGGCTATTCATTTTTTATTATCTTTTATCCATTCTTTGATAACCATGTCCTTAGCCCCATTACAACCCTTGAAAGACCTATGTGATTTTAAGTTTGTTTTAAGTTGTTTAGTGGATATGACCTTCAGGTTCCGGTGCTAAAGGAGAGGCCTATTGTGTTTCTAGAGTTTCAAGTACGAAATCGATTATATGCTTATGCATTCATATATTCTATACTTCACTATCTAATTGTATTGATATTTTGATTTTTAAAATTGCTTAAAAATGATTTGGTCTTGCACATACAAGGAAATTAACTTCTATTATCTTGTTTGAAGTTGTTCTATTTAGAGATTACTTTAAGTGCTTTTGTTAAAATGCTAAGCTTGGTTTTAAAATATGTAGCTCTTTGTACAAGTGTGATCATTTTGAGGGTGGAATTGTTCTAATTTGCTTGAGGGCAAGCAAGGTTTAAGTGTGGGGTATTTGATAAGTGTGAATTATATATAGTTTTTAACATGTTTTAAGTATTGTTATTTAGTTAAGTTAGTGTAATTTTGGTTAAATTAGAGTTAAATTGTTAATTTGTTTGTTTTTGAAGTTAATCCCAAGTTTTGGGTGTTTTCAGGTTTAATTTGCTGAAAAAGGGCTTAATTGTAAAAAGACAAAAGATTAGGGGCCAAAACTGTAAAAATGAGAAATTGATGCTAGAAAGTGAGCGTTGAGTCTAGAAGGTTTTCACGTGACTACGTAAAATAGATGAAGAAAAGAACCCGTGGCCACGTGAAGATTGCACCAAGAAACCCCATGGCCATGTGAGTATGTGAAGTAAAACTACCATTGGCCACGTGAAAAGAAATGAATGAGAACCAAAGAGGAACCCGTGCCAACGTGTGAATGAACAAAAGCATGACTCGTGCCCACGTGTGTCCTTTTTAAAGCTTCACCCATGCCCACGTGATGATTTACAATGGAAGAGGCATGGCCACATGCTGACTATCCCATTCGAAGAAGGATTTTCTCTGAGCTTCCTATTTAAGTAGAGTTTGCTTCCTATTTGATTTCTAGAGTTTGAGAAGGATCCACTACGTATTTTGGCCTATAAATAGGAGTTTGAAGCAACAAAGAAGGGGATCAATCTTTGAATTAAGCAATTTGTTTTCTTAGTTCTTTTACGTAGTTTGTTGCATTAATTATTTTCTTCAAAACCTTGTTTTAAGTTTTAAGTATGTCTTGTGAGTAGTTTTCTTTAACTTTTTCTAAAGGATACTTGAATCCTTAATTTGTATTATTATGACTTAAGTTTGATCTTCAACTTAATGCAAGTTGATTATTTCTTAGTTCTTAAACATTGTCTTATCTTTATTCAATTTTAAATTGATTGTTAACTTAATTAAACATTAGTTAAGTAATTGGTTTAAGTTGATTATTGATATGTATGTTCTAGGGTTAATTTATTTAGGTTGATACATGATTATAATCTGAATAAGCTATAATTTTGTGTTGATTTAAGTAAATTAAGATTGAGAAAGGTGTAACTAAGACTAGGTGAAAGTTAAATTACTTGAGAAAGGATTTAATAGATATCTAGGAGGATTAATTCAGGTCTTTATGCTAAGTGTTAAGTTTATCTGAATAAGAAAATTTTAATGCTTGGAATGATAATCTTGAATAAAGTTATCTGGGTTTATTAATCTGAATTCTCTATAATCACTTGTGTGTTTTCTTTTGATTAAGTCATAACAATATTGGTTAAGGTGGATAGTCCTTTAGTGAAAGTTGCTTTTAATATTGATTTTTACCTCATTCAATTTACTTGCTTTCGTTTTATCTTTAATTATTTTAACTCTTTCAATTGTTTTATTTTTGTTTTTAAATATTTCTTTTAGTTTTAATTTCAACCATCATAACTTTGGGATTTTTCTTCTTTTTTATTCACACAAATTTGGTTTTAAAATTAAAATCACACATACAAACACAAGTTTTCCTTGGGTTCGATATTTTGCGTCATAATTATATTTTCCTATATTACTTAGTCGATCTAGTACACTTGCTAGACACCAGTCACCTTTTTCTTCTTCTTCTTGATGCCTTGTAAAATGTCTACTTTTTAATATGTATTTTCTTATGTTTAAGTAGCTTAAGTATGTAATATTATGTGTATTTTGTGTGTTTATGTTTAATTTATGCATTTATGTGTGTTTTTAGGTTAAAGTTGGTGTAAGTGTGAAGTAAAGTGAAGAAATGGTGAAAATTCAAGGATGAAGATCACGAGTCGTGAAGTGGCTCACGACTCGGACTGGAGTTCACGAGACGGATGGAAGATTAGGAGTAAGGTAAAGAAGATTTGTTCACGAGTCGACGATATGTTCATGAGTCAGCATAAATGTCACGACTCGGATGGAAGATCACGAGTAAAGAAGCATGGCTGGAATTCATGACTCGTGAAGCAGTTCAAGAGTCAGACAAAATACCTCCTTCCAAACGTTGCACCTGTTTGCACCCGATCCTTCAGCCAACCATCAAGACTCTTTAGGGCAGTTTTTATGATTAACAACTATTCTGAAGGGGCATATCTGTAGAGTTAAATTCTATAAATATGGGGGTGAAGCTTTGAAGAGGAGAGATCAATCCATGTTTTTTTTTTACAAATATCGTTATTATTTTGGATAAACATTTTTACTTAGTTTTTATTAGATGATTACAAAGGGATAAAGCCAAAGGAACATGAGATGAGTATCTTTCTCTTGTTTATCTTTAATTCATTTATATGCTTTGGCTAGTTTCCTTTGTACATTATAACTATGCACTAGTATTTGTTTAAGATATGTTCATTATTCTTATTATGAATGAAGTATGATTTACATTCATTTGTGTGCTTTGATTTTCTATGTATGATTGGCCACCATATTTGGCATGTTAGTCAATTTGTATGCAACGAGAGTTGGAATTCTTTGATGGAAAAACAAATGAATGTACTTAAAGCATTGAATTCACTTAGAGATAAGGAATTCACTTTGAGGGATTAAATAATTGGCACAGAGCTTCATAATTTTTGTTTATCTCTATAATGACACGAGAGTGCTTATAGACTCTAAATGAAAACATCTTTACTGACAACAAGAGTTGCTTTAAAAAATCTTGGCTAAATTCTCCAGTCACTTTATTTATACAATTACTAGAACTTGTTCTTAGATGAATTACTATTTCATATTTCTAATGTATGTTCATACCATCATTTAAGTCATCTTTAATCCAATTTCATTAATATATGCAAAGTAGTTTAGATATTTATTTAAATACATAATTTACATTTTATTCGCTACCTATCATCTACTCTTTGTGGTTTCAATACAAAATTTACCCCATTCCCTTTAGAATGATACCCTACTCATCCTATGCACAGTCTAGTGAGACTAAGGGTTCAAATAAATCCCCATCAGATTTTGGCGCCATTATCGGGGAACGACTTAAATGAATTTTTATTGATTGTTACAAAATAGTGGATGCTTTAGGATTATATGATATAAATTAGTTATTTGATGTATGAATTTTTATATTGTGTTTATTGTATTCTTTGTAATTAGAGTTTCTGTAATGATCTTATACTCAAAGTATTTGTGATTTTAACAGTTAATTTATTAAATTCATCTCTTGCACAATAATATTTTTGTTTATAATTTGCTCTTTTAGTTTGGATTTATTTGTTTTATGGTTTGTTTTTGGTTAAGTTTTATGTTTTGGTTTTATAGTTTTCATTCTTATTGATTTATTTTTCTTGTAATTTTTACTTTTGGATCGAGGTTGGTATATTTTGCAGGACTAATTTGTAGCACTGTCACACGTTCACGAGTGTAGTTCGACTCGTGAACATGTTCACAAGTGATCCAGAGGCAGCAATTTACCGAGTCGTGCAGGGCATTCCGAGTCGTGCATCCCAGGATCGAGTCATGAAGCAATTCACGAGTAACACAGAGAGGAACGGTTCACGAGTCGTGAAAGGCTGTCCGACTCGTGAACCTTTGTCTATATGCCTGACCATTTTTCTCATATACCTGCATTCCATTTTTCACGAGTTGTGAGCTGTTGTCCTACTCGTGAACATTTTTCTTTTGTGCCAAATCACTTCATTCTTCACGAGTCGTGAAGTAATGTCCGACTCGTGATTCACTATTTTCAATTTATCGAGTCGTGATTTTTACCTCTTTTTCTTTCTTAATTCATTTTTATTTATTTCTCTAACTCTTATTTATTTTAATTCGTCATCTTTGTGGTTTTGATTTAGATTAACTGCCTTTAATTAATTTAAACTTAATGGGGGGAACGGTTATAAATCAAACCTAGGGTTTACGAAACGACATCCCCTTTCACTTTCTCCCTAATTTTTCTATAAATACTGCAGTTATTCTTTTCTTCCCTTTCATAGTTCTTTTCTTTTACTTTACTCGTACACTTACTTGGTCTTGTTTTGTCTTTCATTTCTTTTCTTTAACTTGCTCTTCTCTTTCACTACGACATACATTCTTGTTTGTGTCCTTCTTCTTCATCTTATTCTTCTCTTGCATTTCTATTGCTACATTACTATTTTTGCATATCTACTCTGTATTTCTTTAATTTTCCATCAATGGTGAGAACAAAGAACCCATCTTCTTTAATAAGCCAGCAAGGGGGAGATAAAGCACAACCAGAAAGTTTATAGACTTAATTTGGTGCACCATTCCCCATTTCATCTTTCCATGAAGGTAATCGTTTCCTTGCTCTTAAGGATAGAGTAATTTCGCAATGTAAGTATTTTCCAGACTCCTTACTTGAACAAGTGGGCTTGCTTGATGCAGTAAATGAAATGTTATCTCAATGTGGCTTACTACGGTTTGTTAATATGCATGAACAATTTTATACTGATTTGGTCTTAGAATTTTACACCAATTTGAAAGAGAAAGCTGACAATCCTAGGCTAGTGGACTTTCGTTTGAATGGCATTTATTATACATTAACATATTTCATAATGCATCGCATTTTTGGCTTTAAACCATCAGGATTATGTGATGCTCCTAAGACTTATAGGCCTAATGCTTTTTGGAATTTTCTCACTGGCTTAACTACACCATATAGGGCTAGAGAGGCTAAGTCAATGTTCATAACATATTTGAAGTATTGGATTTTGCATAAGATCTTTGTCTCTGTTGTCTTTAACAAGCCTGAATTTAATCGAGTCTCTCGTCATGAGCTATTTTTGATGTGGTGTGTGCATAATTGAAAGTCTGTTTGTTGGTCTTTTTGGATTTTCAATTAGTTATTGAATTATGTTGGTCGTCCGGAGTCTCCTATCACACATGGACATGTAATAGCTACTATTGCTAGCAGTCTTGACATTGATTTGCATACTTATGACCCTGCCCTTACATGCTTGTACTTTTCCAAACATCTTTTTATTCGGGGTGAAATTGTCAATAATTCCTTTCAATTTATTCCCCCACTTTCACGTTCTTATTGGAAGGATCATGTAGGAACATCTACTCCATAAAAAGTGGCTGAGGAAAGCACTTCCGATGAGGCAAGGGATGAGGCATAAGAACAAGAAGATGTTCCTATGGAGGATGTTCCTAGAGACGAGGTTGCTATTTCACCACCTATTGCTAGATCTTCTTCACATTCATTCATTCCATGTTCAACCAGTTGTTGCAAAATCAATCCACCATTCAACATCAACTCACATCATTGGAGCAAGTTACCTCCCATTTGGTTCGATGTCAATGACGCCTTGAGTACAAGGTGGATGATTTCATTGCCCAATCGGGTTATGTGGTATCTTCGCCTCCACCTTCACCATGATCTTGGGGGATTTTTCTTTCCTTTATTCTTTAATTTGTTTCTTTTTGTTTTTGTTTTTGTTTTTTTTCTTCACATTGAGGACAATGTGTGTTCTAAGTGTGGGGGAAAAATATGTTGTGTATTGTATGTTTTGTTTCACATTATTATTTTTGTTTGGGTGTGTATCATTTTCTTTATTTAGACTAAACTTTTTAGTAAGTTTTCTTATAAGTATTGCTCTCAATTGATTATAATATAGGTTGTTATGTTGAGTCATTTTCCTTTTATGCTCATTTGATTAGTTTTTCAAGGCTTTTGGCATGTGTTTTGTGTTGTCAAGTTATCTATTTTTACTTCTTTCAACATTTTAGGTTATTTAGTCTCTTTACTAACTATGCTTTAAGGTTAGAATTTGATCATTTAGTTTAAGATTTTAGGATTTTGTTGCCTCATGGAAACTATAGCCATAATACTTACCTTTACCTTTCAATAATGGATAAGGGCTAGCAAAAAGAAAAGAAATGATAAAATAAAATAAAAGCAAGATGTATACTTAAAATTTCAATAGAGTATGGGATGGAGCATAAAACGCACCCATTACTACATTCTCTTGCTATTTTAAAATACATGGGATAAAGCTTTAAAGAATTCCCATGCTAAAAAAAACAACAAAGAAAAAGAAAAAATCTAGTCTAAAAATGCCATGAGATTGGTTTAAGGGTATGAGTGCTTACATATTGTCCTAAAAGGCAACTATAGTTTTAGAATCTTAAGTTCTATGATCAATATTCTCTCTTGAGCATGGTTAGTTTTGAGACTTTATTATCTTGATGTTGGATTTTAGTAAACTTAGGTGACTTGTTAATTTAGAATACATGTTTTAAGTTTTGATTTACTGATATTTTGAGTGTTTAAGGTGTTTGACTTCATTTCAATCTTGTTTAAAGTGAATATTGAGCAATACTTTATAATTTAACTTAATTAGTTTAACTTGGAATTAGATTTTCTCATTCTTTTCTTGCTTGAGGACAAACAAGGTTTAAGTGTGGGGGAATTTGATGCCTTGTAAAATGTCTAATTTTTAATATGTATTTTCTTATGTTTGTATGTAATATTATGTGTATTTTGTGTGTTTATGTTTAATTTATGCATTTATGTGTGTTTTTAGGTTAAAGTCGATGTAAGTGTGAAGTAAAGTGAAGAAATGGTAAAGATTCAAGGATGAAGATCATGAGTCGTGAAGTGGTTCACGACTCGGACTGGAGTTAACGAGACGGATGGAAGATTACGAGTAAGGCAAAGAAGATTTGTTCACGAGTCGGCGATATGTTCACGAGTCAGTAGAAATGTCACGACTCAGATGGAAGATCATGAGTAAAGAAGCATGGCTGGAATTCACGACTCGTGAATCAATTCACGAGTCGGACAAAATACCTGCTTCTAAATGTTGCACCTATTTGCACCTGATCCTTTAGCCAACCATCAAGACTCTTTAGGGCAGCTTTTCATGATTAACAACTATTCTGAAGGGGCATATCTGTAGAGTTAAATTCTATAAATACGGGGGTGAAGCTTTGAAGAGGAGAGATCAATCAATGTTTTATTTTTAGAAATATAGTTATTATTTTGGATAAACATTTTTACTTAGTTTTTATTAGATGATTACAAAGGGATAAAGCCAAAGGAACATGAGATGAGTTTCTTTCTCTTGTTTATCTTTAATTTAATTATATACTTTGGCTAGCTTCCTTTGTACATTATAACTATGCACTAGTATTTGTTTAAGACATGTTCATTATTCTTATTATGAATGAACTATGATTTACATTCATTTGTGTGCTTTGATTTGCTATATATGATTGGCCACCATATTTGGCATGTTAGTCAATTTGTTCGCAACGAGAGTTGGAATTATTTGATGGAAAAACAAATGAATGTACTTGAAGCATTGAATTCACTTAGAGATAAGGAATTCACTTTGAGGGGTTAAAAAATTGGCACAGAGCTTCATAATTTTTTTTTATCTATATAATGATACGAGAGTGCTTATAGACTTAAAATGAAAACATCTTTACTAATAATGGGAGTTGCTTTAAAGAATCTTGGCTAAATTCTCCAGTCACTTTATTTATACAATTACTAGAACTTGTTCTTAGATGAATTACTATTTCATATTTCTAATGTATGTTCATACCATTATTTAAGTCATCTTTAATCCAATTTGATTAATATATGAAAAGTAGTTTAGATATTTATTTAAATACATAATCTACATTTTATTCACTACCTATCCATCTAATCGTTGTGGTTTCAATAAAAAAATTTACTATGTTCCCTTTGGAATGATACCCTACTCATCCTATGCGCAGTCTAGTGAGACTAAGGGTTCAAATAAATTCCCATCACTTCTACATAAAAATTCATTCTTATAAACATACATTTCCAATTTCTTCCTCCAACCAATCATTCAATAAAAGAAGAAAAAGAAGATGGTGATGATGATGATGATGATGAAAAATTCAAATATTAAACTATTACCTTAATGATTTACACCAACTTATTCTTGAACCATCAACATGCAAGAATTGTTCTTAAAGATCTTGAAGATTAAGATAAATAATTCTTAAAAATATAACAGAATAGAGATGTAAAAGATAGATAATTTCAAGAATTTTTTTCTTTGATTGTCGTCCCACTCTCTCCCACTTATTATCTTTCACTCTCCTTCGTATAACTTTTAGCTTTTATAAGGGAAGGGAAATTTTCTTTGTTGAATTGCATGTCACACATAATTCTTTTTAACTTTTGCATGTTACACAAAAACCTCTCCCTTTTTAAGCTTCTATTAACATAACCCCTCAATTCTTCCCTTTAATCACAATTGACCCTTAAAATGCCTTAATAACAAATTAACCCCTCAATTAGCATTTCATGCTTCAATTACACCCCAAAGTTTCTCTCTAACCTAAAATGTGACCCATATGTCCTTTCTTCTTTTAAAATCTTGTCCCACATTTCCCTCATTTCAAAATTGACCCCAAATATTTTATTTTCTCTTAATTGCACCCTTTAATTAACTTTTAACTATTTAATTGTATCCATAAAAATACAATTAGATCTCAAATGACCACACAACTATACTTTTAATCTTAATGGCACACTTTTACATATTATAATGTAATTTGACTTTGTCACCTTCAATCTTATAAAATTATTAATTTACAAAATCTCACTTATCTATAATTCATCTAATTATTCTTAATTAGATATTGATACCTTGATATTGCCCTAGAATTTGACCAAGGCCTATTTTGGGTCCTTACAGTTTCTTCATTATTGGGTAACCCTAATTTATGCTACCTCGGGTCACGGTGTCTATAGTTGCCCCTAATTTTTGGGGACTTATGCACTAATGCCTTGGTGACCCAAAATATAGAGTAAAAGAGTAAAACATGCATACCTGAGGTAGCAAATTCCAAGTTCATTGCTTTAAAACAATACCATTTAAGGCAGTGAGTCTTTAGTTAGATAGTAACATCAGCTTATCGATGTGTTATCCCTTGGTTTGGTAGTTACTATCAATTTATCAATTTGCTAACCTTTGGTTAGCTGTCAGATTAGTGCCAGTTTATCGGCATGTATAATCAGATAAGGTTGTTGATTGTTGATGCCATTTGTCGACATGTCTAACCTTATTGTTGTGTGGTTGGTGCCCTCTGTTGGCCTGACTAACCTTATCACGGTGGGTGATGCCATCTTTAGGCATATCTAGCCCCTCTTGAATCAATATTCTTATTGGAAAAATCCTAGCAAATATGCATTTGTGAGAAGTAACTGATAGTATGCTCTATAGCTTGCTTTTATCTGTAGATATACCTTAAAGACACTACATCATAATCATTTCCCTCATCATTAAAAGTTAAAACAACCTCCTGGACTATCCCTCTTTGCAATGTGTTTCAATTTTATACTATGATCTTGACTTCAACCAAGTATATCAATCTTTGGTGAAGTGTTCCACTTTGTCTTCAGCCATGTGGATCAATCATTGGTGAAGCATTTCACTTTGTCTTCAACCATATGGATCAATCATTGGTGATGTATTTCACTTTGTCTTCAGCTGTGGGGATCAATCACTGGTGATGTATTTCACTTTGTCTTTAGCGATATGGATCAATCACTAGTGAAGTATTACACTTTGTCTTTAGCCATATGGATTAATCACTGGTGAAATATTTCACTTTGTCCTCAGCCATGTTGATCAATCCCTGCTTAAGTGTTTCACTTTGTCTTCAGCCATTTGGATTAACCACCGATAATAATCCATGTGGATTAATCATTGGTGAAGTATTTCACTTTATAAACTCTCTCACCAATTCTATAATTCCCTTGTCTAAAGGAGATGGGAAGGATTATGACCATATCTTAAATTCCTCAAAATTTAGAAAATATCCGCACTTCTCTTTATTGTGCATCTCTTTTGATTTCAACCTGTTCAAGTTTTAAGACTCTTCCAAAGTCAGAAAATATTTTTGCTTCTCTTTGTTGTGCATCTCTTTTCATTTCAACCTATTCAAGTCACTCCTTATGGTGTTATAGGTGTCTTAGAGTTATAACAAAAGAGGAGGAATTATCATAGACTCCTATCCATTCCCCATCCACAAACACTTTATCCTTTAGATCCAATTTAGTGTAAGTATCATCAATAAGTTTCACCAGACAATATGTCTACAATAGGTTCTAACACCTCCTATAACTATATCTCTAATACAGGGAAAACTATCATCATCAAGGCTGTCTGTATGATGATTTTTTTGTGTACCTTATGGAATATGTGCCTTTTAAGAGGGCTTTGGTACCTATGAGAAAGTTGTAGTATTAGTCCCTTACTTATTGAATTAGGAAGACTTGTTATTTTATTGTGTGCCAATTGTGGTCAAGCCTGGTCAATTCATTCTTTTTCCATTTTCTCTATTGTTTTTCATTCTTTAACAATTTACCTTGTGGTTTTTGTCCTTTTCATTTTCGTTATTTTCATTGCTTTTGTTATTTATCTTAGTCTTAAATAAAATAACAATGAAGAATAAAATGCAAGAATAATTAAAAACAAAATGAAAAATAAATAGACATCATCAGTTTTATATATATCAAAATGTCCAAAAAGTTTCAAACTCTGTAAATACTAAATATATAACTACTTTGATGACCCAACCCCCTGCAATAATATAGTCTAGGTAGGGTAGCGAATGGAAGGCTGATGGCTTAGAGGTCTGTGTGGTGCTATTACATGCTATGGTGTTGGTGGCTGCTTCAGCCACGGCCGAAATCGAAACTCAAATCTTAGAAGTGCAGCAAACAATGGCTATAGAATTTATACGATCACCTCTGACAAATGATCTGAGCTCACCCCTAACCTTAAGACTACTTATGAGTGCTACTCTAAGTACCTCATAAGATTGTCTTTTAGTTTCCTGATGTAGGCTTTCAACTGCTTATTAGTCTTAATCATAACCTTTTTGCCTCTAGGGACCTATTGATGGAATATGTCATGGTATGCACATAAAGATCACGCAGCAAGAAACAATAAAATTTGATCATACATGCCATACAATTCCATGACAAGAATACAAAACATGCAAGTTTAGGGTTTTAAAACTTACAACTTTAGATGCCTTTAAAACTTGACTTTGGTGATGACCAGCAACCAAGGAGGATATCTTAGCCTTAGACCTTCACCACCAATGCAAAGGAACAGCCTTTTATGCCAATCCTCTCAATGTTCACACACACAATTGCACCGACGGCTTAAAATCGAGATTGCTAGCTCTCAAAATACGTATTGTGTAATGGCTATGATTTGAAGCTACAAAATTTGATTTTGTACTTCTCTTAAGTTGCTATTACTACCCAAGAACACAAGAGAATGAGGAACAATCCTTTCTCCTTGTGAAAATTAGCCAAAATAATTAAGTGAGAAAGAGAGAGAAGTCCACGCCAAACCTAAAGCAAAAATTAGGGTTTCACATTTTTTTTCCTTTCAATATATATTATCTCATTATGTAAGTGATTAATCTAAAATCTACTACCTCAAGATAATTTATTTTAGCCTTAATCACTACCTTAAAATAAGTAATATATATTGATTCAAACTCTTTTAATTTAATCCAAGATAAATACATAAGACATTTAATCAAATAATATCACTTAATAAAGAAATTCACATGTGCCGAAATTCCTTCAATATTTATCTTGGGAATTTCGGCTAAGACATCCCTTAATTAAGTGTTTTAATTTGACTTAAATATCATTAGGATTTAATACTCAGTTAACTTAATTAATACAAGATAATTAATTAATTAAAATTAATCCTTGTGGGCTGAATTTCTCTCTCATGGGCCAAGGTCCAATAGCATTTATAATGCCCATTACATACATTAATTTGACTTTAATTAAAAGCCCAAATTAATGCCCAATACTTTATTTAAATATTTTAAGCCCAATACTTTGTGTGCGATCCTATAGGTCCATTTAATGTTGGCAATGAATTAATAAATTAATTCAAAGGCTATATATATTCTCTAGCAAGATATTATAGCATTCCAAATTAAATGAAAATGCATATGGCATTTAGTGAACTAATGCAATTTTGCATAGTCCCTTACCTATAAATATCAGAATTAATCTAAGGCATGGAACTAGTCATCCTTATATATATTAATTCCTTTTTTGATATTCCAGTGACACTGAACTCTCAGATAAATAATGATTACTCATTATTTCATCTCGGTATGGCCATACACTTCTCAGTTCACTGATCAAGTGGCCGATGATATTTTCTTTCTTATGGAAAGGGGTAATCCCTTCACTTCCCTCGTGCTCTCTAACATGAATTAATGCATACCCAAGCATACTCGTACTTGTCACTTTGTTACGAGCATGTTAGGTGTATGTCAAAGCACACAGTAATTCATAAAGAGTTTCATAGAGATTTTAGGTTTAAGAACTTCGATACAAAACTTGCATATGAGAAACACTTATGACTTGTACCATGTAGTGTTCTCATGAGTGGATCGAATCCAGATACCATGTTCTAAACATGTATCTATGATCTCTGATTGACACTCTTGTCCTTATGATCCATAAGACAGAACTCAACTTATCAGAGAGAGTATACTAGTCTTAATTCATTTGTTATTTCCATAACAATGACTAACTATAGATATTTTGAATGAAGTCTCATTTGTTTCAAGGTCTTACAACCATGTGCCTCTCACATGATAACTTAAACTGAAACAACATTCTTGGATAGTTTTATCAATTGATATGCACCGGAATACAATAGATAAAACAAATGCCTCATTTTATTAATTAAAGTATTTTAGTACAATGCATTGGGGCTAGGGCTTACACTAATAATCTCCCACTAGCACTAGTCCCAATTGGGCATAGCCGTAAGATCGAACGCTCTCAAATGAGCTTCGTGCAGATTTGGATGCAACTGTTTCATCAAAGGATCTGCTACATTGTCTTCACTTGCTATCTTGCTAACCTTGACATCCCCACGATGAATGATTTTCCTGATCAGGTTGTACCTCCTGAGTATGTTTTTGGATTTCTAGTGTGACCGGGGCTCCTTGGCCTGTGCGATGGCCCCGTTGTTGTCACAGAAAATTTCTAATGGATCTAGGATGCTTGGGACCACTCCTAATCTAGAAATGAAATTTTTAATCCAAACAGCCTCTTTTGTAGCCTCACTTGCTGCAATATACTCAGATTCTGTAGTTGAGTCGGCAACGGTCTCTTGCTTCGAGCTTCTCCAGCTGACAGCACCATCGTTCAAAACAAAAACAAACCCAGATTGTGATCTAGAATCTTAAGTGCTAGTCTGAAAAGCGGCATCAGTATAACCTTGTATGACGAGCTCTTCTTGACCACCATACACTAAAAAGTTATCCTTAGTCATTCGCAGGTACTTCAGAATCCCTTTTACAGCAGACCAGTGCTTCTCACTAGGGTCTTACTGAAACCTACTGGTTATACTCAGTGCATGAGCAACATCCAACCTAGTACATAACATAGCGTACATGATAGATCCAATAGCAGATCCATATGGGATTCTACTCATGTTGTCCCTTTCCTCTTTGGTTTTAGGGCACTGTTCTTGAGTCAAAGGAACTCCCAAAGCCAAAGGTATGTACCCTTTCTTTGAGTCTCCCATACTAAAATGCTTTAGTACTTTGTCTATGTACTTTTCTTGACTTAGTCCCAAAAGCCGATTCGATCTATTTCTATAGATTCGAATACCAAGTATTGTCTCGGCTTCACATAAGTCTTTCATTGAGAAACATTTTCCCAACCATTGCTTAACCTTTTGCAATGTTGGAATGTCATTCTCAATGAGAAGGATGTCGTCCACATATAGGACAAGAAATACTACTATGCTCCCACTAACCTTCTTGTACACACAAGGCTCATCTTCGTTCTTGATGAAGTCAAATTCTGTGATTGCCTCATCAAAACTAAGATTCCAATTTCGGGATGCTTGCTTTAATCCATAAATGGATTTTTAAAGCTTGCAAACCTTCTTAGGATGCTTGGGATTGACAAAACCCTCAGGCTGTGTCATATACACATCCTCAAGTAAATTTCCATTGAGGAAAGCAGTTTTGACATCCATTTGCCATATCTCATAATCATGATATGCAGCTATGGCAAGCAAGATTCTAATGGACTTGAGCATGACTACAGGCGAAAAGGTCTCGTCATAGTCTACACCATGAGTTTGTTGAAAACCTTTTGCTACTAGTCTACCTTTGTAGGTCTTATCAGCTTTGAGTTTGAATAGCAACTTACATTCAATTACCTTAGCACCTTCCGGTGGATCAACCAAGGTCCAAACCTGGTTATCGTACATTGATTGCATCTCAGATTTCATGGCTTCAAGCTAATTCTCTGAGTCTGGGCTTTTAATAGCTTGTCGATAGGTAGTAGGATCCTTACGATCTACTAACTCAATAGTGTCATTGTCAGTGATTAGAAATCCATATCTCTCAATCTCCTAACGTACCCTACCGGACCTTCTAGGTACTTGTGTAATGGGTTCTTGTTCCACAACTAGTTGTGAACTTGATCCCACTTCCAACTCATCCTCTATAGGAGCTTGTGGCACTTGAATTTCTCCAAGTTCTACTTTACTTCCACTGTCTTTCTTAAGAAGGAACACCTTTTCCAAGAAAATAGCCTTGCAAGTAACAAATACTTTGTTCTCGGCTTGTGAGTAAAAGTAGTATCCCTTTATTTCTTTGGGATAACCCATAAACAAGCAGACAGTGGATTTGGACTCTAGCTTGTCAGATGTTAATTTCTTAACATGTGCTTCACAGCCCCAAATCTTGAGAAATGACATATTGGGTTCTTTCCTAGTCCATTCCTCGTATGGTGTCTTCTCAACTACTTTAGTTGGAGTACGGTTTAGTAGAAACTTAGCAGTTTCTAATGTATAACCCCAAAAAGAGACAAGAAGATTAGCTTAACTCATCATAGATCGAACCATGTCCAACAGAGTTGATTTCTCCTTTCGGACACACCATTCCATTGTGGCATTCCGAGAGGAGTGAGCTGTGAAATAATACCCCACTCTTTTAGATGACTGTCAAATTCTTGGCTTAAGTATTCGCCACCTCAATTTGATCGAATGGATTTTATACTTTTGCCAAGTTGTTTTTCTACTTCATTCTTAAACTCTTTGAATTTATCAAAAGTTTCAGATTTGTACTTCATTAGATAGACATAGCCATATCTACTGAAGTCATCTGTGAATGTCATGAAGTAGCTAAAACCACCTTTAGCTTGTGTACTTAATGGTCCACATACATCGGTATGTATTAGTTCCAATAAGCCATTAGTCCTTTCACCTTTCTTGTTAAAAGGACTCTTTGTCATTTTTCCATGCAAACATGGCTCGTATGTATCATAAGACTCTAAGTTGAATGACCCAAGCACTCCAGTTTTGTGGAGTCTTAAAATGCGTTTTTCATTTGCATGTCCTAAATGACAATGCCAGAAGTAAGTAGGGTTCAATTCATTTGATTTAACCCTCTTTGTATTAATGTTGTATATGGACTCTTTTTTTGTAAATCAAGGATATAAAGGCTATTTTGCAACATGGCATTGCCATAAGAAATGCCTTGGCGACGAATATGAGCATTGCCATTTTTAATAACAAAATCAAATTCATCCAAATCCAAACATGAAACTGAAATAATTTTTCTGCTCATAGCAGGCACATAATAATAATTTTTCAAAGCTAAACAAAATTCGGAAGGTAAAGTGAGTTGATAGTCGCCTATCTCCATGGCGGCAACTCGTGCTCCATTCCCCACATAGAGGTCTACTTCATTCTTCCCAAGTAACCGCCTATTTCTTATCCCCTGCACATTTGAACAAATTTGAGAACCACAACCGGTATCCAATACCCAAGTGGTAGAAATAGAAAGGTTAATCTCAACAAAAAAAATACCAGAATTGAATGCCTTGGCTCCATTCTTCTTTTGTTCTTCCTTGAAGAGAGTGTAATTCTTCCTCCAATGCCCTATCTTGTTGCAATGGAAGCAAGTGCTCTCACTCTTTTTGAGCTTTTGTGCCTTGGGCTTCGATTGGGCCTGAGGTGCACTCCCACTTGACTTGAACCGAGTCAGGTCATTCTTGGGTTTTGGCTTTCCCTTTCCCTTTCCCTTAGCTGGTCCCTTTTTAATGCCCCCTTGAACCATCAATACGGGATTGGTCTTTTGAATGTTCTCTTCAGCATTCTTAAGCATCCCATGAAGCTCAATGACTGACTTGTTCATTGCATACATGTTATAATTCATCACAAATGGATCATAATCATCAGTCAATGATCCTAAGATCAAGTCAGTGGCCAATTCTTTTCTCATTTGTACCTCAAGCATCTCAAGAGTTTTAAGATACCCTTTCATATTGAGTACATAGGTACTAACAGGAGTAACTGCGGCCATCTTACAAGAAATCAAGGCCTTTGTTGTCACGAATCTCTCGTGACGAGCTTGCTCTTGGAACATCTCTTTGAGGTGCACCATAATCGCATAAGCCTCTTGGTCCATAAATTGCTTTTGCAAGTCAGGCACCACAGTGGCTAGCATCAGACAGGTCACATCATTGGAGTCGCTCTTTTTGGTCTCAAAAGTTTCCTTTTGAACCACAGAGGCATTCCTAGTAGGTTCTTCAGGCAAAGGTGCATCCAAAACATACGACTTTTTCTCTTGCTTAAGAACTATTCTTAAGTTTCGAGACCAGTCTATGAAATTGGTGCCATTCAATTTGTCCTTTTCAAGGACCGATCGCAATGAGAAATTGTTGTTTGAAGATGCCATTTTCAATCTACAATAAAATTTAGCAAGATTAAATGAGATCTTATTTATAATCCCACAAATCGAATTAATATCCCTTTAAATAATTCACGTTAGTGATTCAATGTGGACCAAGATCCACTTTTCACAACAACTTATTAGTCAAGCTGAGCTTGTACACCTAACAAGTTAAGTTACTTAGGTAGGAAAAACTCCAATCATGTCTCGTACATGACTCTTGGATCAAATGGGCTAACATCGTAATATGTTATAGCACAAACCCATTTATTAGTTGCCTAGGTCCGGGCATCCCTTTTCATGTTAAGTCTAACCTACATTCACAACCCATGCCTCACAAAGATAATTGGGTGCATCTAGGACTCGTAGTCTACGTGACTGATGATCGATGCCTTGACATGTTTCGAATTAGGAAGGCAACTTTGTGACTTACTATTTTTTAAGGATTCATTTTATTACGGCTTACATGGCATACGTTTTGTCATCCATACATAGCATGCATATATATATAATTGCAGAAAGTAAAGTGTGACAAACATGGGCCCAAAAACCTACAACTAAGATTCTATACTATTACATAAGAATCTTCGAGTTGGGCTTCTCCACTCCGATGGGCTTCGTCTTGATTTACAAAGTCTTCAAGTAAATTCTATTCTAAGAAATAAATGAAACTTTTACAATAATACATAATGGCTCGTAGGCCACATTTAATTACAAAACCCTAGGGCCCATGAATGCACCATGCATATCCATTCATCACACCAAACAAGCAAATAAATATATATAACATTCATGGATCAAACAAAGTCCAATTTTAATTAATTTAGCCAAGCCCATAAATGAAAATTATGTACTTGAACCTTTAAGAGATGACCCCATGATGGGCCTCGGCCAAAGCCCAATGGACTAAATCCTCTTATTGAATAAGTTCTCTTAAAAGCCCAAAACACAAACTAGTTAGATTTGTGCTATAAATCAACTCTAGTATAATTTCCAATTTTTCCATTTTTAATTTTATGACATACAGCCCATAAACATTAAAAATAAATATAATATGTACCAACATGAATTAAAACACAAAATCATGAAGAACATATATATGATACATGGCATGCATATAAAAACAAACAAACAACAAAACTAGTTGATGCCACAAAATGCACAAATACTTAAATCAATTTTATGAGTCATTTAATAATTAAAATAAGATCATAAATATTGATTTAATATTTTGTAACAATCTGATCTAAATGTGTTTTTACCATTTTAATCAAAACAAAACAAACAATGTTGATTAAACATGTAACAAACACAAACTAGTCATAGTTTTAAGTGATTTTAAAATTAATCAATTAAATTGTCATGGAACAGAATTAAAACCAATTTTAAAATATGTCTAGACCTGATATTTAATCTTTAAAAATCACTTACAAACATGCCAAAATCGTTTTTACATTTAATATTTAAAACTTGTTGTTAAACTAACAATTAACATACCAAATAGCACCTAGTTTTAATATTAACATGTACCATCAGGTATTATCAATTAAATCCAACCATTAACAGCTCCTAGAACATCTTAGGACAATATATTAACATGTCATATTAATTATAATACCTATCTAATCAATTAAAATCATTTTTACACCAAAACAATGCAAAAAACTCAAAACAGAAAATTTCAGCATTGCATGTTTTCAAAATAACGATTTTTAATTAATTTTTTCATGCATCTAAAGCACTAAAATAAGCATGTTTAGGCTCTGATACCACTGATGGAATATGTCATGGTATGCACATAAAGATCACGTAGTGGAAAACAATAAAATTTGATCATACATGCCATACAATTCCATGACAAGAATAAAAAACATGCAATTTTAGGGTTTTAAAACTTACAACTTTAGATGCCTTTAAAACATGACTTTGATGATGACCAGCAACCAAGGAGGATATCTTAGCCTTAGACCTTCACCACCAATGCCAAGGAACAGCCTTTTACGCCACTCCTCTCTATGTTCACACACACAATTGCATCGACGGCTTAAAATCAAGATTGCTAGCTCTCAAAATACGTATTGTGTAATGGCTATGGTTTGAAGCTACAAAATTTGATTTTGTACTTCTCTTAGGTTGCTATTACTACCCAAGAACACAAGAGAATGAGGAATAATCCTTTCTCCTTGTGAAAATTGGCCAAAATAATTAAGTGAGAGAGAGAGAGAGAGAGAAGTTCACGCCAAACCTAAAGCAAAAATTAGGGTTTCACGTTTTTTTTTCCTTTCAATATATATTATCTCATTATGTAAGTGATTAATCTAACATCTACTACCTCAAGATAATTTATTTTAGCCTTAATCACTTCCTTAATATAAGTAATATATATTGATTCAAACTCTTTTGATTTAATCCAAGATAAATACATAAGACATTTAATCAAATAATATCACTTAATAAAGAAATTCACATGTGCCAAAATTCCTTCAATATTTATCTTGGGAATTTCGGCTAAGACATTCCTTAATTAAGTGTTTTAATTTGATTTAAATATCATTAGGATTTAATACTCAATTAACTTAATTAATACAAGATAATTATTTAATTGAAATTAAACCATGTGGGCTAAATTTCTCTCTCTCATGGGCCAAGGTCCAATAGCATTTATAATACCCATTACATACATTAATTTAACTTTAATTAAACGTCCAAATTAATGCCCAATACTTTATTTAAATATTTTAAGCCCAATGCTTTGTGTGCGATCCTATAGGTCCATTTAATGTTGGAAATGAATTAATAAATTAATTCAAAGGCTATATATATTCTCTAGCAAGATATTATAGCATTCCAAATTAAATGAAAATGCATATAGCATTTAGTGACCTAATGCAATTTTGCATAATCTCTTACCCATAAATATCAGAATTAATATAAGGCATGGAACTAGTCATCCTTATATATATTAATTCCTTTCTTGATATTCCAGTGACACTAAACTCTCAGATAAATAATGATTACTCATTATTTCATCTCGGTATAGCCATACACTTCTCAGTTCACTGATTAAGTGGCCGATGATATTTTCTCTCTTATAGTGAGGGGTAATCCCTTCACTTCCCTGATGCTCTCTAACATGAATCAATGCATACCCGTACTTGTCACTCTGTTACGAGCACGTTAGGTGTATGTCAAAGCACACAGTAATTCATAAAGAGTTTCATAGAGATTTTAGGTCTAAAAACTCCGATACAAAACTTGCATATGAGAAACACTTATGACTTATACCATATAGTGTTCTCATGAGTGGATCGAATCCAGATACCATGTTTTAAACATGTATCTATGATCTCTGATTGATACTCTTGTCCTTATGATCCATAAGACAGAACTAAACTTATCAGAGAGAGCATACTAGTCTTGATTCATTTGTTATTCCCATAACAATGACTGACTAAGGATATTTAGAATGAAGTCTCATTTGTTTCAAGGTCTTACAACCATGTGCCTCACACATGATAACTTAAACTGAAACAACATTCTTGGATAGTTCTATCAATTGATATGCACAGGAATACAATAGATAAAACAAATGCCTCATTTTATTAATTAAAGTGTTTTATTACAATGCATTGGGGCTAGGGCTTACACTAACACCTATCCCTTAGTGTGATCTATCTACTCCCTAATACTGGTGAGAGAATCATCGACTACCTATAAGGTCTCATCGAATCTCTGCCTTGCTACTACTAAGTCCCCTCATTTTCCTGATACATTAGCTTAATCTTGAGCTTTCATAGGTTTTATAAGGGTTAGGATGGTCTGTAGGGTCTGATCCTATCGCTGAATGGCATTTTTTATGGTGGATAGCCTTCTAGAGATATCATCTGATGGCAGTGTTATTGGAGGTGGTACTGGTTCAATTTATGGTGTAGCACTAAAGGTAGATGCACCGAGATGGCCATATGGATTGAACCTCCTTTATACTCTAGAAAGAGAAAACTAGGGTCATACTAGAGATCATATTAGTAGAGGTACTGTCGGTAGAGCCAGGTTGCCAAGTAAGTCATCCAAATCAAACCTCTTATCGCTCTTTAAGTCTAAATCCATTTTTGCCCCCTATGGCTCATGAGGCTTGTCCTATGGGGCATGCGTGGGCTAAGCAGGTGGTGTTGGAGGTGCCTCATGCTCTTTTCCCTGATCCTCTACTAATGGCTATAGAACAAGAGTTGGCAATCTACACTACACCCTTATCTCTGGGACTATTAGCAACCTGTACTATTTAGTCTATCTATAAACTGGCTCGACTATCTTCATGATAAGGGCTACCTATAGATCTACAAAGGTTTCCTCCTTAAGTGGTAGCCCGATGTGTTCTTGCATGCCCCTAAATGTAAAGACAGGCAAATCACCACTCTATTTACATAAATCTATGTGGTAGACTGCATAGACACTTTAACTAGGGTTGAGATGATCTCATGAGTGATATCTCCTCCTATGGTTGGGCATGACCCATAGGTAAAAGATATCGATCACATTAACTGACCTAGGGCTATCGATACTGCTTAGGTATAAGGGGTCGGGTACCTTTCGGATATATCTATAGATCTGGGTAGCCTACATGGTGCTCCTGGCCATGTCTAGGTGGTACACGACTCTTAGGAATGTGATATATGCCCAATGATGTCTCATCACTCCTCTCTCTAAAGTAAGGACATCTGGACTAATAAGTAGTCGCATAGCCTTAATGAACCAACATCTCATGATGCTATATGGGATGCCTCAAACCCTAAAAGTGATGACACCCTCCTCTATGTCTGGTCTCTAAAACCCTCTATAATAAAAAGTCATTAGAAACTCTGGTGTAATGTGTGGATAGGTGAGATGTGCAAGGGAAAAAATGTTATCCACCCTGTAACACAACAATCCATCTACCTCATCTAACATACATATGCTTTACAAGAACTGGCAAGATATAAATCTATTGGCGTGGTACTGAATCTTGGATAAAGCTTGGTACCCACCAACCTCTTGCTTAGTCATCCACTTTGGAGTCGATAGAGTTGGCATAGCCTATGCCTCACAGCATGGAGCCATCCATAACTCTAAAATGGGTAAACTAAAAAACATTAATGAAATTTGAAATAAAAGTAACCTCAAAGAGTGCAAAATTTAAGCGTGATTCATTTGCAAAATGGTCAAGAAATGAGGGATAAACAGTTAAAAACTTAGAAGGGAAAGCTTAAAAATCACAACAATGGTAGTTATAGAAAGGAGAAAAGAAGAAGAAAAGGAAATAATTATTTTTCTCAAATTTTAAGTGACAGTGTGATATGGTGTCTATCGTGAGCAAACGACAGCCGCCACTAACATCCCATCTATCACTTCTTTTTCCTCATTTTTATTTTTTTCATTTTATTTTATCATTATTTTTATTTTTTCATTTTCTCCTTTTTATTTTATCTTATTTTACCTCACCAATTACTTTATTTACACTAATTTATGTTGTTGTTATTGTTGTTGTTGTTGTTGTTTTTGTTATTTTTGTTGTTGTTTTTGTTGTTGTTGTTGTTGTTTTCTTATCAATATTTCCTTAATTAAATGCTCAAAACTCTAGAGAATTTCTGCAATGTCAATGTGTTACTCATATTTTCTGTAAGAATAATGACAAAATAGATGCAAAAATACACGTGTAATGTATAAGACATGCAAAAACACTCAATTAGGTAGTCTAGGAGTGACAGACGGCTAGACCGTGAGTCATTCCTGAGGGATAGCCATCTGTCATGGTTCCTTTATAAATAGCTTGATTTCTTCTTGATTTTTTGGCCTTAACTCCTCCTTTTCTAGTCACCCTCTTCTCTAGGTATTTCTCTATCTTCTTCTTCCTTTTTCCTTTCATTTCAATTTCATTTACAATCATTTTTTATTTATTATTTTAATATTTTTGGCACATAGACTACTCAAACTTATTCACCATATCAACCCCAGCCTTGACTAAATAGCATAATTTGTTAGATGGCCCAAAAAACTTGGAAAATCCCATTTTGTTGCCTTACTCCAATATAAGGTTCTTGAAGTGGATGAAGGCAGAAAAAACCTTGATTTATAGCATTGGGAAAGAGGTAATCATACAAATGATATCAAATCTGGTACAAACAAGGTGTTTTACACTAATTCTAATGGGAGGGACTTTCTAAAGTAGGTAACTTTCGACATGATTACTCTACTTGATCATCAAAAACTTTAAACCATCTCTTATGGAAGAACATGTAGTTGTACTGAATCTAATGATGGAGATTAAATAATACTTTTCAGGCTAGGTTAAAGGCATTTATAATTGATGAAAGAACATTATAATCATTCATTTTCTTTTCTTTTTGTGGTAAAATCACTAAAAAGTATAATTCTTTCTTATATTAATTTAAAAGATTCAATCCAATAGTGTATTATTAGGTGTCATATAATTGCAAGAGGCCTTAACTAAAGATTGCAATCTTATTTTTGTCTAGTCATATGTCAAGAAGATATAAAGTTTTATACCATTTATGTAGCTGAATGGAGTGCAAAAAATTTAGACTTATTATATTGGAATAGCCATGTTTATATCAGCATGTATATGACATAATTATTGGGATTCTTGCATAAACATGATATTGTAAAAGCTACCTACAATTTATTATATATTTTTATAATTATTTACAACATATATATGTAAAAAGCTCAAGGGCCCCCTGATAAAGGTTTTCTTGAATATTAGGAAGACATAATTAGGACTGATAAATATGTTTAAAAGATTGAAGAATCATATAAAAAGTAATTATTGCCTTTTGTTAATTTAGAAGAATAGCGACGAGTCTATTAGTCGCTAAAAATATGCTAATTTAATAAATAGAAAAAAATTAGTGATGGTAATAATGAATTTATAGTTCATCAATAATTTTTAGCGATGAAAATAAATTATGCCAAACTATCGAAAAAATAATTTTTTAGCAACTAAAAATAACGCGAAATAAATGGTCACTATTATTTTCTTAGTATAATGATGACTGATTTTAGGGGTTAATTAGCAACAGATTTTTTATTGTAGCGACAGATTTTTCATTGATAAATATATGCCATCGACGGCCAAATAGCGACGAACAGTCGTCCAGTCGCTATATTGAATTAGCGACGAAAATTCATTAATTAGCAATGAAATTTGTCATCGCTAATTCATGTAGTGCATATGGTGAATATAAAAAAAGGATGAGCAATAAAGAAAACAAAACAAATAGCAAAAAATGTAAAGATAATAGATAATGAAAAAAATTAATAATAATAATAATAATAATAATAATAATAATAAATAAAGTAAAAATGACAATATAAATAAATGCAATAATAGTGATGTATAATTATTTGTCTTGAATAATTTTTTCGCACAATATGCATGTTAGCTAGATGGCCAATGTTGGGTTAGAAATTACTAGTTATGGACAAATTCTGTGTAGGTTCTGCTTTAAACTTTTTAAGCTAAAGTGTTGACCAAATTTACAAAAGATAATAATATTCTAACCTTCACTATTGCAATCACAAAAATAATAATTAATTAATTTTCTTTTGCAAGTGATTAAGCCAGAAATCTAGCACTTGACTGGATGAATCCCACAAAAGAGCCTGTTATTGTGAATACTTGAGCATACGTAACCTCCCTAGTAGATATATGTCACACTAAGTATTGAGAGATTTGGGTTTGCTAGAAAAGGCAGATAGATTATTGGCACAAGTAGGGTAGACTAGTTTTTACTACAATGTATATATCACCTATCCAAAGATGGTGTGATAGTTCCTAGTAACATTTAAATATAAGGGAGATCAGTGTCCTAATAATGAGCTTGGGGTTATTGCATTTGAGGTATTGTGACACCCTTTTAGTATGAGTCGCCAACAATTTTCGAAAGTGTCAGGTTTTCTAATAGAAGAGGATGTATGCAAGATGACATGATCCACTAGTATAAAGATATGGGATGTTGTAGCACGGCTAGGAACAAAATATAATAGAGGATGGCAAAATCAACACTATTGGCATCTTAGTTATTAGGGTATCTTTATTGAGTTTTGTCTAGTTCTTATTTTGGTTAACCTGGCAGCCCTAGAGTTATGAATGTCTGAGAGATTTAGAGTTTATAGGGGATAAGCATAAACATGATTCATGTTATCCTCATAAGCATTGAAAAAAATGCACATGATTTAGGTTAAGAGATAGTCTTAGGAGGCAAGACCATAAGGACACTACTATCTTTCCATGTACTCGAGGGCATAATAGGAGAGCCAGCTGAGGGAAACATATTTGTAGACCATGATGTAGGGGTGTGTATACACATCACTGGGAAGGAACAACTCTTACCTATAAAGTATAGGTTGTTATCACTTGAGGAGATGTATAGGGCATTTAATGTAATGCGGGATGTGCAGGCCACTGAGCGACAGCTATTCATGCAACCAGAGTAGCCGATTGAGCATAATGTCTTGTGACACCAGAGGGTGGACATGAAGGACATTATGGACACAAAGCTTGGCACATAATGAGGCCTACTATAGTAGCAACAACATAGTAAGGTCCTAATAGAGACATACAAGTAGAGGGGTCACACAGTAGTACCCCACTTTCCAAAGAAAGCCTTCCTCACATGCACCTATAGGATTTGCACATTTTTCCACATAGGGGGTATCTTTTTCCCATAGATCACCATTGCCACCTCAATAAGAGCCTAATTCTACATCAATGGTGATCATTATCCACCACCTATAATGCTTAAAGGCAACACAAATAGAGATGCAAGTTTCTATACACCAACTATGTCAAGATCAAACAGTGCTTAGAAATAACTATTGTTAGTTGGTCCAAGTTCAACATCAGGATAACTCCGTGTTATTGAATAAGTATTGCAAAATTTCATGAATCAAGCGATAGATTTTATAGCAGTAAGTATGGATAAATGATCAATTGGTATAAATCAGGGAGTCCATAGCTACAGCGGAAAAGTTGAATGCAAAGGTAAGTAAGTGATCGATGAAAACTTGTAGATTGATAGGGTGTATATCGATGCCATAAAAAAAAGCAGTTGGAAGTTGAAAAGAAGGCAAAGGCTTGCTTTGAATTAATCGAGTTTCATCACGGGGCCATTGTCAGATAGTTGAAGATGTTAAAAGATGTGGCAGTCAATGTAAATGACACAGTAAAGGCCTTAAGGGTAGCTTTACAGAGGGCAATTAACCCTATGGATATCGGCTTCATGATAGTGATCTCACATACTGACAAGCTAGCATCAATCAACTAGTGTAATAGTGATCTCACATACTGACAAGCTAGCATCAATTACTCCATCAATCATGATTCAATATGCCAACAAGATGGCATCAATTATCATGATTTGACATGCCAATAAGTTAGTACCAATCACTCCCTCTATCATTGATTTGACATGTCGACAAGCTGGCATCAATCAATTCAAGCATTGCAATTTGACATGCCAAGAAGCTAACATTAATCAACCGGTGTGATAGTGATCTAACATGTTTACAAAGTGGCATCAGTCACTCATATTTCATGATTCGACATGCTAAGAAGTTGGCATCAATCATTATGATTTGACATGTCAACAAGCTGCCATCAATCACTCCATCTATCATTGATTCGACATGTCAACAAGTTGGCTTCTATTAATTCATTCTTCATGGTTAAACATGCCAATAGGTTGGCATCAGTCACTCAACTTTTCAAAGTCTCTTAAAAGCACTAAGTGCCCTCAAGGGGTGCCAAATTTTAAAATTTGATAATTAAAGTTAGGGCACATCTACAACATGAGTTTTGATCTATGAAAAGGCATCTTGCTTTCACCATCGATCCATAAGTCCTTTTAAAAGGTAAATGGAGACTGTAATGGCCCAAAATTTCAATTTTTATGAATAGTATTTTTTAAACGGTGATAATGACACCGAGGTGAATAGTACAACTTGAAACCCATAAATATATTTCTTCACAATTAGAAAGTACAAATTAAGAAAAGCTCAGTGATATAATTTGAGGTGAAATTGAGGCCAAATAAGCCTTCAAAATGAACAACCAAAAATTTACTTAAACCAAATTAGGGTTTAATCAAAATTTTGACCGACTTGAAAATATTTCATAGATCTCAAAAAATTATTTTGATCACATGAAACCACTATAAATAATCCCAATTAATATTTTAATGTAAAAAATAAATTTTTGGACAATTTTTAAAAATTAAGGTTTCAAACCGATAATTTTACCTTCAGTGTCTGAAATGTATCGCAATGATGGATTGATATTTAAACATGCCTTAATTGATATTTTCACTTATTTTTAGACTAATTTTTTAGGTGATTTAACAATTAAAGCATATAGCCAATAAGAAAGTTACAAGTGGCATAATATGGATCAAACCTTTAATAAGCTACTTTGAATATGATATTGGAAAGGAGTATAAAAGGATGAAGGAGGCAAATTTCTCTAGAGAAAATCGACCTCTCCATCTTCTTCCTCCTTCATTTATTTCTTCCATAATTTCTACCATAACTAACCATAATTCTAAGTTTTCACCCACACAATTTCTCACCCAAATTTAATCTAAAATGTCCCATCACCTTATTTTTTACCATAAAATAAGTTTAGATTAAGTTTTGATGGAGAAAAATGAAGAATTTTAGGTTGTACAAAATTGCCAAAAAATTAAGGAAAAAATTCATAGAAGAATTTGGCCAAGGTAGCAATTTAAAGGAAATCAAGTGAGATCAAAAGGAAAAGGAAGGAAAAGGTGAAAAAGGAAGAGAAAATGGAGAAAGAGCTTGGAAAAATAGGTATATGGATACCTAAACTAATTTATTTCATATGATTAAGGTTATTTAAGTTAGGAATTTTATGTGTAAGTTAAGTTAAAATTAAATAGATAATACATGAATGAAATTAGATGTAAAATAATATGATTGGTGAAAACAAATGCATGAAAGCATGATTAAATGTGGTAGGGTAGTGTTAGAACCTATTATATAACTTATGGTTCATACACATAAAGTTTTTTTAAATCTAAGTTAATGTTATATAAGTGAAATTAAATGATAAATAATGAAATTGATGAGGTTAGATGCATTAAAACATGATTAAGTATAGTATTAGTATTGAAACATGTTATGTAAGTGTAAGAAATTAGGGTTGTGTATGGAATTAAATTGACTAAATGATAGAATTGTGTTAATTATGCTTGGAAAACATGGTTAGAATAATTTATATGAATTAAACAATCTGATGAAGGTAAAGTCCCATTATAGCCAAATGGTATTAAGGCAAAGTAAGATAAGATAAATGTTAACTATAAAGAAATAATGGTAGAAAAACATGATTTAAGCCTTAAGAAGATGATGAGAACACTTAGGACATAAATTAGTATGTGAATGGTTGTGTCTACATAATGGTCGAAGGGTATACCAAATGTATATATGGAAAATTTTGATGAAATATTTAAGGGAATGTATGAAATATCCAATTTAGGATGAAAATATAAATAAATGCATGAAATAAACTATTATGTACAAAATATAATATGAAGCCAATATGAAATGAGTGAAGATAAGTAGTAGCCAAATAAAGAATAAAAGAAAAACTAAGAATACTTTGATGAAACCTAATAAAAATACATAAATTATGTAGACACTTGAATAAGATTAGAAACTAAATGAGAGGAAAACATGATAAGTATTAACTAGACAATGGTTGGTCGAATGATGTTAAAGGGAAAAATCAAAATTATGATGTTAAACAATAATTGGAACTTAAAATGCATAATTGAATATAAGCATGATGATGAGGTATGAAAAATTAAAAAATACATAACAAGAATATCATATGGATTGAATTATTAAAGTGTATGATGAACATGAATAATTAATGTGTAATGTCAAATGGAAGTATGAGATAAATAGTAAAGTATGATAATGATGAATTTGTGGGGTAAAATATTAAATGTGAAAAGATATGTGATAACCATATGGTATGTGATGGGTATTTGATGTGAATGTGTTAAGTGATGATGAGTAGTGATTTGATGAATATAATTCATATAACATGAAGTTTATTTGTGAGATGATATGAAAATATGAGAAAATGTGGGATTGATACATATTTCATTTGAAATTGTGAAAATGGAAGTGCCCTAAATACTTAGTAGTGAAACCAAAGGCATAGAATATAATGGCTAGATATAGGGACACATATACTCGTGATAAAATGATGAGTTGAGATTCAATTGTAGACCACCATCGATCTACCTATTTATGAGATATACACTAGACTATTAATTAAGGCATTGATCACTCCATGGGATCCCTCAACACATACTGGAGTTACAGATCACTTCATGTGGTCACTCTAGCTGATTTTGGACCTATAGGGTCCATGTCTCATGTATCCAGCTCATGGGCTTCCTTCCTAGGAGCAAAATAGTAATTTAATTCACAATCTATGATGATAAAAACATAACAATACATAAACATCAGATGAAAATTGGATAAAAATATAAATGAATGTTAATTAAGGATAAATATGTAAAAACTAGTGAAAAGTGATAATTAAGTAAATAAAGGATAAAAGAGGACAAATATGTAAGTTGATAGTAAATAGCGAATAAATATGTAAAGGAGTAATTGTGAATAACATAAATATAGATAAAGGATAAAAGTGAACAAAAATGCAAATAAGTGGATAAATAGTGGCAAATATGTAATTAAGTAAGAAAAATGAGGACTAAAAAGGTAAATAAGCGAGAAAGAATACTATATGTGTAAATAAAGAATAAATATTATGAAAAATATGGTTAAGTGCTAGATAAGGGCAATTATGTAATTAAGTAAGAAAATAGTGGTATAAATGTAAATTAACGTTAAAATATAGTTAAAAGAGGTAAAATGGTAGAAAGGATGAAAATGTATGAAAATAAAACCAATAGGGACCAAACACTAATTTGCCACAAGGTGAAGAAACTATAAGGAGTAAACCATAAAATAAAGGCTCAAATTATAATATTAAGTATAAAAGGGACAACCATAAAATTTAGTAATAACTAGTAAGAAATGTGATAAGATAAAAGTTAAGGATCAAAATGGAATTTTTCTACCGAAGTAGTGGTAATTAAATAAGTCAAGGATAGAAATAAGTAATAAAAAAGGATTAAATGGTAATGTTGCTATAAGAAATGAATATATGGACTAAAATGAAAGAAAATGAAACTTAGATGTCAAAAACATAAAAGAATGATAAAATATGCATTAATATGAGAAATTAGGGATAAAATGGTAATTATTGCAAAAGATAAAGCTTTAAGGACCTAAAGGTCATTTTAACAAAAAAAGGGAACCTAAATGTCATTTTGAAAAAAGTAAGGACCCAAATGTCATTTTGATAAAAGATAGGGACCTAAATGTAATTTTGATAAAAGATAAGAATATTAGGGGTAAAAGTGTAAATTTCACCTTAAGATAAGGATAATTGTGAAAAAGTGTGAAATTGTATGATTTTGTGGAAATAATGATAATTAGAATAATCAATTAATTAATTAAAATAACGAAATTGAGAAAATAATTAGAGAAATTAAGGAATCAAGTGAAATATAAATATATTGAATAAATTAAATAAACAAATTAGTTATAATAAGAATAACAGGATTAAAGACAAACCGATTTAGTAAATTAAATGTGTAATCTTAAATTAAAATATTAAAAACACTGAACAAAACTGAAAGAATGATTCGAAAAGGAAGTAAAATACTAAGAAATAGATTAAGCATTTAATAATGCTACGATTATCGAGATAATGAAATAGAAATTATTGAATTTGAAATAAAATATGAAATTAAGAATTAAAGAAGAATTTTGGTGATCGAATTGAATTAAGATAATAATAATAATAATAATAATAGATATAATGTTGAATAGATATGAAAATGAATAAACTCGATATAGTAAGTGCACTAGAAATAAGTATTCACTCAACAAGGGCAAAATATGTCAAAGAAAAGAATAACAATAAAATCTAATAAAGAATACCAAACCAAATAATAAATAATGAATTAGAACAATGTAATCAAGGGTAAAAAAAAGGAAATACGAGGCAAGATTAATCATAATTCAAGCATGAATTTAAAGACAAGTTATCAAAGGTAAATACGATGTTAAATAGATTTCATAATGGCAAAATGGTAATATATACATACTAGAAGTAGATTAATAACCTGGTATGAGAAAAAAATTGAATGATAGATTAACAATGCGAACGAGAAAGTAATGAAATGGAAAGGAAATAAAGGGATAAAGTCGGAAAGAATAAGAATAGTAAATTGATAGAGAGCAAGGAGAACTAAAATAAGACTAATGTACGGTTATGAAAGATAAAACATAAGTGGACTATGTAGGAAAGTTAAGATACCTATACATGAATGAAGTAAATATAGGCAAGCTAAGCAATAATGGAGAATTAAGACAGACAGAGAGGGAATGTTGAGAAATTTAAAATTAAAGAACTAGTAGTAGTTGGAGTAAAGGAACAAGTTATAGAAACATAAGGAAATAAATTTTTGCATGCGAGTTTATGAAATTTATTAGTTGGGTATTTACCACTATGCTCTTGTTCCAGAATTCGTATCAACTTTTTCTCCTTTGTATCCAACTTTTCCATTTTCTTTGGATGCATTAAGCAACTTTGAAGCTCATATTTGAGATTGATTTCCTCTTGCTTTGTGTTGGCACATTCTTGAACCTCATCAACAAAGTAAATGGATTCTTTAAAATCATACGAGGGGTGTTTTAAAATTTTATTAACATTAAAAACCATTTCCTCCTCGTTAAATCTTAAAGTAACCATTTGTCCATGAACATCAATTAAGGCTCTTGCTGTGTTGAAGAATGGCCTCCCCACAATTAATGGCACTTTTCTATCTTCTTCCATGTCCATCACCACAAAATCAACCGAAAATATGAAATTTCCTACTTTTACCAAAAGGTCCTCGATGATTCCTTTTGGCCTCTTCACCGATCTATCCGCCAATTGAAGCGTTATTCGGGTTTCCTTAAAATCACCTAGATTCAATTTCCTGCAAATTGAATAAGGCATCAAATTAATACTAGCATCCAAATCACATAAAGCATTTCCAACAAAATTACCTCCTAATTCACAAGTTAATGTAAAACTACATGGATCTTCTAATTTTTCAGGAATTTTATTGGTTAATATAGCACTACAATTACCAGATAATTGAATTGTTCCCATGCCTTCTAGCTTTTTCTTATTAGTGCATAATTCTTTCATAAATTTAGCATATTTAGGCATGTGTAATAAAGCTTCAGCAAATGGTAAATTTATATGTAGCTTTTTAAACATGTCTAAAAATCTACTTAATTGTTTATTTTGTTTTTCTTTTCTAGCTAGAACAGGAAAAGGTAATTGAGATTCATCAAGAACAGTAGAAACAAGCTTTTCTTTACTTTTACCCTTTTCAATCGTAGGAGGCACTTTTTTCATTATTTTTAGAGTTAGAAACACTTACCTTCGTTGTCGGTTCCACCTTTTTAGAAGAATTCTTACCAAGTTCAGTCTTCTCTAACTCTTTCCCACTCCTTAAAGTGATTGCTTTGGTTTCCTCTTTTGGATTACGGTCTTCATTGGATGGAAATGTCCCTTGAGCATGGTTTGATAAAGAACTAGAAAGTTGCCCCATTTGGTTTTCTAGGTTCCTAATGGATGCCTCTTGGTTTCTCATCTAAATATCTTGCGATTTCCATCTAGCATCTTAACTAGCTAAAATTGAGTTTTGGGAAGCCATGAAATTTGCAATCATTTCTTCAATATTAGATTTCTTTTCTTGAGGAGGGGGAGGTTGAGATTTTTGAAAACCGGGTGGTTGGTGGTATGCTTGTGATGGGTATTGATTTGGGTAATGAGGTGGAGCTTGGTTTTAGTATGGAAGTTGATTATTGGAAGTTTGATTGTGGTTAAATTGGGGTCTAGGATTGGGGTTAGAAGAAGAACCTTGATTACCTTCCCTCCATGAAAAATTTGGATGGCTTCTCCATCCCGCATTGTAAGTATTGCTATACGGATTCAAGGCATTGACTTCTTCTACCATACTTTCAGCATTCTTTATTCCCAAAGGTCCTGGAATTCCTTCATAAGAATCAACTTCATTAGATAACATAGAGATATTTTTAGCTTTAAGCTCATTTATTTCTTTTGAATATCTCTTTTCTATTAATTCTAATTGAGCTTTCAACATAGCTACTTCATCAATATTATGAACTCCCTGTTTCTTTTGAGTTGCTCTAGAGGTTGCCCATTGATCATCATTGGTGGTCATCTTATCATGGAGTAAAAATGCATCCTCGGGAATTTGATTCATGAAACTTCCATTTGAAGCTGCATCTAACAAAGATCTTGTTGATGGATGAGCACCTGCATAGAAAATATGCATTAATTGAAAAATATGAACTTCATGATGAGGACAACTTTTTAAAAGTCTTCTAAATCTTTTCCAAGCTTCATAGAATGGCTCCTCATAATATTGTTGAAAATCACTAATTTGTTTTCTAATGAGGGCAGTCTTGGTGGGTGGGAAGAATTTGCACATAAATTTTTCTTACATTTGTTGCCAAGAATGGATGGATTGATTTGGTAACATTTGAAGCCAATCCTTAGCTTTTCCTATTAGGGTGAATGGAAAGAGTTTCAACCTAATTGCATCAGTTGATACATTAGGAATTTGCACAGTGTCACTCACTTCTAAGAACATATCTAAATGTTGTGCAGGATCCTCTATATCCGAACCCAAAAATTGGTTTCTTTGTACCATAGTGATGGTAGCATGTTTAATCTCAAAGGGTTGGTGGTGAGGAATCCTAATAGTTCTATGTTTTTCATTCCACCTAGGAATAGCATAATCTCTAATGGTTCTAGGTCTATACCCATTCCCGGGAGCTTAGAGGGGTATGTTTTGCTCTTCGATCCTAGGTGGTGGATCATTCATAGGTTGTTCTATTTCTGGGTCATTCATATCGCCTCTTAGCCTTCTAATCCTATGAAACATCCTCTCAATTTCAGGATCTAATGGTAGGATGGGGTTATCTCTCACCATAAACCACTAGTCACCCAAAAAGAAAATCAGAAATTAGATGAAGAAGAGAAGAAAACACACAAAAATTACTTTAAAATCAAAATAAATAAACAAACACCAATGTATCCCTGGAAACGACGCCAAAAACTTGATCGGTGTCTAGCAAGTGTACTAGATCGGCTAGTAATATAGGGAAATAAGATTATGACCCAAAATATCGAACCCAAGGGAAACGTGTGCTTGAATGTGTTATTTCAATTTCAAAACCAATTTTTTGTGTGTAAAAGAAAGAAGAAAAATCCCAAAGTTGTGATGATTTGAAGAATCAAAACTAAAAACAATAATTTAAAACTAAATTAAAACAATTGAAAGAGTTAAAGTAAAGAGGAGATCTATTGAAAGCAAGTAAATTGAATGAGTTAAAAATCAATATTAAAGACAACTTTCACTAAAGAACTATCCACCTTAACAAGTATTGCTATGACTTAAATAAAAGAAAATATACAAATGATTATGGAAAATTTAGTTTAATAAAACCAGATAACTTTATTCAAGATTATCATTCCAGGTATCAAATTTTCTTATTCAAATAAACTTAACACTTAGCATAAGGAACTGAATTAAGTATCCTAGATATCTATTAAAGCCTTTCTAAAGAGATTTAACTTCAACCTATTCTTGGTTACACTTTTCTTAATCTTAACTTACTCAAATCAACACACAATTATAGATTATTCAGATTATAATCATGCATTAATCCAACTAAATTAACCTAAAAGCATGCAAGTTATTAATCAACTTAAACCAATTAATTAACCAATGCTTAATCAAGTTAATAATTAACTTAAGATTGAGGAAAAAAAACAAGACTATGTTTAAGAACCAAGAAATAATCAACTTGTATTAAAAATTGAAGAACAAACTTAAGTCATAACAATAAAAGTTAAGGATTCAAGTATCCTTTAGCAAAAGTTAAAGAAAACTACTCACAAACCATTCTTAAAATTAAAGCAAAGTGTTGAAGAAAATAGTAAAAACAAAGCAACGTAAGAACAAACTAAGAAAACAAAGCTTAATACTCAGGATTCATCCCCTTCTTCTGTGTTTTGGACTGCTATTTATAGGCAAAATTGTAGTAGACTCCTTTCTAAACTCCAGTCACAGAATAGGAATCAAATTCTGCTAAAATAGGAAGCTCGAAAATCCTTCGCGAAGTGGGAAAACTGGATCACGTGGCCACACCCCTCAATGTACCTTCTCTACACGTGGTCACGTGTATATATACTCTTCCTCCACACCTGGCCACATGTGGTCCTTCACTGGAATCCATGTGGTCACGTGTCTTTACTTAGTCCCTTTAATTTTCTTCACATGGCCACGGCTCTTCATGTATACTTCTTCACGTGGCCACGTGTCTTATGCTTCAATGTTTTCACGTGGTCACGTCTCAAGGCTCTGGGTTGGACGTTCATTTTCTCACTTAAATTTCTCATATTTGTACTTTTAGCCCTAAACTTTGTCCTTTTACACTTTAAGTCCTTTATTAACAATTTAAATCTGAAAATCAAACAAAACATAGAATTAACTTCAAAAAAATAAATATTAACAAATTAACTTGAAATTAACCTAAAATAAAACCAAAACAACTAAATAACACATCTAAAAACATATCAAAAACTATATATAATTCACACTTATCAGCTCCGAAATGGGAAACCAAATCAAACTTAGGATATTAGACCCGTGCTTAGGCTAGTTGTTGGGCTGGCTACTGAATGGGATGTTTAGCAACTAGAATAGCTGGCTCCGGAATGGGACGCTTAGGTTAAGAGGGTTATCCTGAAGTCATTCATGTATACTTTTAGGCAAATTTAATTCACGTTGGGTATGGGGTGGATGAGTGAAGCCGAGCAACGTTTTATTTATAGAGGTTTTCATACTTGTTAATTTTTTTGAATTTAATGCATACTCAATTTACTGTTAGTAGAATTTAATGCCTTCTCACTGCATATTTTAGTTTTTAAAGTTATATTATATAAATTAAACAACTCATACACACAAACAATTGGGAATTCTTTAGCATACAATTAATTTCCTCAGTTTTCACACACAATTCCCTTAGGCTCGATATTGAGGGTCTTAAATTTACCCCACTTTATTACTTGTCGATCTAGTGCACTTGCTAGGGTCACAACAACAGGCGTTGAGCACTAACAAGTTTTGCAGTGAGGAAGGGCATTGTGTATATCTATTTGTATAGCATGTATATGTTTGATGAGTAAGTTTACAAGTTTGGAACAAAAATAATTAACCTTATTCTCATATGGATTAGATTCCGTATGTATATTCTAAGGAATAACATTTAAATTATATTGTGATAATCATTGTATAAGGGAGTTACAAAGACTGGTCTGAACACTACCAATAAGCTGGCACTCAATAATAGGATCTCTCCACCCATTAAACACTTATACAAGTGTCCCTAGGGAATAACCGGAAGGCCACCTCCTCAGTACATGTGTCTTTCCTTGCTCTGAACATTGGCTCACCAAGGCACCTAGTGCTCTTTCCTTCCAAACTTAGGGGCAACTATAAACACTATGGTCCTAAGGCAAGTTTTGTCAAGGTTAGCTAATGAGGAAAACTACTTTTATGAAAAACTAAAAGTTGGAAACTTTCAGGACCTCTTGATTATTTTTTAGACCCTTTAAAAATATTTTCAAAAATTTCATAAGTCTTTCGAAAAATTTTTGGGCTTTTAAACACATAATGAAAAGATCAAATGGTGGATTTTCGTGTCATAATTAGGAATCTCAACACATAATAGAGCAAATGGGCCAAATCACTCATTTTATTAGATAAAATAGTGACTCATAACCAACCATCATGAATGCATGGCCATGAGTCATCTTTTTGTTATGAATATTTGGCCAAATTAGCTAATTTATTTTTATAAAAAGTGAATTACGGCTAGCCATCATGAAAGCATGGTTGTGAGTCACCTTTTGTCATAAACAAATCGGCCAATTAGCCAACTTTTTCATTTTTTTAATGATGCATGGCTTTGAGTCACTATTACACGGTCATACGTCATAAAGTAATGCCTATAAATTGGGTGATTCAGGCCATTTTTTAGGTTCCAACTTTCAATTCCTAGATTTCCTATGTTTTACTTTCAAAATTCATTCAATTTTAATTTGTTCCAGAGCTAAAATCCATCCTTTTCTTTAAGATTTTGCTAGAAATTAAAAGTTTAATTTTCACTCTTCAAATTTCTTTTATCGAATTGCAGTCAATATGATCTTAAAACTCAATTGTTACATCGTCTATTCAAGTAAGTATACTGAAAATAATAAATAAAGTTGTCTTTTTCGATTCAACTTTATGGTGGTCAAATTTATATATTCATTCTTGAATATTATAGATCTAACTCTAGTTGCCATAACATCATTTTCATTATTATTTTGTCAATTTTTGAGTGATGAAATATCTTTAAGAAATATTTTCTTAAGAATAATAGATTTATATTAAGTATTTTGTTTTCTTTGTTTAAATTTACCTTTTCCTTAATATCATTTAAAGTTATTTTCCATAAAAATTCATTTATTTGAATATTTAAAATATATATATCAAGGAACCGTATAGGAAAAAGGGCGGGCACATGTCGCTTTGAAGTGGCACGCGCCCCGTTATGGACCTCTATCAGTATTGTTTAACTTTTAAGCGGTCAATCTCATTTGGCAGATTTATAACCTGATGGTTATGGATCTGCGTGTTAAAATATTTTTATTTTAAATTTTTATTATTCATTTTTTTTAATTTTTATTTTATTTTATTTTAATGTTATCTTAATTTGTCATGTATTATAAACATATATTCACTTGTTATTTGTGTCATTTGTTTTCATATGTGTTTTTATTTCTTATGTTTTATTTATTATATATTATATATTGGCTTTGTATATAATCTTGTCTATGAATGCAACATGGCAAGTGGAATTGTAAGCCTTTATTCTCCCGCACTTGGAATATTTTGCCACCGTAAAAAAATTTTTGACCATCTGAAGAAAATTGTCATTTAAAATATTTATATTAAATAATTTGAACTCTTTATTAATAAAATAGGCCTAATATCCTAATTTAAATTCCAAAATGTCATTTGTAAATGTTAAAACTTTTATTAATATAAAAGGAATTGTACATAATTAAATAAAATGGAGACTTTCATTAATAAAACTTGGACTCACTGGCCTTGTCTTCAAAACTCTCAATGAAATGTCTCTTTACAATTTGCATGCAAGGACCAAAGTAATCATCAAATGGACAAGTAATAAATTGTCTGATTTATGGATGCCTATTTAATATTTATGTAGATATTTATGCCATGATTTACAACTTTCCTACTTGATTGGGTGTGCCTTTAATTTATTAATAATTATACTATTGGGTTTCAAAATATTAAAATTAAAATTCACAGCGGAAAGGAATACCCATTATAGATCCAATTGATTCAATAGAAGGAGGAGTGTAATGATTACCAACCTTTCAAAGAGCAGACAAATCGAACCGTAGGTGCAACTTCATGTGAAATGACATGCTCTTACGGTATCCACATGCGAATGAAACAAAGAGAATTGTCTGGGTTGCTAGCTCCCTTCTTTTACAGCTAGGGTTTTTTTTCTGTCTTTTGAGATTACAGAAGAAAATGATTTTCTCTCTCTTTCTCTCTTAAGTGGCGACTAAAACTTATTTGTTTTTGCTTAATTAGGGTTTTATATATACATCTCTCTCTATATATAGTTGACCTAACCCTAATTAAGAGAGAGAAAACTTCGGGCCCGCTTTTCTTATTAAAATAAGAAATACCTTATTTCTTAATTAAAATAAGAATAATAATAATATTAATCTTAAATATTATTATTATTATTATTATTATTATTATTATTATTATTGCTTATTTCGAATTTTAATTTATCACAAAATAAAATTCGAAATGCCCTAATTAACCTTTAGTTCATTCATCACATTCTATATGTGCAACCCAATAGGTTCATATTATATTCGTAGTGGACCCCAATCCCATCACGAGCCCACAAGTCATAAATGGCCTATAGCAAGACATTATGACTATCCAAATAATATGAATATCAATAATTTGATTTTAACCTAATAAAACATGTTATAATCCCTTTGTCACACGATATCTTGTTTGAACATAAGTCATGGTCCATGTCAAACTTATATAGTCCAAACATATAATTTCTCGATCACTAAGTAGACTGATAATATCAAATGATATTGATCGCTCCATCAATTCATTAGAGCATGGCCATGCATTTCTCAGTCCTACTTATCAAGGGGCCCAATAAATATCTCTCTTAGAAGAGAGGGATAAATTCCTTCTGGATTATTCACTATCCTTGTAACACCCTAATCCACTAACCATGGATAATCATTAATCATCATCATCATCATCATCATAAACCTAGTAAAGGCCAGGCAAAAATAATAGTAATTAATAACATTGGCCATGATTACATACCACAATAAAATAATAATAATATATAAATAAATAATCATAACATGAATGCCTTCAAAAATCCTAAAATCCTCAAGGCAATCACTTCTTGCCCGATCCTCTGAAGCTTAACTCAAACCTACACGGATAAACAAACCCGTGCTAAGCTATAAGGCTTAGTGGGAAATAAAATTCTAAAGATAACCTCTTTCCCTAAGTCATATAATCATGCATAAATGTACACAACCTTTTATTTTTCAATAACACCAAATAACATATGAGTTTATTATATTGATCATTTGAGAAAGACTTCAACCTCAACAACGAATACCCTGTTACACTAATCTATAGTATTTACTTGACTTAGCTCGATCCTGCTTAGACTAGTTAATTCACTAACATCATCATAGCTTACTATTTATGCCGAACTATTATCATTTATGCATTTCATAATTCTTTCTTCTTACAACTCAAGAAATCATGATTATTAATTGTACAAGCTCGACTTGCTTTAATTAACCGATATGGCATGCTTATAAAAGTGTTTATGCCATGCAACATCCCTTTTCTCATTGTTAGACATGATTTCGTCTTAAAATAACTCAATTCTCACTATTGTTTCATGCATATGTGTTCCTTAATATTATCTTAACATGGTAACTTAAACCTCTTACAACACCAATTTATATCATACATTACATTTAGTTAGGTCAATGTTATCATTATGCATATGTGCGTGCAAACCTTCATATACATCTTATAATCCTTTTTATCAAGAGGTCAGACATCATAGTTATCAATGGTAAAAGATTTCCACTTACCGTATTAAATTACTTTCTTCACCTAAATAGGAATTCAACATTAATTCATAATATAAAGGTGTATTTAAGTCATATAGCATCTACAAGTAGTCCTAGTAAGAATATTCACTTCACATATATAGTACAATTCTCATATTAGGTTCATAAACTTTACATCCTTTATGTGACCTTAGCATGGTAAATTGATTCTCTTACAATCTTCATTCTATGTCATTCATTGCACTTTGTTAAATGAATGTTATCATTAAACCTACATGTGTGTAAACACTTATATATATTTAAACAGACTAACAGAGTTGCATGTGATCACAAAGAACAAACATTACATATCATTATTATAAAATAAGGTCTCGATGTCACATGTATGTATTTTATAAACAGAGCACATGAAACTTAGTGTACATGTTATAGTCTATGTAAGTTCTAGTACAATATTGTACATTTTGGGGTCCATATATTCTCCGTGGAACCCACCAATAGAGTTCTACTCACACGGGAACCTTCCTCATGGTTGAGGTGATATACATATCTTATAATCATGATATAATGAACATGGCATCTCATTTCATAAAGATAGTTATACCAAAAAGGAATTTAAGATAAAACCACACAATACAATAAGACATTCATCATGTTTATGTTCACTATGTGAAGAAATCGATGCGTATATATATATATATATATATATATATATATATATATCACTTTATTTCTTGTACTTTTTATCATCCTTAATAGCCTGCCTAAGTACTAGTTCGAAGGGTGGATAATAGGAGCAATGGATACCCGAAGGTATCAAACTATAGATATCCAAAGATATCAAACAATGGACCTAAATGGGGACAAACAATGGTTCCAACAAGGAATAAACTATAGACCCAAACGGGGTCAAATGATGGTTCCATTAAGGAACAAGACCCAAACGGGGTCAACTATGGCAGCTGCGACTGTATCCCTCTAGGCATGCCTATCTAATCCACAATTGAACTAATACCCGCAGGCTTAATCACTTAAGAACATCTTTAATTTAACATATCCTTCTTTACTAAGCACATCATTTGGCTTAAAGCCACTTTTGATAAAAGAATGCATGTCATTCATATCATACTTCAAACTTTGAACTCTAAGCTTTAATACACATGGATGCTATCATATGTTCATATAATTGCATTAACTTTCTTTCATTCATATCATGATGGTTTCAAGTTTAGACAAACAATAATATGTAATCTTTCATAATTAGCATTGCGCATGCCCACATGTACATATACATATATATGCAGCTTAAATCATGAAAATACATGATTTTATTACTCATATCAACTATACAACATATAGTACTTACATACCTCATGGATAGTTCTCGATGACGTCTTGTTATTGCTTGCTATGAATAGTTCCCTATACTCATAATTATTCACATTACTACATAAACATTTATAGAAACACTCAAGTATTTATGGTCCACATACTAAAATAAATGAGTTCTCTTATAGCTTAAGGTCAACACATGTTCATATTCAATCACTTGATTCTCTTTCAGGGTCTATTAGATTATATACGATAAGTTATACACCTTAACATTTTTAGATATATATATATATATATATATACTTTGATCGTCTTACTTGTATTTTCATCTTGTGACATTTTATACTTATTTGGGGTATGTGTGTTCATGTCATCTTAGTCATTAGCACACTACTAATGGGCATAAGTTAATCATAATATAGTATAGGCATGAACAAATAGGCAAGCAGGTTCTTATACCTCAATGCTAGTCATAATTCTTCTTATGACCTTAAGCACATTCAAGCTTCTATGGTTTCATAATTAAACATAACTCATGTTGGCTCATTCGTTTTATCTTAGATTTACAACCTTGTACTATTATCTTATTACAACTAGGATAAATCGTAAGATTTAGATAGAATCATCCCTTGACCTAGTACATACCTCATAATGACCTTGCAGGACATATTAATTAGCATATCATTTAAGTTATTGTATTGCCTCCTGCTCTCTCTTTAGGTTTATGCTCATTAGGCCTTAAAATAAATTCTTAACAACATATCTCATATTAGCATCCCGATGCACAAGGCCCTCTAATTAAAAGTTCAAGTGGTCTTTATATCATGACTTCATAGGTTTATTCTTATAAATCTTTTCACTCTTCTTTATATATACTTAGAATTTCTCTAATTAAATGATCTTGCCTTATATAGCAAATTGATGGCCTAGATAACTTACAATTTAGTTAAATACATTCCCTCTTATAAGTTAATTCATATCCTTTAAATTCAGATAATAACCAAATAACATACTATACATCACTTTAATGTTTAAACTGCCTCAACATTACTCGTGGTTAACTTGTTTATATCAATTATACACCCCACGTTATTGGTTCATAAGTTAATGAATGTTTTTGCAGCTTGGGTGAAGAAGAACTATTTGAAAAAAGAATGTATAAATGGTTGGGCTTTTCATGAGGAAAATAGCCAAGTGGCAGTGCACGACTCGTGAAGGCATTCACAAGTCGGACAAAATTTCACGACTCATGAAGTCATTCAGGATTCAATAGAAGGCCCAAACTAGGTTCACGAGTCATGAAGGAATGCTTAACTCATGAAGGGACTCACGAGTGAAGAAAAGGAATGAGATTCAAGACTCGTGAACAAGTTCACTAGTGAAGAGATAAAAGGATAAGTTTATGACTCATGAAGAGGTTCATGAGTGAAGAAAAATGGGTAAGGTTCACGACTCGTGAAGAAGTTCACGAGTGAAGGTAAGAGGTGCGCGACTTGTGAAAGACTTCATGACTTAGTCATGACTCGTGAAGAAGTTCACAACTCGTGAAGAAGTTCACGACTCGTGAGGAATGTCACAACTCAGCACCCTAAGAAAGAACATTGCCAGAAATAGAAACAGATCGATCTGATCTCCGTTCAAATGTAAACAGAAAAATCCCATAAGCCAAATGATCTTTAAAAACTCATTAAAACAAACAATCCTTCCTTACTCATCTTAAAACAAATAATCTTTCATTACTCATTTAAGAATTAAAACAACATAACCCTAATCTCTATAAATATATCCACAGATAACAAAATCACAGTAATTCCCATACCTGGCCTTTGTAGCTTCAAACCTCCCTCACTTCTCTTGATCCATCCCCTTTACTCTTGTTCCCTTATTCTCCTTTATGAGGTTGAAACACCCAAAATCCTTGGTTTTTCTTCTTCAATCCCATAACCGAGAGAGAGAGAGAGTCGATCTCTTATCTCTCCAAGAGTCCCATAATAAATAAATAGGGAAAATATCTTCCCAAGTAAATCCCCATAATGCCCCTAAGCACAAATAAACCCCCATTATTTCAATTCCTTCCAACTTAACCCCAAGACTTTCTAATTCACTCCTATTATATCCTTTTCTCTAATTATAATTTAACTTAATTCATATAGTTACATGCTGAAATTACCAAAATACCTCTCTTGGGACTTAAGCTCGATAATTGCAAAATAATTTAATTTTGCCTTAATTAACAATAGTCCTCATTAATTAATAATAATTCAATTAGGATCATGATTGGGTCCTCATAATTCTCTCCCCCTTAAAAGAATTTCATCCTCTAAATTAAAATCTGTAGCCCTTTATCTTTATTGCTAGCAATTCTTAACTGTGCTTTAGCTATAAATAACTATAACCATAAGCATTTTCTATATCTATAATAAACTCATCCATCTATAATCATTGGTGTCTGTCTTCGATTCCTAGATACTCTTATGCTCGTTGTATTTGTTATCCCGATTCTCTTAATAACCTTAACATCTTGCATCATCATCTATGCTAATGTTCAAGTTCTCTTCTAGTCATATGAACTTTTCTTTAACCATCTTAATAAATAATCAAGACATACTTATAATCAAGCTTATACTATACTTCAATCATAAAACATCAAGACTTTTTAAGCACCTCTAATATCAGGAGGTGAGGGACATTGACACTTCCTCAGATATCATCTCACAATCTCTGCCATAATCTTGCTAATGGTCCAATATATATCAATCATAGGTTAAACACCTAACATAATCATCAAAATGTATGCCAATAACAATAACACCATGGTCTGGACCAATATCATCTTAATCGTTCAAGAACAACTTCTTAATTCCTTATTGCCTATAAAAGACTAAACATGGGCTCTGATACCGCTAACTATAACACCCTAATCCACTAACAATGGATAATCATGAATCATCATCATAAACATAGTAAAGGTCAGGCGAAAATAATAATAATTAATAACACAGGCCATGATTACATACCACAATAAAATAATCATAACATATAAATAAATAACCATAACATGAATGGCCTCCAAGAATCCTGAAATCCTCAAGGCAATCACTTCTTACCCGATCCTCTAGAGCTTAACTTGAACCTACATGGATAAACAAACCCGTGCTAAGCTATAAAGCTTAGTGGGGGAACCTCTTTCCCTGAGTCATACTATCATGCATAAATATACACAACCTTTAATTTTTCAATAACACCAAATAACATATGAGTTTATTATACTGATCATTTGAGAAAGACTTCAACCTCAACAATGAATACCATATTACACTAATCTAGAGTATTTACTTAACTTAGTTCGATCCTGCTTACACTAGTTAATTCACTAACATCATCATAGCTTGCTATTTATGTCAAACTATTATCATTCATGCATTTCACAATTCTTTCTTCTTACAACTCCAGAAATCATGATTATTGATCATACAAGCTCAACTTGATTCAATTAACCGATATGGCATGCTTAAGAAAGTGCTTATGCCATGCAACGTCCCTTTTCTCATTGTTAGACATGATTTCTTCTTATAATAACTCAATTCTCACTCTTGTTTCATGCATATGTGTTCCTTAATATTATCTTAACATGGTAACTTAAACCTCTTACAACACCAATTTATATCATACATTACATTTAGTTAGGTCAATGTTATCATTATACATATGTGCATCCAAACCTTCATATACATCTTATAATCCTTTTTATCAAAAGTCCAAACATCATAGTTATTAATGGTACAAGATTTCCACTTGCCACATTAAATCACTTTGTTCACCTAAGATAGGCATTCAACATTAATTCATAATATAAGGGTGTATTTAAGTCATATAACATATACAAGTAGTTCTAGTAAGCATATTTACTTCACATATATAGTACAATTCTTAAATTAGGTTCATAAACTTTACATCCTTTATGTTATCTTAGCATGGTAACATGATTCTCTTACAATCTTCATTCTATGTCATGCATTGCACTTGGTTAAATGAATGTAATCATTAAACCTTCATGTGTGTAAACATATATATATTTAAACAGACTGACAGAGCTGCATGTGATCACAAATAACAAGCATTACATATCATTATTATAAAACATGGTCTCGATGTCACATGTATGCATTTTATAAACAAAGCACATGAAACTTAGTGTACATGTTATAGTCCATGTAAGTTCTAGTACAATATTGTACATTTTAGGGTCCATGTATTCTCCGTAGAACCCACCAATGGAGTTCTACTCACACCAGCACTCACATGGGAACCTTCCTCATGGTTGAGGTGATATACATATCTCATAATCATGATATAATGAACATGGCATCTCATTTCATAAAGACAGTTATAGCCAAAAGGAATTTAAGATAAAACAACACAATACAATAAGACATTCATCATGCTTATATTCACTACTTGATGAAATCGATACGCGTGTGTGTGTGTGTGTGTGTATATATATATATTACTTTATTTCTTGTACTTTTTATCATCTTTAATAAACTATCAAAGTACTAGTTCAAAGGGTGGATAACGAGAGCAATGGATACCCGAAGGTATCAAAATATGGATATCCAAAGATATCGAACAATGGACCCAAACAGGATCAAACAATGGTTCCAACAAGGAAAAAACTATGGACCCAAATGGGGTCAAACGATGGTTCCATTAAGGAACAAGACCCAAACGGGGTCAACTATGGCAGCTGCGATTGTATCCCTCTAGGCATGCCTATCTAATCCACAACTGAACTAAGACCCGCAGGCTTAATCACTTAAGAACATATTTAATTTAACATATCCTTCTTTACTTAGCACATCATTTGGCTTAAAACCATTTTTCATAAAAGAATGAATTTCGTTCATATCATACTTCAAACATATATCACTCTAGGCTTCAATACACATGGATGCTATCATATGTTAATATAGTTGCATCAACTTTCTTTCATTCATATCATGATTGTTTCAGGTTTAGATAAATAATAATATGTAATCTTTCATAATTAGCATTGTGCATGCCCACATGTACATATACATATATATGTAGCTTAAATCATGAAAATACATGCTTTCATTACTCATATCAACTATACAACATATAGTACTAACATACCTCATGGATAGTTCTCGATGACATAACTTGTTACTGCTTGCTATGAATAGCTCCCTATTCTCATAATTATTCACATTACAATATAAACATATATTGCAACACTCAAGCATTTATGTTCCATATACTAAAATAAATGAGTTCTCTTATAGCTTAAGGTCAACACATGTTCATATTCAATCACTTGATTCTCTTTCAGGGTCTATTAGATTATAGATGATAATTATACACCTTAACATTTTCATATATATATATATATATATATATATATATATATATATATATCCTTCGATCGTCTTACTTGTATTTTCATCTTGCGACATTTTATACTTATTTAGGTTATGTGTGATCATGTCATCTTAGTCATTAGCACACTACTAACGGGCATGAGTTAATCATAATATAGTATAAGCATGAACAAACAGGCAAGCAGGTTCTTATACCTCAATGCTAATCATAATTCCTCTTATGACCTCAAGGGCATTCAAGCTTCTACAGTTTCATAATTAAACATAAGTCATGTTGGTCCATTCTTTTTATCACAGATTTGCAACCTTGCACTATTATATTATTACAACTAGGTTAAATTGCAATATTTAGACAGAATCATCCCTTGACCTAGTATATACCTCATAACGACCTTGCAGGACACATTAATTAGCATATCATTTAAGTTACTGTATTGCCTCTTACTCTCTCTTTAAGTTTATGCTCATTAGGCCTTAAAATAAATTCTTAACAACATATCTCATATTAGCATCCTCATGCACAAGGCCCTCTAATTAAAAGTTCAAGTGGTCTTTATATCATGACTTCATACGTTTATTCTTATATATCTTTTTAGTCTTCTGTATATATATTTAGAAATTCTCTTATTAAATGATCTTGCCCTATACAACAAATTGATGGCTTAGATGACTTACAATTTAGTTCAATACATTCCCTTTTATAAGTTCATTCTTATCCTTTAAATTCAGATAATAACCCAATAACATACTATATATCACTTTAATTTTCAAACTCCCTCATCATTACTCATGGTTAACATGTTTATATCAATTATACACCCCACGTTATTGGTTCATAAGTTAATGAATGTTTTTGCAGCTTGAGTGAAGAACTATTTGAAAAGTGAATGTATAAATGGTTGGGCTTTTCATGAGGAAAATAGCCAAGTGGCAGTGCATGACTAGTGAAGGCATTCACGAGTCTGACAAAATTTCACGACTCATGAAGTCATTCAGGAGTCAGTAGAAGGCCAAAACTAGATTCATGAGTCGTGAAGGAATGCTTAACTCCTAAATGGACTCACGAGTGAAGAAAATGAATGAGATTCATGACTCGTGAAGAAGTTCACAAGTGAAGAGATAAAAGGATAAGTTCATGACTTGTTAAGAGGTTCACGAGTGAAGAAAAATGGGTAAGGTTCACGACTCGTGAAGAAGTTCACGAGTGAAGGCAAGAGGTGCGCGACTAGTGATAGACTTCACGACTTAGTCACAACTCATGAAGAAGTTCATGACTTGTGAAAAATGTCACGACTCAGCACCCTAAGAAAGAACGCTGCCAGAAATAGAAATAGATCGATCTGATCTCCGTTCAAATGTAAATAGAAATAATCCCATAAGCCAAACGATCTTCAAAAACTCATTTTAAAACAAACAATTCTTCCTTACTCATCTTAAAACTAATAATCTTTCATTACTCATTTAAGAATTCAAACAACATAACCCTAATCTCTATAAATATATCCACAGATAACAAAATCACAATAATTCCCATACCTAGCCTTTGAAGATTCAAACCTCCCTCACTTCTCTTGATCCATCCCCTTTACTTTTGATTCCCTTCTTCTCCTTCATGAGGTTGAAACACCCAAAACCCTAGGTTTTTCTTCTTCAATCCTGTAACCAAGAGAGAGAGAGAGAGTGCCGATCCTTTATCTCTCTAAGAGTCCCATAATAAATGAATGGGGAAAATATCTTCCCAAGTAAATCCCTATAATGCCCCTAAGCATAAATAAACCCCCATTATTTCAATTCCTTCTAACTTAACCCCAAGACTTTCTAATTCACTCTAATTGTATCCTTTTCTCTAATTATAATTTAACTTAACTCATATACTTGTATGCTGAAATTACCAAAATACCCCTCTCGGGACTTAACCTTGATAATTGTAAAATAATTCAATTTTGCCTTAATTAACAATAGTCCTCGTTTATTAACAATAATTCGATTAGGGTCATTATTGGGTCCTCACAATCCTCTGCATGATTTTCATTATGTCCAATCATAACCTTTATGAGTATTCGATTAAAACAATGTTTGATTTTGTTAAAACATAATGTTCACCATGTAAGATACTATGATAATCTCAGGTTTAAGGATCGATAACATAACTATTATAGGATCACTAATGACATTAACCCATGTAGTATCTCATTGCGGGTCTATCCAGTACTCTATTCTGTAACAAGTACTTATAAGTTTAATTCATATCACCACATATATAATCATCCCATGATTATAAATCAAACTTATACTAGTCTTTATTTATCATTAATCATTTAATGATAAATGACTAAGGATAGTCAAAATAACATTAAATTTTTATTTGCAAACATTATTATAACGTAACATGCCAATAATATAACAATATAAAGAAAACCCAATTTTACAAAATGAAATGTGACATTACATAAGGGCCTAATGTTTGGCCTAGGGTATAACCATTAACATATACATGTAAGAAAGGGGAAAAAGTATTTAATTTAAAAAGCCATTATGTCACATTCATCAAAGGTATAAATAAGAGTGAGGTTCTGAACTACCTCTGGGTTTTGGCCTCGGAACACCATTTTTCAATGGTCTATTGGGTGGTGACTCCTTATTCCTACCTTGTGGTGCCCAACTGATGCCTTCCAATAGTCTATTTCTAACAATGGGGTAATGATTTCCTAAAACACTGTCTCATGCCTTTTTGAGGCTTGAAACTCAGCAAAACTAGTTGAATCTCTCTATCATTATGAAATGATTGGCTACCCCAGGTAATAAAAGCCTAAACAATCCAAATGACACCTTTAAAGCATGCTACTCATGGCCAAGATTGGGTAAAAGCGGCACTGCATCACACATAGATAAAATATTAAAAAAGATTCAATATGGATCTCTCCAAGAAAAGGTTTATACCCAAGGTACATGAGAAACACCTTTCAAAATCTATATTTCCAAAGATACTAAAGCACAAAGGGAGCATCAATAGAATACCACATGCATTAGTAATTAGTTCTATCATGTATTTTATGTTATGTACACGTACAAATGTAGCATTTGCTATGAGTGTCACTAAGAGATTCAATCCAATTTTGGAGAGGAAGTACTTGAGAATGACTGAAGATGTATTCCTTGTATATGCAGAAGGTGATTTGCTTGTAAGTTGGTATACAAATTCTAACATTCGATTACACAAGGATGATTGCAAATCACAGTCAAGTTTCGTGTTCATATTGGGAGGAGGAGAAGTCAATTGAAAGAGTTCCAAATAAGAAAATACTGTCGATTCATACATAAAAGCTGGGTACATTACTGCTAAGGAAGCAATATGGATCAAGAACTTTATCACTGAACTATGAGTGGTCCCTAGCATTGTTGATCTGATACCCTTGTATCAATGAGTCAGATGCTAGATGTTGAGGTCAACAAGTGAAAATTTATCTTCCTTAACAAACTTTTAATGGAAGAGCAGTATTGCTCCAATTTTGAAAGTTACGTGACAACATTGTACGAGTATTATATTGCACTTTGTGCAAAAATAGGTGTTAAGGTCAACAGATAAAAATTGGTTAATGGTAATAGACCATTAATAAAGGGGACAATATTGTAGTAATTTTGAAAGTTTAAAGGTAACATTATAGTGAAGTAAGTACATGAGTTACATTACACTTTTGACGAAAATATAGAGAATTATATGCCTTTACCAATTTTTCTAATAAGTTGGTATGGATAATGATAACTAAACTTTCAACAGCTCGATAATAGTCCAAAATAGTCAACTCAACTTAGAGTTTGGTCAGTTTAAATGGATTATGTAATCGAATTATTATTAGAAAGTTACAACCACTACAAATTACATAACGGCTTAATGTTACATAATCAATAGCAATTAATTATCTCGACTTTATTGATGAGCATTTAAGCTAGGACATGACTCTATGTATAACGCATCGATCCTAAAGTGAGGTATGATTTTTACCCAACAGTCAACTACACTTGTTTCTCTCTAAATTTTTTAATTTAACTATCAGAGAGTTCCTCACCATATTATTTTATTTTTCAAGCTATTTATCTCCTTATTAGAAGTTAAGTTAGGAATATTTGACTCTAAAAGTAATCCTAGATAACAATTTGGATTACCGAACTATTATCAGATAATATATACACTTCCCTCAATTTATATAATAAATTTATATGGATTTATTTAGGCTTTGTCCAAATTTAGATAGATAAGTTGTTTTGCCAAATTTAAATGCCATAAAAAGTAATAGATTCTTTTCGGATACAGGTGTGTAAATATATATACTTTTCCTTTTTATTTTTTTACTGGGAAAGATCACAATTTATTCTTACAGTTAAAAGAAGAAGAAGAAGAAGACATTATTCTAACCCTCAAAACAAACCTAGCACTTAATAACAAAAAGTGAAACTGAACATAATTCAAATATTATTTGAATTTATCTCATTAATTAAATTATCGAAACCTTTAAAACTAGCCCTTCGAAATCACTATATGGCTGCAGCTTCAATTTTTGTAAGGGGGCTTGCAGACTTTGGGTTTGTCACTTTGTATAATTAAAAGAGGAAATTATGTGAATTACCTTATTTTTAATTTTTGTTTTCAAAATTGCTCCATAGTTTTTTTACACTTTCATAATTGTATTTTTAACTTTCAAAAATATCCAATTTCATTTATATATTTCAAGACTGCCTTTTTTAATTATGTTCCTTTTCACTTTTGTGCTCTACTCGAAAGAGATTTCAAGGACCAAAGATGTTGAATTCGTTGAAATTATAGCTATTTGATCCAATCTGCATTGAATTTATCTTCTTCTCTCTCGAATCTCAATCACAACTTTGTTTTTATGATCTTCGCTTTCCAATTCAATGACTTAAGTCACTAATTGTACACTCTCACTGTGATTCTCTTCCAACTTATTATATTGTCTTTGAATTAGCTCTATTCTTCACAAAAAGAATCATTTTAGAGAAAAATGAGAAGATAACAAGCAGTAAATTTAGTGATCATACTCCTTGATGAACAAAGAACGAGAAATCATTATTCTCTTTTCTTTCGTGTAACACAGTTAGGAATTTCATTTGCCTCTAATAAATTTCAATCGACAATTCACTCATTATCTAGTTAGTTCTCAACAATCTAGCATAAACAAAAATTTATCAAAATTGAAATTTTTATGGACAGCTTTGTTAATTAATTAGACAATCAGTTTTAGGAAAATTTTGTGGCATAAACAAAAATTTATCAAAGAGAAACACCTACTATTTCACTTTATTAATTAATTAGACAATTAGCTTCAAGAAAATTCAAAATGATCAAATTCAAACTTTAAAAATTTAATAGCAAACAAAGTAAGAGTAAGCATAAACCTACTTACAGCAAAAGGTTTAAGAGCAAGCATAATCACATTTTTTTCTTTTATTTTGACTAAAATACAGTGTATTTAATTATATACATAAATAAAATACAATGTATTTTCATTTAGCAAAACTCAATATACTGTATGTTTTTTACTAAAATATAGTGTATTTTCTTTTGACAAAGCTCAATACATTGTATTTTCTTTTTTTTTTACTAAAATACAATGTATTTACTTTTGATCACAAATAAATACAGTTTTTTTCCTTTTGACGAAGCTCAATACACTGTATTTTATTTTTTTTACTAAAATACAGTGCATTTACTTTTATACATAAATAAATACAAAAATACATTGTATTTACTTTTAATCATAAATAAATACAATGTATTTTCTTTTTGACGAAGCTCAATACACTGTATTTTCTTTTCTTTTGACTAAAATACAAAGAAAATACAATGTATTTACTTTTGCACATAAATAAATACAATGTATTTTCTTTTCTACGAAGCTCAATACAATGTATTTTCTTTTCTTTGATTAAAATACAGTGTATTTACTTTTGTATACAAATAAATATAGTGTATTTTCTTTTTGATAAAACTCAATACACTGTATTTTCTTTTCTTTTGACTAAAATATAGTGTATTTACTTTTACACATAAATAAATACATTGTATTATCTTTTTGACGAAGCTCAATACACTTTATTTTCTTTTCTTTTGACTAAAATATAATGTATTTACTTTTGTACATAAATAAATACAGTGTATTTTCTTTTTAACAAACTCAATATACTGTATTTTCTTTTCTTTTGACTCAAATATAGTATATTTACTTTTATACATAAATAAATATAGTGTATTTTCTTTTTTTTTACTCAAATATAGTTTATTTACTTTTGTATATAAATAAATACAATGTATTTTTTTATGAAATACACTGTATTTATTTATATACGAAAGAAAATACATGTTAATTTAATTAGTTCTTAAACAAAATTTAATTTGTGTTGAAAAAACAGAATAGGAGACTCAAAGAGTTCAGATAGTTTTCATTATTTTTCAAAACTTATGTGACCAGTAGAATACTAAAGGGTAATTTTCTTTTCATCTCCACACTACCAAAAAAAAGCATTTTTTTAGTGTCATATGATCACATTTTCCTTAATTTTACCCTTTATTAATGAATTATAATTATATATTTTGATGCAAAATTGATATAGTGCAGGTGCCTAAAATGTCTGCAGCAATTGAAGTATGAATACTCTCTAGTGAAAGACAAACCGGAAACTCTCTTCAAGGTATGTTAAAAAAAAGTATGCTGATTCATTAGCAAATAAATTATGTTTATTCATCAAATGAGTTGGTCCTTCTTATGTGTTAAAGACACTAACAAACATAATTTGTCTAATCAACTCTGCTTTTTGTGTGAACGTGCATGGATGATAATATCTAATATTTTTCATGCATCTGTTCCATATTTTCTTCGAATTTTGTCTTAACTATGAAAAAGAGGTGCGAGAAACTACATTACATGAGTATTATGATGCTGAATACTTAAAAAAGATTTAGGTGAATTTCCATTTCCACACACAAAAAAAAAAGATTAATAATTCAAAATCATCATGATGATTAATTTGAGCAATGAACTACATTTTGTCCTTGCAAAGCTCGTCATGGAAGGGTATAGATTAATTCATATGAAACTGATGAGAAATAAATCATTAATGTAAACTGCCAATCAATTGCAGCTCCAGCTTTCAGGAAAATGTCTTCTTGATCAAAGAAATTATTAATGACCCAAAAACTGACTGAGCCTGTAAATATTTAAATGTTAATAATTTTATTAATAATATAATAGTGTTATTATTGTATAGTTAAATAATGTTATTAATAATATAATTATATTTTTTATTATTGAGTTAATATTAAAAGAATTGAATTATTAAAAGTATCATATTGTATTATACTGAATTATTTAGAATAGAAAAATTCAAAAAATCACATCAAATTGTTAAAACAATACAATATTGAGATTTTATTTTTACTATCCAACTAAAAATTTACAATATCATCTTTTTATACTGGCAATTTTTGACACAATCTGAATTCACCCTACAAAGTTAACCCGAACCCCAAAAAAATTCTGAATAAGAAACTACATTTGATTCCATGACAAATGTTGAGTACATTGCTACTTTGGAGGCAGCCAAACAAATAGTATGGATCAAGAAGTTCATATTTAAACTAAGAGTGGTACCTAGCTTTGTTGACCCAATACCTTTGTATTGTGACAATAATAGAGCCATTGCATAAGCAAAGGAACCACGATCGCATCAGTGATCTAAGCATGTTCTCAAGTGCTACCATCTTATTAGGGCAGGTGATAATGTGGCAAATCCCCTCACTAAGGCACTTTCCTAAAATAATTACAATCACTAAGTAAATAATATGGGCTTAAGATACATGAGTGATTGGCTCCAATGCAAGTGGGATATTGTTAGAGAGTATACTCTAGAGGCCATATAGATAAAGATGTATTTCATGTATATGAACTCATTTTATTTATGAGAAGGAAACATTTATTTATTAATGCTATGTTTGATTACATGTGTTTGTTTAATCTTAAATTAATAAATGAAATCCTTGGTATTATAAACATAATGCAAAGGCAATCATGAAATAGTACATGATGTGAGATGTTTATTGCATGTAAATATGTTAATACCTAAATATTTCTAGTCATAGTATTAACAAAATAGGACATTATTAATACAGATAGACTAGCATATATTATGCTTCTTGAAAGGTTCAAGCAGCAGTTCTCATATCTGTGATCATAGGAGACAATCAAAGCTAACATGTGGATGTTTGTTAGAAGAACAAGTTCATTGGAGACCCACCAAGAGAATCTTCACATGGATATTAAATCTATGTTAGTGAGGAATCTCTTCGTAGCAGTGGTACAAATATCCTTAGACTTGAGATCACCAAAGTTTGCTTAAGTAGTGAGTGGTATTCTTTAACTCTATAACTGCTTACCTCCAACCAGGGGTGAATATAGTTAGAAGGTTGGGTAGATCATTACCTACTTAAAGGTAGTTGAGTAATCAATAAAGGATTCACCATCCCAATTTTATTAAGAAGTTATCTTGCATGATTTTATAATTACCTTGTTTGGAGAATCTCTGGCCAGACAAGATGCCAAGGTGGATAGGGATCCATAAGAGGCATTTTAGGAAAAATGGTTAAATTAATAGAATGTACATATTTAGGTTCATATGATTTGACATAAATCTATACTCATAACCTAAATGAGATAACTGTGGTGAAAGGAGTAATTGCACGGTAACTATTCTATGGAAGGGTATAGTCAAAACCACTTAACTTTCCCGACATTTAGGTGGTCATAATGCTTAGCTAGAGGGCTTTCATGACTTTTATAATAATGTATCATGAATATAAATTGGGAATTGATAAAATGGTTTAAAATAGTTTGAATCATAAGGGTCATAGTTCAACTAGGACTCTTGGTGAAGAGTCCCAGTTCAATTAGATCTCTTAGTTACATATTATACTGCCAACATAGACAGGAATCCAATAGGTCACACATTGTGAGGCCCCTAACATGACCCTAATAGAAAATACATGTTTTGAGTAGGATTTTATTTGATTGAGATTAATTTAAAAATGTGAATTACACATAAGGCATGGGGACAAGTGATAAATTTGTTATATTATAGTAATTGCATGAAAATAAAATTTAATATTATAGTTTAATAATATTCAAGGGTATAATTGAAGTATAAAGTATTAATTTAGGGTAAATTTATAATTATGGCATCTTAAAGGTTAAATGTGAATAAAAAAGATTTGAGTGGTTGATTTAAGAGAGATATTCAATAAAGGGGTCAATGTTAAGCATGCAAAAAGGTGAGAGTAAAATGTGGGACATGCAAAAAAGTTAAAAGAGCTTTAAAGGGAATTTTTCCTTGCTAATATAAAAAGCCAAATTTATAGGAGAGAGAGTGTGTGGGATAGATTCTGCTTGAAGGAGTTACATAAAATTTTCTTTCTCTTATCTCTTATGTCCATTGTTATCTCTAAGAAATCCTTAAAGAGAAGTCATTGCATGTGGAGTTAATCAAGTGTAGTTAGTGTTAAAAAATAAGGTAAGCATATTTGTTATTTAATCTCTTCTTCTTCATCTTCTTCTTCCTTGGTTGATGGTGTAATGAGTTAAATGCTGGAAGTTTAAGTTGAATGAATGAATTGTTGATTAAGGAGAAGAAGAAGGAGGAAAGAGTAAAGGAAAATGAAAAGCACAAGAGTGAGCTAGGGAGAATTTTTGGCCAAGTTATGGGATTAAGGTTTTTCCTAATTACTTATGGATGATATTGGTAGAACATGTTGTGAATGATTGGAATTTTTGGATCAATTAAAAAGAGAACAAGTTTTGTGAAGTGTTGCTTGTAGAAATGACATGAAACAATTTGACCTAGTCTTTATAATTCTAGCATAAGTTGAAATAGAAACCTCCAATTGAGACCATTCAAATTTTTAAAGTTATACAAGACATATGCCTACAAAATTGTAGAATGAACCTAGCCTTAATTCTGCCTTTAAATAATTTATATGATTTATTGAATTTTAGATGAATTGTTAATTTGGGTTCTAAAATAGGCTATGATAAAAATGAAATATCTTTGTGTACAATGGTCATAATTCTATGAGGTTAATTCCTTTGGAAAATGGACTTCTAAATCTACAATTAATAAGAAGGAAGCTAAGCCTAAATCTATCTCTAAGCATGTGGAATTTAAGATTGAATCCTGAATCTTGTGTTGCCTTCCCTAATGAACAGTCTTCAGTAATTTCCTTTTATCTTGAGTTATAGAAATGATATTGCAAAGATTCTTGATGTTTTAGAAACTAGAAACATAAAGGAACAAAGTTATAGAAGAAAATTTTGCTGAAAATGCGGTTTGTGAGGTCTAAAATGATGTGCAATTAGCTTCAAAAAAACTATATGTAGAATGTAATATAGCATTACCGGTACACGAGGCTGAGACCTTTTTGTATCAGTCGTGCGCACCTTCAATACTCAGTTACGGCCATTGGACATGGTTGGGACCGATTGATCTTAGCCAAGTACCTCTCCTATTATAGTTATACATGATTTTTAGCCCAATAGTCATCGAAACATACCCTAACATTTCGAAACACATCTAAAGCACGTTAAAACATGAAATCTATGTGTTAAAATTCAAGATTGTATCTTCATACTCTCATGTAGTATAAAATATATTATCACCATATAATGGAACCCTTATTGAAGTATACCTATATGTGAAAGTATGAAGTTCATGATTGTGATATGATGTGTTGCCTAATGATAACATGTTCAAGTATAAGTTCATGATGAGAGGTATGTTCAATTACCGGTACTTGAATTGTTACATAAATACAAGAATGCATGTATATACACTGGAGAATTGTGTATTATGATATGATCATATACATGTGCAAGGTGTATGATATAAGTACAAGCATGATATTTTAAATGAACTTGAAAAACTGTATTGCCTGCTACTAGAGTTTGACTATGGATAGATAGGCACCTATAGGGATATTGCAGCTGCTCCTGTTGACCCTATTTGGGTCTAAATTTCTATTGATCCTGTTTGGATCATGAGCAGCCCATTTGGGTTGTTAGCTTACCCGTTTGGGTTCGCTTGATCGGTCCCCTATTCTGTTGACCCTTATTGGGTCTATGCTTTTTATATCTTCGGATATCCCCTATTTTGATACACTTGGGTATCCCCTATTCCCGTTATCCACCTTTAGAACTTAAGCAGGCTAAACTAAAGCGTAAATGCATCATAATTTATTTCAGTATAGATAAAGCTTATGATATATTATTTAATATGTCTAACTGTGATTTCTAATGCATATGTTATATTTATCTACGTTATGTACTAATCCTTTTATGATATGTTTAAAAATAAGCATGCTAAATTTAATCTATGATTACATTGTCATTTATGTTATTATATTATATTATATACCCATTTTGAATATGTTATTTTAATATTTTTAGTTATCACATGTTATATGCTTCTGACAACCACTGTGAGTGGTTGTCTTTCATAATTAGTATCCCCACTAAGCTTTATACCTTAGCATTGATTATTTTATCCGTGTTGGTTCTTTAGCCAAGGCTTTTGCACAGGAATGAACACTGCATCAGGACAGGTCAACACCAGTTCATAGAAATTGATGTAGGGATACTTTTGGATAAATTCTTGTATAAGTTCCTTAGCATGTTTAATATGTAATAAAGGTTATTTAATATATGTATGTCATATGAAGCAAATGATGTAATAAGCTCATTAAAAGAATACAAGTATATGCATGCATATAGGAGCTAGAATGCTTATACATATATATGCTAGATGAATTGCGGAATGCCATGCATGACAATGGATGTAGACTATGACAATTGTATCTAGCATGAATATGATAAATGTGTTGCATAATGAGTCATTAGGTATGTTGAAATTAAAGTAAAGAAATTTGTGTGAAACACCTAGTTAGTATATAGATTATTTTATTAATTGGATTATGTGATATGATTATTGATGGTTTAACTAGATTAATAACCTACTCTTATGGCTGAATGGTATGATATGATATACGATAAAGGCACTAGAATAGGGTGTTTCACACACCTATAGAGTAAGGGACAAAATGGTAAAATGACAAGGATAATAATATTTGATATTATTATGGAGGAAGAAAAATAAATATGAAAATAATTAATTAAAGAGTTTATTTAATTATACATATGAAGAAAAGTTTGCAAAAAGGTCCGCAAAAAAGTTCGTGGACCTTTTTGGAAATGTTCTATAATAAAGGATCCAATTGAATTATTGTATTTCAGAATTAAATGTTATTGGACTATAAATGTTATAGGGCTAAAATAATATTAATGGATCCATTGAAGAAATAACTATTGGCCCAAAAAAATTGGTCTCTGCACAAAAGCCCTCTAGAGGGAGGCTTTTGCATTGAACCTAAATAGAAGGCCTTAGAGGGCTAGTTTTTTGGGCCAAACCAAATTAAATATGTTTCATAAGTTTTATAGGCCCCACATATTTAATTTGGTGGGAATTGGAGTTGATTTGGGTAATTAAATCCAAGTCTTCACAGAAGGGCCTATTTTACAAGCTTCTGCAGAAGGTCCTTTATAAAAGGGCCTGGCCTAAATTTCAATTAGGCCCAAATTAACTAATTAAATTCCAACTGCCCATTTAATATTTCTCCATAATTTTAAGTATACTAATCCCATTAGAAGTGTGCTTTTAACCTAAGTATAAAAGCTAACACGGGTAGAAGTCTTATTTTCATCTTTTTCTTCTTCCCTAGCTGTATTCTCTTACTAGATTCTAAGGAATTTTGGCCACCTTGTTTTTCCAATTAGATTGGTTCATTTAGTCTCTCTCTAGTTGATCACAATTGGAGGTGTTCTAGTTTGGACACTGTGGTTTGTGACAACCCGATACGAAAGAAAATCAACTATTTAATAACCCTTACAGGTGATTTTTTTAATTCTCTTAGATAAATGTTATAAATTCATGGCAAGATCCTAATAATTGGTTAAAAATTTTAAATTTTGTATATGTATGAGATGCATGAAACCAGTTAATATTCCAACACCTTTTAAATCAAGCATGTGAAGCATCTTTCCGAGCAACTACTCTGATCTTACGACAATGGTGTAGACCCTAAAGTACTACCTCAACTTAGTCATACATATCATAAGGGCAATGATTAGTTGCTCTGTTAAAGCTTTTTTAAGTTCTGATCCTCTCAAAACTTGGCTTGCGTAGTAGATTGACTTTTGTTACTTGTCTTCTACTCTCTCTAAGATAAGTGCAACTACCCCACCAAACGTTAGAAGGTAAAGAAAATGAATTTCCCTTAAGATTAGTCAACTTAACAAATGAGGCTTAGAAAGTAATTGCTGCAATTCATTGAATGCCTTTTGACAATCTTTACCCCAACTAAAATTTTTGTTCTTCCTCAATCCCTTAAAGAATGGCATACATCATTTAGCTAAGAGGAAATAAATCTTCTTAGGGCTGTAATTCTCCTATTAAGCTTTTAGATTTCCTTCACATTTCTTAGGGGTTGTATATCTAGAATCACCTTAATTTTCTCTAAGTTAATATAAATTCCTTGTTGAGAAACCATAAACCCTAAGAATTTTCTAGAAAAGACCCAAAATGCACATTTTTTTAGGATTAAGTTTCATCTAAAATTGATTTAATGTTTCAACACACATTGGCGAGGTCTATTACTTGTTTGCATTGATTCTTAATTTTAAAAATCATATCACCTACATAGACTACCACATTTTGCCCAATTTGATCTTTAAATATCTTATTCATCAATCGCTAATATGTCACCAGAGCATTCTTCAGCTCGAATAACATGACTTTGTAGTAAAAGGTTCCTATGCTTGTAATAAATCTTGTCATTTCCTGATCCAAACGCCACATTAAAATTTAATGATAACATACAAAAGCATCAAGGACTAAATAGATAGTATGGTGTGATAAACATCGAACCCCCTTTGTGCCTTATTCAACATATGCCTTGTTATCAAAGGCCCGCTTTTAAGGTCTAAGACCTAACGAGGTTTATAAAGTTTATAAGATTGGCCATTTCACAATAAAAAAGGGATTTGACCTAATTCACCAAGTCTCGAGCCTCAAAAATGTATAAGACAGCATCTCGAGGTACCCTAATTTTGTTATTAGTGGTCGACCTATGAATGGCATCTAAATGGGCCCAAGAGGTAGGTATCATAGAGTTACTACCCAACCAAATATTGGAAAAATGATTCTAACCTGATGATGCCTAAACCAGATATGGCTTGAAACATCACTCTTACTTGTACATTGATTAAATTATTTTTATAAATGAGTTTTTAAATTAATTTCCCATCTCCCTTTTCACTCAATGCATAAACATAAGTAAGCAATCAAGCATATAATAAAGCGGTAAAGTAAATAAATAAAAGAAATAAAAACTACACAAGCAAATTGTCCAAAAGAAATAGAAAACATAAATCAAGGTATTCATTTAAGGAGGGAACATTGGTTTCCTCATACATATTTTACAAAATGATGAAAAATCCTTGTCAATTTTTAGAAAACGCATGATGAGTGATCCCAATTTTGATGAAAATGAGGATTCCCTTTGTTGATCAATTTTGGTTGGAAATTGGACATTGGTCTATTTTTATGAATAAAATCTAATTAATTAGTAAAAATGATTTTAAGTTAAATTTTATTTTTAATGTACAAGAAAAATCATTTAATTACTAACTATTACAAATCCCCAAAATACAGCAAAAAAAGAAATCAAAAGGAAATAAACTAATTAAAAGGTTCAAAATTAACCCACTATGGCACATTCTCCAATGATGTTTGATCTCAAACTCTCCAAAAAGACTGTGCGAATAAAGTTAATTGCTCATAAAAGAAAAATAAATAAATAATTAGTACGTGGTAAATAAAAATAAATAATAAAATAAAGTAAACATGCATTATGGAATAAAAGATTAAAAAACAAAACATAGAAATACATAAACAAAAATTAACAAATAACATCTAAAGAATAAGTAAGCATGCAAATAGATTTAAAATGGGAAAATGACATAAAAACATTAATAATCTACCAAAAGAAGCTCACAAATAGCTAGATAAAGAGACAAACAACCAAAACAAATAAGAGATGAGACAAAAACAAAGCTCTATGAATTATATAAAAACATTATCAGGCTTTCTTTCCATCTGTCACATGCAGCATAGGGCAATAAGAATATAATGTAACAAATATTCAAGTAAACACCTAATGATGCCTAAACATCTATATTATACCCTCTAACCATGCCAGAATTAACTATAAAGATTGTATACATAATTAAATCTTGCAAAATAATTAAATCGACACAAGATATAGAATTTTGGATCAAGAAACATAAACATGTATTTATTGTGGAATCTCTAAAACTCATGCCATTCTAACATGGTTAATCACATTTTGATTATTTAAGGCATTATAAAAATGAATTAAGTAATGAGAAAACATATGATCATGGCATTTGATATATTAACAAACATTGAATCAAATTAAATTAGCATGCTTTTATGCCATAATGGGCAAAAGATAAACCAAGAATAATACCCTCAGGATAATTGATTTCTGTAATGTTAGAAGGTCACGCTCCAAGTTTAAATTAGTTCTTTTCCATGTTTTAAAATAATAAGATATGTTTTTATGGAAAGAAGAGAGTATGAGAAGCTTCTACACCCAAGAATAGAAATTAGGTTCTTTATCCCAAGTGGTTACCTCTCTCAAGTTCAAAATGTTGTTCCCCCCTTTCAAATCTAGAGTTTTTTAGTATTTATATAAAGGAAATATTTTAAATCTTTTCAAATTAGAATTTCCCTTAAATTTTTCCTTGAAATCCCTCTAAAATCCAATCAAAATTCTTTACTTCCAAAATAAGTTTTGACCAGGCTTTAAGCTACTAAAAACATGCAGATCTATTGTAAAATCCCCACCAACGAGCATCTATGATTGACCAACAACCGACACCTAAAATAGCCATTCACAGTCTTTCATCCATGACAGATGGCCTTCTATCACATAAAAGGCTCAAAATGCAAGGTTTTTTAGACTTATTTTCATCCCTTAAAAATGCAAAGTTAAAACTCACAAAAACATTTTAGAAAATTTGTGTAAGCTAGGGACGAAACTCGAAGTTTATGCTTTTCATTTGAAATACTGATAATTTTTCCTCATTGGGTAACCCTAATCTTAGCTGCCTCAAGACTCGGTGTCTACACATGCCAAGCTATAGCATTAATGACCTGATCAATATTTGCTAGAAGGTAAATATCTTTCAAGCAAGCTTTGTTCAAATCAGTAAAATTGACACACATTATCAGCTTCCCATTCTTTTTCTTCTCATAGACTACATTCACTAATTAGTCTAGGTAGTGCACTTCCCTAATTTCCCTAATTATCGTGGCTTTAAGGAGCTAATCTACCTTCCCAAAAATGAACTTGTTCTTATCAGAAGCGTGCCTTTTCAATTTCTACTTAATTTGTTGGAATTTCAAATCCATGTTAAGCTTATACATGATAACTTTAGGGTTTATACTAGGGATGTCTTTTGGTGATAAAGTAAAAGAATTTTGATTGATCATCAATAATTAAGCAACCTTTTCCTTCGTGCTTTCATCTAAATCAAATTTGATCATCACTTTTTTGCTAGAAGTTATCTCATAAGTGACTAAGTCTTTCCCAAGATTCATTTTTTACTTCCCTTTCTCTTTTTCTTTGATTGGTTCAACAACATAGGTTTTTTTCCCTTCTTTTATCATGATCATGTAAGCTTCCCATGAGGAATTTTGATTACCTCAGAATATAGCTATTCCTTACTCTATTGACACCTTTATTACCATATATCTGATACTAGTAAAAACTCTAATTTGAAAAAGCATGGGTCTACCTAAGATAGCATTATATGCAAAATGCATATCTATAACCATGAAAGTATAATTAGAGGTATGCATGATGACTTCATCTCCTATATGCATAAAGAGGTCAATAAAACCTAGCACAAAAATAGTAATATTGCCCAATTTGATCAAAAGGGTGTTATTCAGTTTTAGCTCACTAGCTGGTAAGCCTATTTTCCTATATGCCTTAAAGGTCAACACAATAACAACACTACCATTATCCACTAAGATATTTTTTACTAAGAAGTTGTTAATTGATGCCTGCACTACTAGAGCATCCTCATGAAGAAATTTAATATCCCTCGCATCCTCTAGTGATATAACAATCAAAGGTAACTTCTTATATTGAGTTGAGAAGCAAACCCCTTTTTGCCCTTTTTTCCCTTTCTAAAGAATGTTCTCCATAAGATGATCCTCTTACAATCATATTAATGACAATCGTTTTATATCATCGTTGGTTTACATCTCTTAATTTTCTTTTCTCTTCATTAGAATTTAATTATCCTCAATTATCTAAAGGCCTGTAGGGGCCCTTAGGTGGATAGCCCATACACTTTTTAAATGACCTTTTCTGCAAAAGGCACTCTATCTCATCATTCAAAGCTTTATATTCATCTATTGTATGACCTATGTCTTTAAGGAAATCATAGAACTTAGAATTAACCCTTCATGCAAATGTTGAATCTGACATTTTCTTTGGCTAGTTTACTTTATTATGTTTTTCTTTAGGCCAGATTAGTACATTGGAAAGAAAAGAATTAAGCGTGGTATAGATTTTCGCCAAAATGTTAACATAGTGATCAAATCTTTCTTCCTCAAATTCCTTTCTTTTCCTAGTACTTTTTAACATGTTTGCTCTTTATGGGCTTTCAGTCATACACCCCCCCCCCCATCCAACAGCATTCTATCGGCCTAAGGAACCTGAATGTCATCAATCTATTCTTAAAGCATTATCCAATAGGATATATTGGTTTGCCTTGTCCATCAAGTAGGCAAAATTAGCATGTGGTCAGGTGGTTAAAGACTTAAACAACTGTAACTTTCTCACACTCCTTGCCAAAGCTTATATTACGATCTTTAGGTACAAATTTTTTAATTTCAAAAGCCAACGTTTGAATTATAACCATGTAGTCTCAAAGACTTTCATCCGATTTTTGTAGTAAGTTACAAATATCATATTTTGTCTTTTGCATTCTCACTTAGAGTATGTATTTGATGGTGAACATGTCTTGAATCTACTTGAAATTAGAGATTAATTCTAGAGAGAGGTCATAGAACCAATTTAGAGCATCTCTCACCAATTTCTTAGGGAAAAACCTACAAAAATCATCAAAGGAATACATTTTGGTGAGCTATTCTAAAGGAGAAATCTTGGATCTATTTTACCAGTATATCTGAGCATCTATATCTCTTTAAACCTTTTAGGAAGTTTAGCTTCTCTAATTTCCAAAGAGATAAAGAAAATGGCATTTCCATCAAACATAGGTTTCTTAGAAGATCCAACCCAAACTTTTTTGCTCACTATAGGTCCAATTAGTTTCTCCTTATTTTCAACATTTTTGCTTTTAGGGTACATATAAATGACATGTTGTCTCCTATAAAGACTGAAAAGGAACATGGTGATTTATTGGTCTTATATGCATTGTGCCATACGTGAGAGGGAATTACTTTCTTTTTTCTATTTCCTTTGTAGGAATGCTCATGTGTATATGATCAGGTGCCAAAGAAACTTCTTCCTTCTTCCATTACTATGCCTTAAACTTGTGACCTCATTCTTCCTTCCTCTTGCACCATGATTTCTACTTCATAATCCCTAGCAAAATATTGAGGCTTTTTATCTTTACTCATTGAATATATGATGCTACCTTATAGCTTGTTGTTAAAGCCTTTTATAAGGGCTTTTAAAACTTTAATAGTCATAATGATAGAGTCATTTAGCCGATCAATGACATCAAAGAGACCTTTATCATTAAAAGCTAGCAAGAGATTTTTTACAGTTCGCTTTTCATTAATAGTGGATATGATGTGTCAGCTGCCTTTTTAGTGCTGTGAGCATCACGATCATCTAGGAGAATCTCATATGGTTTGCTCTCAATGAAAGCACCAAATAATAATCTAAGAAAGAATAAATTGAAAGAGCCAATTATGAGGAGTTTCGATATATTCAAGTCGTAAGTCCCGATTTGATTAATAGGACCTAAAAGGTATTGGAAAAATGCTCGACCCTAGCTTGTAGGGGATTAGCATCCTAAAACCCAAGTCAATTTAATTTAGATAAATTAAATCTACAGAGAGTCTCAAAAAAATCCCAAAATTCCTTTACCTATTGGAATGAAAGGGCTTTTTATTATGCCCCTTATGTCGCATCTTGAAATGGCGATAATCGAGTGCTAGTGATGGCTATACTAATAATTAAAGGATTAAGTCTATTAATATATCATATTAAGGAAAGATAGGAAGCACAAATGTCAATCAATCAATGGAATTTTTGCAATCAGGTCAAATGCTTGTGGATTTTACTTCTAATTCAAAATTTGATTAGGCTTTGGGCTTTGGATAAAAGCCCAACAATGGATAATATGTATAGTGTATTATAACTTAGGTACATCTCTCCAACTGTGAATTGTCTAAAAGTTCAATATCTCAAAACGTTTGCTCTTTAGATTTTGAAATGATGGCAAGGAATACCATATATTTATTATCCTATTAGACAATATTTGAGATACCTAAAATGCTAGTTATGTTTGCCTATAAATACAAGAAAATCAACAAAAAGTTATAAACAATAAATTCATTATACAACTATGTCCATAAATATAGAGATAAATTTATTAAAGCCAAAAGTGTAAATTTTCCCCTAATTTTTAAAATGGGACAATATAACCTGTAATTTTTTTTAAAATAAGAGATTTATACTCTTAGATTAACACCACGCCAATGTTGACCAATATTCGATCTCTTGACTGCTAACTTTGTAATGCCCTAAAACTTGTATATGATAATTCAAGTACATTTTAGAGCATGAAAAGTAACCCTAGGACAGTTTTCAGGGTGATTGGAGTTGAATAGAGTGGAAAAACTCGAAAATGTATAAAGATTAAACGTGCTCAGATCGGGGAAATTCGAGGATGGATGACCCGATGAGCAATTTGACCTAACAATGGATTATGAAATTAGATGTTAAATGGATTCCAAAGGTATAATTCGGGATAAAATTGAGCTTAAATGGGCCCTAAAAACGGACAGAGAAGTTTTTTTCTCGGTACCATAGAAGGGGTTGACCAAAGTTTGATCGAAACTTTAAAAATAGTAAATGATATCTAAAAATTACCAAACTTTCCAGACCTATTTATTATAGTCCAAATTAGTGTTTGGAAGTGAAAAATAATTTTTTTGACCGTTTTGAAATTTAGGTTTTGGACTGGCTGATTTTCCCTCCAAATCTAGAAGTATATCAAAATGGCATCAGAATAAATTGAAATTTTAGCCATATACTACTTCATATATAAGGACACGCGGGGAAAACTTTCATGGTATTTTGATATCCAAAACATTATTTTCAAAAATAGGGCCAAAAATGGTGAGAAATCAAAATTTAATTAATTGGGGGACCTAAAGGTCATAATAAATTAATCTAAGGATATGGAAGTCATTAAAATGAAGTTGAAAATTGGTGTGTGCAAGCCCATGATTTATGGATAGGTATAAGTGGCTGAAATGGTGCCAAGTGGCTTAATTTCAAGCCTTTAGATCACATAGTTAGAGATTGAATCTTGAACCTTCCTTTTAACCACTAAAAGAAAAATTAGGGAAGTGGATAAAAACCTAGAAAATTCCCCAAAATCGTGGTTTCTTCCTCCATTTTTTCATAAAATCTGAATCCAGGGGAAATGGTGTTTTTCACCATTTTTCTTCCATTCCTTCTTTCCCTCTCCAATTCTCAAGCTCATATTTTACCTAAATACATAAAAATACATCATATTTAACCTAGAAGCAGAATTGAAGCAAGAAGAAGCTTGGAGATAGAAAATTTTAGTAAAAGAATAAAAACCTAATAAGGTAAATTCATGAGTTTTGGTTGGAATTAATTAGGAATTTTTATGTAGACATGTAGAGCATGATTAGGAGAGTTAGTTAGTAGCTTTTATTTGGTTTAATTCAAAGCATAAACTTTTGTCATCTTGCCTTCCAAATTCGGCCAATAAGGAAAAATATAGGGAAAGAGAGAAACAAGTAAGAAGAAGGAAGAAGAAAAAAAAGGGATTATCAAGCTATTAGGAGGTAAGTGGATACCTACTATACTTAATTTCATTTAATTGCTTGAAATTTTCTTATAATTTACATTATATAACTTAATAAATTTGAGTAAGAATGCTAAATAAATTGAGATAATGTACTAAAATAATAAATTGAGGTGATTTGAGTGTGAATTAATTGAGTAAACACCTTGAAAATGAAAGATTTAATAATGGCCAAACTTTACATAATGATGTATTTTAAAGAAAATTAATGCTAATTAACAAATTATTTATAATTTAAGTCATATGAGATTAAAGGAATATAATTAACATGAATTTATGCTTGAAAGAATATATAATTATAATGATTATTTTATATACATAATGATGTAACATTATGCAATTATACATAATTGAATAAAATTATGAAATAAATTGACAAAATATAATAAAATAATGAATTAACCTAATATAAACCTAAATTAGTGAATAAAACAAATTAAAGCCAAGAAGTATAAGGTAGGTCGAATTGAGTACTAAGGTTTAACATAAGCTAATTGAGTAATTAAAGGCATAATTGGCTTGAAATACACTTTATGATATAAAGAGAATATGGTGGAATTGATTAAAATGCAAAATGATAAGTGTACATAATAATACGTAATGAGACATAATGATTGACTTAAAGGAAATTTAGGAATTCTAAGGTAAATTGGATATGTATCGTTATATAATGGCTTAAAATGGCATTTGAGACATAATTGGCATGTAAATGGAGTAAAAATCAAATGGTATATGGTAGTTCCTATTGAGGCAGAATGGTATATGTATGGTTATTAAGTTATTCTTTTCATTTTCATATGATATTTTATGTATTTATGATAAATGTGTAATGACCAAGCATAATTGGATACCATCTGAGTATGTAACATATGTGGCATAATGTGGTTAGTAAAGGAAAATATATGAAAATACGACATAAGTTGTAAAATAAAATTGCCCTTAGTGTACAGTGGGTAATCCGAGATCCTAGGATATAATGGCTAACCATTGGGACACACATATCGCGGTAGACTTATGAGATTAGTTTAGTAGTACACATATTGGATAGCTAATGCAGACAAATATAGTAGAGTAGCAGGATCACGGCAAGTGGTCCTTTCACCCCCACTAGAGTTGCCGAATCACGGCAAGTGGTCCCTCCAGTTCATCAGTCGCATTAGAGTCCTCGTCTCGCATATCCGGTTCGAAGATTTCCATTGGTTACCACTGGGGGCAAATTAGTAATTACATAAGAAAATAGAAATTAAATAATAAATAAAGCAAAAAGAATATCATAAAGTTAATAAAAAAAAGTAAAGTAAGAAATGTAGTTAATAATTTAGTAAGGGAAAAATGGTAATTACGTAAGAAAATAAGGACTAAAAGATAAATTAGGCATAAAAGGAATCATAAATGAGATTAAATATGGAGTAAAATGAAAAACATGAATAATAGATCCAAAAAGGGCAAAAAAGTAATTACGCGATAAACTACGGGCAAAAATATAAATTGACATCAGAAATGTAATTAAATGAGTTAAAATAATTAAATAAGTGAAAAAGGATAAAATCGTAAATGGTAAAAATTTTAGGGACCAAAGTGTAATTTAAAGGAGAGAATAAAAGCAAAAAGGAATAAAAAGGGGATATTAGAGTAATTTAGCATAATTTAGAGTCTTAGGGAAAGTTCAGGAAGCCGATGATAATTTTACTTCCAAATTAGGATTATGCAGTATTAAATATAAGGGACAAGTGAATATAGGAAAATTTTGATAATTTATCAAAATTGAAGTCAAACCAAGTCAAAATGGTGAAATGAAAAACCCTAAAGACTAAATCGCAATTTCACACTAAAGTAAGAATTTTAAAGGAAATTGATGGGAAAATAAGGATCAAAAGAATTAAATAGCAATTTGGAATATATAAGAGAATCATATCTATTCAATTAGTGAGAGGAATAAACAGGGGTAAAATGGTAATTTACCATACCATGAAGAAATGTTTAAAATTAAAATGTGAAGTGAAAATTCAAATAAAATAAAAGATATAAAGAGTGTAAATAAGGGCAAATTGGTCAAAAGGCAATAAAATTTGCAAATAGGAAATGGTATAAAGGAAATTGAGCTAATTTAGTAAATTAAGGATAAAATTTTGATTTAAATATAAGTTGACCAATGAGGACGAAACTACAATCGTAATAAGAAAGAAAAATTAAGGACTGAAAAAAAAGAAATAATATTATGGCAAAATATAGCAGACAAAAAAATAATAATAATAAAATAAAAAAGTAAGATAGCAATTATACGTAAAGAAATAGCAAAAAGACTAACCATGTTAGGAAGAAGGAATTTAAAGTATCGACTTAGTAAAACGCACATTTAGATGTTATACTGGGAAAACTAACGAGATTTAAGTACCACCTTATAAAAGGAAATAAAGAATTGTAATAAGTTTTAAATTGAACTATTTTAGCTATATGCCAGTAAAGTCAAGTTTATAAGTAAAGAAGAAATTGAAATAATGCCCCAAGCCAACTTGTGAATAAATAATGGGCGTGGGGGCATAAAGGTAATTTAATGTCAAAAATATAGATCACCCAGGCCAGTCAATAAGATGGGGAATACGAAAGGATATAAAATCAGCAAGAAGTAAACAGTAATTTGAAAAGATAACTGCATAAAGATAAATAAACAAAAATAATAATAATAATAATAATAAGAAAAAATAATACTAATAATGAAAATAATGGAAATAATAAATTTAGCCAAATGAAATTTTGTGTAGTTATATCCATCACTAGGCAACATCGTTGCTTAGCACGTGGTTTGTTGACTGCGCGTAGGAACAGGTAGTCAAGAACACCAAGACGAAGGACCAAATTGGCATGTACCTATAAGCGATTACGGGCATGAAGATTAATGATTCGTGCAGTAGATTTTAGATGCTTAGCACGTAGTTAGCATTCTGTATCTTGAACAAAAATGGTAGTTAATTTATGCATTTATGAATACTTTTGAGCATGTGTTTATGAAATTTTATGATAGTGTTGTATGATGAGATGGATGATTTTAGAAGTGCTATGTATGCCTTTGGAGTATTGGAGGAGGAGGTTGCTATTTTGGAGTGTTATTTTATCAATTTGTAGGTTTAGACAGCACAGTTTGAAGTCGTTATGCTATAGAAATTCACATTTAACGAATAGTAGTCATGTAATGTCGTCAACAATGGTATATATTATATAGAAATTATTTATGAACTGAGGGTGTTACAAATCGAGGCAAAGAAGGACAGATGGCAAGCTTCTATTGGATACATTGCATGTGTCTAATATGATAAAGGTACAAAAATGCCTTCTAAAGTTTGGCAAAATGTGCAAAATTTACTCCTAATAATTACATTGGTGCAACATTGCCTTTAATATTTCAAAATTGGAGTAATTTTCTTCTATTCAAAAGGACCATTAAATTTGACTAATTCTAATTGATGATGTGGTAATGGGGTCCATTAATAACTAATTAACCATTTCCACATGCCTCTCTCTTCTCTTCTACCCATATCTCTTTTCTCTTCTCTCTACCCCTCTCTTTCATTTACTATTGTATTTTATTACAATAAAATAAATTGAAATTTCATTTTATTACTCAATAATTATAAGAAATCTTCAAATTATATAGTAATTAATATAAATTCTTATACATATATCTAAAAATTTTACAAAAAAAAATATTAAATTTTTTACACATTACAAGTAACTAAAACTCTTATAACCTAATTTGTTATTAAAAATAATAAAATAAATAATTTCTAAACTCAAAAATTTTTAAAAATATAAAAAATCATAAATTATCACTATTTTAACATTTTAATATTTTAGAACTCAAAATAAAACATAATGCATAGTATATAAAGATATATGCATGGAAGAGAGATAATATGTGACATGTAGTAGTGGATAATTGATTGAAAATGGATCTCATTTCCATGCCATCATAAAGAGATGGGATTCAAGAAGAGAATGACACATGTTAATGGCTGATTGGTGTGAGTAGGCCCCACTACCACATTAGCAACGGAATTAATCAAATTTAATGGTCATTTGACCAAGGAAAAATTGCTGGTATTTTAAAATATTAAGGGCAATATTGCACAAAAGTAAACTTTAAAGGTAAATTTACAATCTTTTTTTTCAAATTTTAGGGTATTTTTGCAATTTTTCCACGTTAGCCACTTGAAGGATGACGTGTCCAATAAGAATCCTAATCAATAGTCAATAGACAAAATATTGGTCAACATCAATGTTCCAATTAGTCTAGGGATATAAATCCATTTTATAAACATCAATGACTTAATCTCACCATTAGAATATTAGAGGAAAATATGCCTAATTTGGCAAATATTTGAGCAAATTTGCACTTTTGGCCTTAAATTAAATTCAAATTTCAAGATAAATTAAATTAAATCCAATCATATAACAAAACTCAATATTCATTAAAAAGAATAACTTAAAAAACCTACATATTTTATATCTAGATTTAGATAATGGGTATCCAAAAGTCAAAATTCGAATTTTATCTATTGTTAAAGTACTTGGAAGAAGAGACAAGAATGTATAAATTCTTTCCCCACTTACCTTGGTATAAGTTTGCAAAATCAATTAAGTATGCCAAGCCTCATCTACGTGCAATTTAGAAAATAGTAGGCAGTCACATACAAAGAAAAGATGTGATATAATAGATGATATTTCTTTTTAGGAAATATTATAGATGGATTTCTAGCTATATGCCCTCAGTATAGGTTATAAACTTTGAATTATTGATTTTTAGTTAATTATTTGTTTATGAATTGGAATAATCTAGTTATTATATACATATTTTTTATATATTTTTTTAAAAAAATTATATAATAGTTTAATATTGAATAGATTATTTTATATTTCACTCTTTAATATATATATATATATATATATATATATATAGGTACTTTAGCCATGTTTTTTTCAAAATATGAATATATGATAAATTATGGCTTGTTATGAATTATTAACCATTATTATTTTGCATGTTACTTTGAATAGTTATTTGTTATTCATATAATTTATATGTGTTTGTTTTTGTATTTTAAATAGCACTTTGCATAATAGAAGTGGGATATTTTTCATTAGCGTATATACTCTTAAAGCTTTTACTGGTTAAAAGATGAGAACTATAGTTAATTAAATTATAAAATCAAAATCAATTAACAAATTAACCGATTATATGGTCAAATTTATGATGATTTAAAAAAAATAATAATATTAATAGATTAAGTAATCTATTATATACTCATTCCTAGATAAATTTTGGCTTTTTTATGGAAGTTTAAAAAATTCAGAATTTAGAATGATATTGTTTAAGTTTGGAGGAAATTATACAATTTATCCACTTTTTTATTTTGTTTTCAAAAATAATATTTTTTTATATTTCATTTATGCATTTTCAATTTCAAATATGCCCCTTTTTTTAATTTTACAAATTTTTTATATCAAAAATAACCATTTAATTCATTTTTGCTTTCCCTCTAATGATGGTTTTTTTTTCATTTATCGTGCAGTTTTTCTATTTTATTGATCATTGTTAGGATTCTTTTCATTTTTTTAATATAAAAAATGTATCACTAATCATTTTGGATATTCATCATGAATCCCTGATGATCGCAGCTTGAAGTAGAAAGAAGTGTAGTTTTTTCTTACAGCCATTTCATTTTTGTTGCATTGTTAGTAAGTAATACACACTCTAAATTTTATTCAATAGGTTTTCTTTGTTTTTTGGTTAATTTTATACGCAATAAATCTTCTATGATGGTTTTTGTTTTTTATTGACCATTATTGGATATCGTTGATTATTGTCTAATCGTTTCTCTCTTATCAATCATTATTGTGTCATTTGAATCTTTTTTTACCGTTTCTCTCTTATCCATCATTATTGTGTCATTTTTGCTTTTGTTCATTTTGTTGATATTAACAATATATCATTAATCATTACATTGTTTGATATAAAATGACATGGATGATATGTTATATCATATATGTTTCATTATTAGTAAGTACTTCACACACTAATAATTTTGAGCACAACTGAATACATTGTATTAAGTTTGGGCAAAAATAATACAGTATATTAGGTTTGATCAAAATTGAATACAATATATTAGGTTTTAATAAAACTGAATACATTGTATTCATATTGAGAAAAATTAAGTACAGTAAATTACGCTTTAGAGCAAAACTAAATATAGAGTAAACTAAATACTCTGTATTAATTTTTGCTCTAAAACTTAATATAATGTATTCAATTTGGTACAAAACCTAATGTAATGTATTCTCTTTGATGAAACTGAATTCACATAATTTATATTGATTTCTTCTTCTTTGTTTCATGTTATACATATATGATTTCTTATTTTATGTTGTTGAGAAGATTTGCATACACTGTATTAATGTATTCTAGGTTAATAGACTCTATTATCTTTAAGCACAACTGAATACGATATTTTAAGTTTAGGAAAAACTGAATAAACTATATTAACTTTGTCCAAACCTTAATATAGTGTATTAGGTTTACACAAAACTAAATACAGTGTATTAACTTTTAGTAAAACTGAATACATTGTATTCGTATTAAGCAAAACTAAGTGTAGTGTATTAAGCTTTGGATAAATATTGAATACATAGCAAGCTGATAACATCGTATTTAGTCTTGCTCCAAATTAAATATAATGTATTCAATTTAGTACAAAACCTAATGTAATGCATTCTATTTGAAAAAATTGAATTCACATGATTCATATTGATTTTTTCTTTTTTTTTGTTTCCAATTATACGTATCCAATTTCTTATTTTCTTGTGTTGAGAAGATTTTGTACAATCTATTAACTTAATCTAGGTTAATACACTCCATTAAATTTCAGCACAACTGAATATGGTGTATTGAGTTTGGGCAAAACTGAATACATTATATTAACTTTGCCCAAAACTAAATACATTATATTAGGTTTGCGTAAAACTGTATATAGTGTATTAGATTTTAGTAAAACGGAATACATTATATTCATATTAAGCAAAACTAAGTATGATGTATTAAGTTTTAGAGCAATATTGAATTAATAGCAAACTGAATACACCCAAAAATTAATACAGTGTAATCAATTTGATACAAAAATTAATGTAATGTACTTATTTGCCAAAACTGAATTCAAATGATTTATATGATTTCTTCTTTTTTTAGAATATTTTTGCAATGAAATTATATACTAAATAAGTTATATTTCATCTTCAAAAAATGTGTATTTTCTAGTTGTTTATGTCAACTTCTTCAGCATGTTCATCTAACAAGACAAGGTATCTTTCTTAAAAATTAAGGAGAATGATGAAGCCAGTAATAGAAAAGAAGGTTGGGGATTCATATGTTAATCCTAAAGATTACCTTTTAGACAAAGTATTCTTTTGTATGGATTTTGAAGCAATTGCAATAATTAATTCGCTATTAAATAAGAATCAGCTAAAGGTTTTTAGAGAAACTTGTTCTGGTTTATTTTTGGATTTTTTGAAGGTTGTTAGTCAAGGGTAAGTCATACATTCTATATTGTTGAGAGAGGTTTACAGTGATAATGATCGAGAATTAGGGGTAGAGGTTAATGGTGTGGTTTTGAAGTTCAGGTTGCCTAAATTTACTATTGTTTATGGTTTAAAGTATAGTAGAGAGTTTAACAATAAAGACTTATCAAAATATAGTAGTGATTTGATTGATAAATATTTTCTAGGAAACCAAACGATAACAAAAGATTTCATACGTAGTATTTTTATATGGTCAATGTTTGAAGATGATGATGCAATGAAATTGGCCATTTTCTACTTTGTTTACTACTTTCTTTTGGGCAGTATAGGTGTTAAATTGGTGATAAAAGAAGATATTTCTATTATTAATAGTGGAGCATTTAATGATTATCCCTGGAGAAATGATGTATTTGAAGCAATAATAGAAAGTCGAAATGGAATATTTTTGAATAGGAATTTAAGGTTTATTGGCTAAAAGGATTCCCATTAGCTTTTCTAGTTTGGTTTTGTGAATTTTGTTATGAGGTTGATGGGAGGTTTGGTGTAACAAATGAAAACAAGCTTCTTTGGATTTTAAGATGGATAATTTCTAATTTTTCTTAATGGAAGATTGTTAAGAAATAATCTTAATAGAAAATTCTTAAAGGGTAATTATTTTTATAATTATTATTTTTATTTTTTATATTACTAATTAATTTTTTATTTATTTTTTCAAGAAAAATATTGTATTAATAAATATTGTATTCAGTTTGGTTTTAATGTATTAATAAAATTGAATATAATGCATTCAGTTTTGAATATGTATTATATCTATATTTTTATATTTGCATTTCAATAATTATTTTTTTTATCTATTTTAGTTGAAAATACAAAATATTTGACCAACTAGGATGAGATTGAATAATATGATTTAAAGGGTTTTTTTGAAATATAACGATGAAAGAGTTGATAACTAGGTTATTAATGATGATAAAGATAGTGATTCTGAGAGTGAAAATAATTTAGGTCCTTTCCCAACTCCTCTATCAACTACTCTCTAAGCTCCTATACCACCTCTTATAACTCATTTGCCAGCCCCTATCCCTACTCATCTATTAACTTTTATCCAAATGTCTTAACAAGAAAGCAATGATTTCCAAAAAGATGTACCTATTTTTGACATCAAAAAAGAGCTACAATTAATTTCTTTTAGGCAGCTACAATTTATTAAAGAGATTAATAACATAAAAAAAAGATATGTCTACTTCGAAAGATGAAATAAAGGTAGAGATGTCAAAGATTTGTCAAATTCTTTCTATAATTTCTCAAAAACTAGATTGTGCTAGTAGCACTTAGGTAATTTCCTTTTATTCAATACATTTTGGAACTCTTAGATAATAGTTATTAAATTATTACAAATTATAATGTTTAAATGTCATTAGGACAATATTATCCTCAATTTAAAGAGGAATAAAAAATGAAGACGATGAAAAAAAGGATGATCATGTTGATAACACAGAACTTGATATACATATTTATGAAGATGATGTGATAATGAATGAGGAAAATAAATCTATATTTTAATAAAACTGTAAATTTTATATTTGTATTTTTTTTATTATGTTTGTGAAAAAACGAATACATTGTTTTCAATTTAAGTAAAAGTGAATACAATTATTAGATTTGAGCAAAACTGAATACACTATATTAACTTTTGAAGAAAAATTAATATAGTGGCAAAATTGAATACATAAATGAATAAATTGTATTCTATTTGTTAAATCTTAATACAATGTATTATGTTTGATAAAAAATTATGTTTGACCAAAAATGAATACATTGTATTAGGTTTGAGCAATAACTAAATACTTTGTACTAGATTTGTGCAAAATAGAATACAATTTATTCAATTTCAGAAAAAGTGAATATTGTGTATTAAAAGTTAAAGAAAAAAGGGAAAAAGGATAAAACATAAATGAATACACTGTATTTACTTTCATAAATCTTAACAGTGTATTATATTTGAGCAAAAACTATATTTTATCCAAAAGTTAATACAATGTATTAGATTTGAGCAAAACTGAATACATAGTATTAACTTTGAGCAAAAGTGAATATAATGGCAAAACTGAATATATTATTTTTACTTTGAATATTGTATTAGGTTTGAGTAAAAGATTAAATATTATATATTAGGTTTGAACAAAATAGAATACATTGTATTAAATTTGAGAAAAATTAAATACTGTGTATTAAAAATTAAAGGAAAAAATAGAAAAAAGGATAAAACATAAATGAATACATTATATTCACTTTGTTAAATCTTAATATAGTGTATTAAATTTAAAAAAAAATGAATATATTGTATTTAATTTGAGTAAAAGTAAATATAGTGGTAAAAGTGAATAGAATGGAAAAAAATCCTTGACTGTTTTTTTTCCTTATGATTTAAATTTTTTTATAGGTTGATTTGGAAACTCGAGAAATGTCTAATTCATTCTTAAGAAATATGGGTAAAGAGACCTTTGAATGTATTATTGAAGCTGCAAGGTTGTAAATTAATGAGAAAGAAAAACTACATGTTAGTAAGATTAATTAAATGTAATTTTTCATATTTCATTCTTCTATTCTTATTTTTTATTACACTTTATGCATTCTTTTTTTTTATGGGAATTTTGATAATTGTGAATTATACTATATTTTTAGTATGTTTTTATGTGTTTAAGTTGTTTAATTTAGTGTTAATTTGGTTGATTTCATGATTAATTATTTAATTTGTGTGTTTAAGGGTCTAATTGCTAGTTTTAGTTTTTTATGGGCTAAATTGAAGAAAAGGAGAAGTTAATTGAAGAAAGGAAAATATTTAGGGCAATTTTGTAATTTTGGATTCAAAGTTTCATGGAGTACAAAGCCTAAATACTCGGGAGAGTGCTAAAATCACTCAATCGAGTAAGCAAAGCCCTTAACTGAGCTTAAATCTCCTCAACTGAGTATCTAACCACTCAACCGAGTAAGAAAAGCCATCACTTGAGTGCTTTAACCAATCACCCGAGTAAAGGTATTCTAATTGCTATATAACTCTATTGCATTTTGGAATAGGAAGTTCTAAGGCATTGAAACTTCTATTTTGATATTATAAAAGCATGCCTAAGCACCAAAATAAAAAAAAATATATATATATACATATAGAGAGTCAGAATTACGAATTTTTCATTAAGTGTTTTAACCTAGTTTTTTAAAAGACAAATATAAAAGGTTTGGAGGCTATAACTTGGTTTTTCGTGAAGAATCAGGAGAAACTTCTCAGCTCTATGTGTTTGTATCTTTATTTATATTTTTATTTAAGCTTCAAGACAATGAATGAGTAGTTTCTTTACTTTTTCTAAAGGGTACTTGATCTTTAAACTTTTATTATAATTAATTAGTTTGAGCTTTAATTCAATGTAAGTTTGATTATCTCTTAGTTCTTAAGCAGAAATCTTATCTTTGGGCTGTTATTGAATCGATGATTGATTTATTTGATAAATGGTTGATGGTTGATTTCAAGTATGACTAAGGATCTACATGTTTTTAGTTTTGTTCACTTATATTAATGTATGGTTATATTCTAAATTTGAGATAATTGTGTGTTGATAAGAGTGAAACAAGAATAAGAAAAGTTGAACTAAGAATAGATTGAAGTTAAATTTCTTAAAAAAGAGTTTAATGGATGTTTAGGAGTTAATAAACTGGATCTTTATGCTAAGTGTTCAATTGTTCCTAACAAGAAGGTTTAATGCTTAGAATGATATTTTTCATAAGATATTTGAATTTATTATTGGTTTTCCATAATCACTTGTGTTATTTTTAATTGAGTCATTGCAATATAAGTTGAGGTGGATAGTTCTTTAGCAGAAGTTGTTTTTATTTGAATTTATCATCTTTTACATCTTACTTTGTTTAAGTTTAAGTTTATTTGCTTAAATTTCTATTTACTTGTTTTAGTTTTATTATTTTAGTCATTTAAGTTTTTGTTTTCAATTTAGTTAACTCTTTATCACTATAAACTTAGGAATTATTTCATTCTTTGCATACAGTTTTCATTCTAAAATCTAAAATACATGGCACTTACACATTTTCCTTGGGTTCGATATTTGGAGCCTTAATTATATTTCTCCATATTACTAGCCGATCTAGTATACTTGCTAGACACTGATTAAGTTTTGGCGTTGATCCCGAGGAATTAGCATTTGTTTGTTTTCTTTTAGATTTTAAAGTGAATTTTGTGTGTTCTTTTTCTTCTCTTTTCTATTCTTCATTTCTTTATTTAATTTCTTTTTCTTTTGTTCCTTGTAGGTGTCAAAATTTTCTGGTAAGAGGCACTCTAATTTTGCCTATTGACCTTGAATTGAGTGGACATTTCATAGGATTAGGAGATTAGGGCAAATAAATATGAATTTAGAAGATCAAGGGCGTAATAACCTTAATGACCCACCTATAGATGATCCACCTTTGATTGAAAAGCAAAGCATGAATAACCAAGCTCAAGAGAATGGGTTTAGGCCTAGAACCATTAGAGACTATACTACTCCTAGGTGGAATAAGAAACATAGGACCATTATGCTACCTAGAAATCAACATCTGAGTTAAAAATATTTGCATGCTATTAGTCCAAAAGAATCAATTTTCAGGATAAAAAATTGAGGATCCAACTTCATATTTGCGTATTTTTTTAGAGATTAGTGATATAGTGCAAATACCAAATGTTTATATAGACGTTATTAGGCTTAATTTATTTCCTTTTACTCTCATTGGTAAGGCAAGAGATTGGTTACAAATGCTTACCAAGTCAATCCATTAGATCATGGGAGCAAATGCAAAAAAGTTCTTAGTCCATTTCTTTCCACCTACTAAAATAACCACTATTAGGAATAATATTTATAATTTCTAATAGTTTCATGAGGAACCATTTTATGAGGCTTAGAAAAGAATTATGAGACATTTAAAGAGTTGTCCACACCATGAAATTGTTGTACATCAACTAATGTCTACTTTTTATACAAGTGTGAATCAAGCTACAAGGTCCCTCCTAGATGCAGGCTTTAGAGGAAGTTTTATAAACAAGGTTCTAGAAGAAGCTTTCCTATTGCTTGATGAGATGGCTACCAATGATGCTCAATAGGCAAGTTCAAGGACCACAAATAAGAAACAGAGAGTGCATAGTGTAAATGAGGTAGCCATGTTTTGAAAAAAGAGCTAAATAGATTCAAGGTGCAAAATGTTTTTAGCTTTGGGAAGTGATATGTATGGGGGAACACAAAGAGCACCTAAAAATAAGATAGAAAAAGGTATAGGTTCAGTAGTAGAGGATGTAAATGCAATGAACCCTTATCGTAATACCTATAACCCTGGGTGGAGAAATCATCCTAGTTTTTAATGGAGAGAAGGGAACCATACATCTACATATAACCCTCAACCTAAGACTCCCTTTAGTCAAAATGTAGTTTCCCATAGCAGTAACCATCAACCATATCAAACTCAATCCAAACACATTTCCCATCTACATATCAAGCTCAACCTTATCAACCACTAGGATTCCAACCAAAACAACAACCCCCACAAGATAGGAAGATAAATTTAAAAGAGATGTTTGCTAGCTTTATGACCACTCAATCCATATTCATGGCTAGTCAAGATGCTAGATGGAAATCTTGACATATTTGGATGAGGAATTAAGATGCCTCCATTAGGAACCTAGAGACTCAAGTAGGGCAACTTGCAAATTCTCTCTCCAACGGGACCCATGGCACTTTCCCATTAAATGTGGACCAAAACCCAAAGGAAAAAGCAAAGGCAATCACCTTGAGAAGTGAGAAAAAGGTAAAAGAAGCTGAAAATGGTAAGAATTCTTCATAATTGGAGGAACCAACAATGGAGGTAAGTATTTTTGAACCTAATGTGAATATCGAAGTTCCTATTATTATTGAGAAAGGTAAAGGTAAGGAGAAACTTGTCCCTATTATTAATGAATCAAAATTACCTTACCCATCGTTAGCTAGAAAAGAAAAGTACAATGAATAGTTAGCTTAATTTTTAGATATGTTTGAAAAGCTGCATGTAAATTTATCATTTACTGAAGCTTTATTACACATGCCTAAATATGCTAAATTCATGAAAGACCTATATTCTAACAAGAAAAAGATAGAAGGGGTAGGAATGGTTTGATGAATTATTCAATTTGCAGGAAATTAAACTTGAGCGACATCAAAGAAACTCGAATGACACTACAATTTGTGAATAGGTTCGTGAAGAGGCCCAAAGACATAATAGAAGACTTATTGGTAAAGGTTGGAAATTTTGTATTTCCGGTAGACTTTATGGTGATGGATATGAAAGAGAACCATAAAGTTCCATTGATAGTAAGGAGACCATTTTTTAGCACAAAAAATGCTTTAATAGATGTGCATGGGCAAATGGTAACATTGAGGTTCAATGAGGAAGAGATGGCCTTTAATGTGAACAAGGTGATAAAGCACCCTTCCTATGATTGTGAAGAGTCCATTTATTTCATTAATGGTGTTCAATAATGTGTAGTGCTATTTTAATGGTAACATTGAGGTTCGATTATCTAAAAATTGTAGTGCTATTTTAATGAATAAAATTCCTAAAAAAATTAGAAGATTCAGGTAATTTTACCTTACCATATGAATTGGAAGGGAATTTTGTTGGACATGCTTTATGTGATTTGGTTGCTAGTATAAATTTGATGAATTATTCAATTTGCAGGAAATTAAACTTGAGCGACATCAAAGAAACTCGAATGACACTACAATTTGTGAATAGGTTCGTGAAGAGGCCCAAAGACATAATAGAAGACTTATTGGTAAAGGTTGGAAATTTTGTATTTCCGGTAGACTTTATGGTGATGGATATGAAAGAGAACCATAAAGTTCCATTGATAGTAAGGAGACCATTTTTTAGCACAAAAAATGCTTTAATAGATGTGCATGGGCAAATGGTAACATTAAGGTTCAATGAGGAAGAGATGGCCTTTAATGTGAACAAGGTGATAAAGCACCCTTCCTATGATTGTGAAGAGTCCATTTATTTCATTAATGGTGTTCAATAATGTGTAAAGGAAAAAAAAAAGAGATTTTACTAAATGTTAAGCTTTAAGGTTGTTTGATGCATTCAAAGAATAAGGAGCAAGTAGGATAAAGAGAGAAAGACCTAATAAAGGAGCTAGAGAAAGAGCATAATAAGGAAGGAACAAAGGAGGAAGAGACATCCCTCCAAAGGGAGAAAACATTACTCAACTTAAAACTCTTCCTTCACATTTAAAATATGTATTTTTAGAGGATAATGCAAAACTAGTAATTATGTCTTCACTTTTAACAGGTTTGGAGGAAGAAATGCTTGTAGAAGTGTTAAAGAAGCGTAAAAGAGCTATTGGTTAGGAGACATTAGATCTTAAGGGAATTAGCCCCAATTACTATATACACTGAATCCCTACAGAGAGTGATTCCAAGCTGGTGGTGTAACCCCAAAAGAGACTTAATCCAACAATGCAAAAAGTGATGAAAAATGAGGTACTTAAGTTGCTTAATGTAGAAGGATATCTTCCAAAGGAATCTACTTGGCAACAAAAGAAGAAGCTAAAAGTGGATGCAAGGCACTACCTTTAGGTGACCCATATTTGATTAAGATATGTCTAGATCAAGTGCTTAGGAGATGTGTTCTGGAGGAGGAGCAAGGGAATATTATAAGGTTATGTCATTGAGGAGAGGCTGGAGGTCACCATAGGCCAACTCGTACATTGGCAAAAATTTTACAATCAGGTTTCTTTTGGCCTACTCTTTTTGTTAATATTAAGTCTTTTATAGAGTCATATGATAGGTATCAACGTGTTGGAAGTTGAAATTTTTTATGTTTAGGGTATTGACTTTATGGGGCAATTTTTGAACTCATTTGAGTTTGAGTATATCCTAGTTATTGTAGATTATATGAGTAAATGGGTAAAAGTAGTGGCTACTAGGACATATGATGTTAGAGTTGTGCTTAAATTCACTTATTAAAATGTATACTCATATGAACTATGTAAGATAAACATGATAAGACTACTTCCACTTTTAAACATTGCTATCCTTTATTTATAAGGAGATCATGGCATGTTGTAAGGAACCAAAATGGGCCCTAGTAGAATGCAAGGGCAATTTTATGCTATTAAAATATAATTAAATATTATTGGATGAATTATTATGTTTTTCTTGACCTTTCGGCACTCTTTTGACTATATCTCGAGTTATAGAGCACAAAATTAGATGATTCAATTTGGCTTTGAAAATATACATCCATACTAAGATTTCATATGAAGAAACCAAGTTTGAAATATGTCTTTAACTAGGCTATATTTAAGCATAAATTTCAGAATAGTTTGCAGCCTAGTCACTAGGAACAGACCTTAGTATTTTGTAAATATCTTAAAATATAAAAATGCTATGGAGATGATTTTTGACGTTTTAGAAACTAGAAACATATTGTAATAAGTTGGTAGAAGATAACATTTGCTAAAAATGGCTTTTGGAAGGTCAAAAATTACATACAAGTCGAATTCAGAAAACTGCCTATGATAGAGGATACAATAGTCAAGTGATAATATAGTTTGAAGGCTAATTTAAAAAGGATGAAAATTTAGGGGTCAATTTTTTAATATGAAACTTGAAGGGTAAATTATGAAAAAGGGATATAAAGGAGAGGTTGATTTAAGAAAAGAAAAAAATGAGTGGAACATTGTGTGACATGCAAATAAATGAGAGAAATTTATGTAACATGCAATTAGTTAGAGGATTAAAAGAGATATTTGTGTGGGACATCCTGATGTCATTTTCCACTTAACTCACCATGCAAGCAATGTATTTAGGAGTATTTATAGAGGTTTGGTCGTCCATTTGAGAATGAAAAACCAGAAATTCTTTATCCCTTATTCTCTCATTTCCTTTGTATTCTCTCAAGCAAACCAAGTTAAATTCATGATGGTTAATCAAGAAGTATTTGTGTAACAACTATAAGGTAATTAATCTAATGAATTTAATCTTCTTCTTCTCCTTTTCATTCTCATTTTATTGAGGTAATGGTTGAGTATGGTGCTGGAGTTTTTGATTAAAAGGTGATGTTGGTTATAAAGGAGAAGAGGAGAGTAGAAACAAGGAAAATTTAAAGAAGATTTGAGTTGCATGTCCAGGTTTGGGAACTATTATTTCTTGAATGCATTAATATTGTGTTCATTATGGATTTTATAAGTATATTGACTTGAATTAAGATATTAGACATTAATGTGAAAGTGCTGTCCAGAAATTCGGATTGACCTCTAATGACTAATTTGATCATAAGTTGAGTTTTTGAACTCCGAATTTGATGTTACTAGATGGGTTAGAACCGGGACTTCTGTGCCTACAAATGTTATAGAAATAACAATAATGAAATTTTGCCTCTAACGTCCTCAAAATGCCCAAAATAGTAGCCTTTGAAAGAAGAAAAGTTAACGAATTTGAAATTCTGAGTTAAGTTTCTATGAACCAGTTTTAGAGTTTTGCGGATATCTCGAGTTTTATAGCTCCAATTTGAGAAATTTAAATTTCTAATTAAACTTAAGACATGGATTCATAGTTTTGTAAAAGAAACCTAACTGTGATTCTGTCCCTAAGTATTTTTTATTTTTACTTGAAATTCGTAGTGAGATGCTGTCTAGTTGTAGAGTGCAGGTTCCAGTATTTTTGAAATAATGTTCGATAGAGAAGTCTAAATCCTATGAGAAAAAATTCCAGTTAAAATAGACTTATAGGAGAAAAATTTTCAAGGAATGTTGGCTTAAATCTGTGCAAATTGTTTTCTATGAATTTTCTAATTCGTAACTAAAACTGATTTTGTTATTATGAATTGCTGTCTAGTGTTAACGAATAGCTTGTAGTATTTTTCTTATAACTCATGATAGAAAGCTCAAAATGCTATGACACAAAATTTCAGTTAAAATAGACTTATAGGAGAACAATTTTTGTGATGGAAGGTTGGCTCAAATCTGTGCAAATTGTTTTATATGAATTTTATAATTCGTAATTAAAACTGATTTTGTTATTATGAACTGCTGTCTAGTGTTAACGAACAGCTTGTAGCATTTTTCTTATAACTCATGATAGAAAGCTCAAAATGCTATGGAACAAAATTTCAGTTAAAATAGACTTATAGGAGAACAATTTTGGTGATGGAAGGTTGGCTTAAATCTGTGCAAATTGTTTTCTATGAATTTTCTAATTCGTAACTAAAACTGATTTTGTTATTATGAACTGCTGTCTAGTGTTAACGAACAGCTTATAGTATTTTTCTTATAACTCATGATAGAAAGCTCAAAATGCTATGGGAAAAAATTCCAGTTAAAATAGACTTATAGGAGAACAATTTTCGTGAAGTAAGGTTGGCTTAAATTTGTGCAAATTATTTTCTATGAATTTTCTAATTCATAACTAAAACTGATTTTGTTATTATGAACTGCTATCTAGTGTTAACGAACAGCTTGTAGTATTTTTCTTATAACTCGTGATAGAAGGCTCAAAATGCTATGGGACAAAATTCCAGTTAAAATAGACTTATGGGAGTACAACTCTTATGAATAAATTTTAGTTCAATTCTGTGCTTATTTTGTTCCATGAATTTTTCAATGTGGTCACACAAACTGTTTTCAATGACATTGCTGGTTGTATAATTATAGGTAATAATAGTGGTATTATAAATTTATACATGACTATGGTGTTAGATGATATATGTATATGATAAAAAGGTACGATAATATTATAATCTAAAGCTATAAGTGCATGAAAGTTTAGAAAATATAGTATGCAATAAGACCATGAAAAAGCATATGGATAATTACTTATTTTAATGAATATGATTATGCCTACATGCTAATGTCTACTGAATAACATGTTAAGGTAAATGATTACAGTATTATAAAATTACCATTGCTTAATTTGATACCTGAGTTTAATTGTGTATATATATATGATATTGCCATATTAAGCAATGGGTGTGAATAGATGACAAAGTATGTATATGACACTTATAATTACAAATATGTTATTATTTACCTAATTTACATAGCATAGATCATACTCGTATATTATAAATATAGATCATGCTCATATGATATGAATATAGATCATGCTTATATGTCTATCAATAAAGGATCATATGCATACATATTGATAAACATGCTTATAAGAATAAGCTTACTATATGCGAATGTACCTACAGGTATGTACATTTATGATTATGTATATGAGTGTATGAGCATGTAATTGCCCTATGAGATGGAAAATGTTTAGCATGAGTATGAACATGTGAGATGCTTAATGAGAACATGATCAAGTATATGATATGATGATTATATGTCATGCCTATATGTCATGATGCAAACTTATAGTCACACGAAATGGATGCGCTAATTATGTAACTTGGCTTATGAAATGTGCATATATCTGTTTATACACCAGAGAACTTATAGTTTTACAAGACTCTATATATGTACAAATAGTATACTATGAATAAAGTCTTAATATGTGAATTGAAAACGAATATAGTTCTGCCTGCAATAGAGTTTTAGATGTGGATAGATAGGCGCCTATCGGGAAATTGCAGCTGCCATAGTTCGGCTTAATTGGGTCCATAGTATGTATGATCCCGTTTGGATCATGAACAGCCCCGTTTGGGTTGATAGGCAACCCCGTTTGGGTCTGCTTGACCGGTCCACAGTATATTTGGCCCCATTTGGGTCTATAGATCCGATATCTTTGGATATCCTTCATTTTGATACCGATGTGTATCCATAGTTCCCGTTATCCACTGATAGAACTTAGGCAGTCTAAACTATAAGTATAGCACAGATATTAAAGTATAAAGTACATAGCAAGCATCATATAAGGGTTAAGGATATTGCTTGATTACATGTTTGACTGTATTTGCTTGTATTGTTTCATAAGTTTAAATAAATAAAGTTTACCAAGTAACACACGATATGTATGCTATTTATAGTTGGTTCCAAATATTCGAAATTGCTTAAATGAGTTAAATGCATGAAGAATTATCAGTAATGATACAATACAAGCATGCTAAGTTAATTGTTAAGCTTCTCAAATGCTTTTATTGTTTACTACATGAGGTTGTTAGATTTGTCAGGATTTTCTAATCCATTGATTATATGTTAAATAAATGTATATATTTAAAGTGTTTTGAGTGTGAGTGTGAGTGTGATTACTGATGAAGCAATGGTAATATCAAAATGCTTTAAAAGTTGAAAAAGATACAAGGTAAAGATATAATAGGTTAATAATAATAGTAAGTATTCCAACGAACGAGAATGCATCTCATACATGGAAAATATTATACATGTGTATAGGGAATAGAAATTATTTGAATACAGTACCATGTTTCTAAGATAGTTAAGTATATCCAAGTGATCACTAAGATTAAATTGTGGGAACTCATAAAGTATAGATAGAGTATATATATAAATATTTGTAAATAAGTGATAGAAATATGACTTAGTTAATAAATGTTTGGCAGTTGATTTGATATATGAATAATATAGTCATTAATGTTTGACAAATAATAATTCAAGTAATTGGTCAAGAGTAACATAAAGAAATCCAGAAAGTAAGCTTGATGTATAGGATTCAAGTATTGAATAAATATTGATAAAGGCATGAAATTGATAAGCAAAGAAAATATCAATAGGTGTTGTTATTGGTTCTAAGAATAGCATAAGAGAATATAGCACTGGGAGATTATAGTGAATATTGTTTATAATGATTAGTTTATTTGCTTTAAGATGTGTATATATGGGTTTTCATCTTGATGACCATTAAAAGGGGTCGTCCATATGTTTTTGTTCCCCACTAAGCTTTATAGCTTAGCACGGGTGTTTCATCCATATAGGTTGCAAGTAAGGATTTTTTTCTTAAGTTAATATCTGCAGTAGGATGGCCAACACAAGTGAGAGATTGAAAGTATAGTTTACTGTTGACTGCATTTTGTTTACAAGATTTTTATTTACTTTGACAAGGATGTGATGTACAAATGATTAATAGATATAAATGTTGTATTATATAAAAATATTCTTAAGTATATAGTAAAGTGTTAATAGTATAGTTTATATGTCGGATTTATGTTTGAAGTTTAAAACTATATATATATATATATATATATATTTCGAACATTAAACCTGGCAAGCTTGCTTAATTTTACAGGATATAGTGTTTACAGCTATGTAGCCGATAAGAGTGTTACACATGTATTTCCACAATATCACATATGTAAACAACATTTATCTTCTCATTATATTAAGCGCCTCTATTCAAAGTATACATGCCCACATATCTATATTTCCATATTTCTTTTAAACATATCATATGCTTAAGAATACTTTTGTTTATGATTATAAATTCATACTTGTATAAGCTGTGTTTTATCATACTTATATGATATATTTATAGAAACCATAATTATATGTAAATGAATATGCATGTCTACATCATAATTAAGTAAAAGCATATTTCAAGATTTAAACCCATTCACTTGTAATCACACTATGTTTATGCTATAAACACACATATACTCCATTAATAGCATTACTTCTTCATATATATAAAGTTGACATTTTAGCTATACCCAACATTAACCTCAATAGATTAATAATAAACATGTATATTCTTTAGTATAGTGTCATTTAGACATTCATGTATATATATATATTAGCCCAATCAAAGTTAGGTCATATAACTAAGTGCAATAACTTTAAGTTTTAATATGTAAACAACAAGATAGTATCATCATGCTATCTTAAATTCCAATATTCATTTATTATAGACATACATACCAATATTTCACAAGACAAGCATAGTCAATCAGCATAATATAACCAAGTAAAATTAATAATCCATATTTACATTTCAAGGTTGATGTCTAATACTATAATGTATTAGTAAATCAAATAAATCGATATTAATTAGCTATATTCCTAAGCACATAATTGCTTGGGCATATATATATATATATATATATATATATATATATATATATATATATATATATATATATATATATATATATATATATATATATATATATATATATATATATATATATATATATATATATATATATATATATATATATATATATATATATATATACAGAGTTTAATTTCAGCATCTTAATTATGTTCATTCGTGATGGTATCAGCATCTACATTTTCAATGTTTTAAACATGCATATACATGCACATTCAATTTAAGGTAATATACATTAAATGCATCCATATGAACAATTATGAACGTTCATATATACAACTTCCAGCATTCATGTCTATGTATTTATATATATTCATGTTTTCTTCTTCAATTTTTGAACTCTATATACATTTTATGGCATCAAATTTCATTTATAATACTTTAACATTTCATTATCAATTTCATAGTTGAATAATTGTATAACAATATACACTATCATTTGATTATATATATATATATATATATATATATATATATATATATATAAGCATAATTTCACATAACCATCCATGTACATGTTTTTAAACATACATGTATATACATAACATTTCAATCAAATAGTTTATATGCTACTTGTAAATCAGTGCACTTTCATGTATACATAGATTTAGCATAACAACATTTAACACTAAATATTGAAAATTCTGCCTTTAGAATTCTGCACAGTGGCAGAGTTTCAAATCCAACTTATATGTTATTTTTGACCTTAAAAACGTCACTTTTAGCAAATTTGTCCTTCTACAAACATGATCCCCTATGTTTCCCATTTTTAGAACATCAAAAATCATTTCAATATCGCTTTCAGAACTCAAGATATTTACACTTTATTAAATACTATTTCTATTAATAGTGCTATGTATAGGTCTGGAATTAAGCTAAAATTAGACAAGCTTAAGGACATAATTAGGCTTTACTTTCTTCATTAAAAGTATAGATTTAGAAGTCTATATTTTCCATAATTTAACCTTATAGTATTTCGTTCACTACACAAGGAGATATATCATATTTCCCACAATCTGTTCCAGAACCAAGAATAACAGCTCACTACAAATTCAAGTGAATATTTGGATAGTATAAAAACATATTTATCCCTAGGTATCTTCTGAAAAGTTATTTATATTTCTATCAAGTTTACATAGAATCAAACCTCACTCAATTATGACTTAAATACAAGGAGTTATGGTTAAAACATTGGTAACTGTTCAAAACTGCCTATACACTCAAATAGTTCACTTGTATGAATTTTTTGAGTTCCTTAACAATAGAATCAAGCCACAAATCCTTCTAATAAATTGTAGATAATTGAATTTAGTTTATCCATATTTTCAAATCACCTTAATCCAAGGTCTAAAACTCCAGATATGGACAAAACAAGCAGCCTGCATCACAAGAACCACACCCAATTTTTCCTCAACATTCAAGAACACGATTTTTTTCCTATATAAATCTCTTATTAACCCTAAATTACAATTAAAATTAAGTATTCCAATCAATAAAATTTATATCCACACACATGTATGAAGAATAAGTTCCCAAACCTGAAATTTACTCCTTCCTCTAAAAATATCTTCTCCTTGATCTTCTTCTTTGAAATTATGATTCAAAATCCTTTGATCACTCACATGCAATTGATTTTTCCTTGTAGATCATTTAAGAGAGAATAAATAAGAAGCTTAGGAGAGAAGAAGCCACCCCAAGCTAAGAACATAGCCGCTCCTACCATTTCTCTCTCTTAAATGTGATCTTCCACTATATAAAGATGAAGGGAAAAGTTCCCTTTGAGTCCCTTAACAATTTGCATGTAATGAAAATACCCCACTTCCTTAATTCCTTTGACATTGGCCCCTAGATTATTAATCTCTTTTAATTGGACCTCAAATAAATTTATTTTATTACATTTGGCCCTATTTTTTTTAATTAACTCTTTACTCCTCTGACACTTAAGAATATCAATCCATTAGGTCTTAACTTATAATAATTCATCTAATTAAGCTTAATTAGACTTTAATAACATATTAATATCCTTGAATTATATTAGGGCCTATTTTGGGTCCTTACATATTTTTAGTTTGGTTCACTTGTATTGATGCATGGTTATATTCTGAATTTGAGATAATTATGTGGTGATATGAGTGAAACAAGACTAAAAAAAGTTGAACTAAGAATAGATTAAAGTTAAATTTCTTGAAAAAGAGTTTAATGGATGTTTAGGAGTTAATAAAGTGGATCTTTATGCTATAAGTTTTGAATTGTTCCTAACAAGAAGGTTTAATGCTTAGAATGATATTTTTAATAAGATATCTAAATTTATTATTGGTTTTTCATAATCACTTGTATTAATTTTAATTGAGTAATTGCAATATAACTTAAGGTGTATTGTCATTTAGCAGAAGTTATTTTTATTATTGAATTTATCACCTTTTACATCTTGCTTTGTTTAAGTTTTAGTTTATTTGCTTAAATTTTTGTTTATTTATTTTAGTTTCATTATTTTAGTTATTCATTTTAGTTAACTCTTCATCACTATAAACTTGGGAATTCTTTCATTGTTTGCACACAATTTTCATTCTAAAATCTAAAATGCATAGCACTTACACATTTTTCTTAAAATTGATATTTGGGATCTTAATTATATTTTTCTATATTATTGGTCGATCTAGTACACTTACTAGATAATGGTCAATTTTCCTATCCAAGGTAATTAGTTGGTTGCAGTAATGCAACCTCTCGATTCTTACACCACTGTTAGTCATAAAAGAAATATAAAACCAGCTATTGTGATAAAAACTCTATTTGTAAACAAGTTTGGGTCAGAATCTGTTTCAAAGAAAAAAGACGCTATTCATCCATTTAACATTAGTACTAAAGAAAAACTAATTTTTTTTAAGCTACCAAATTTACTTCTTGGGTTGATGTGGGTTAGCTTAAAAATAACTCCAAGTAAACTAAATAACAATCTTGATTTTAACATTTAAGTTTGTTTTTGTTTTTACAATTGTAATTTATTTTGTTTTGTTTCTTTTTAGGGACAAAGACAAAGTCTATAATGTAAACCATAGAGTTTTTCCAGAATATTTTCATTATGGTATTAAAACTGTAGACTAAAAGATACAGGGGTATTATTTAATGTATCTTGAAAAAAAACTTACAAATTTGGTATATATGTATGTATGTATGTATGTATGTATGTATGTATGTATATTGTTAATTAACATTTATATTTAAGCATAAGTAACAAATCATATCATCAAAGTTGAATACACTATAGTCAAAAAGATGAATATAGTGTATTCACAAACTGAATGTAGTCTATTTATCTTGAAAGAAATCGGATATATTATACTCACTTTACACAAAACTAAACTTTGACCAAAACTAAATACAACATATTTAGTTTTAATCAAAACTGAATATATTTTATTAAATTTACATAAAACCGAATTCAATTTTTTATTATGGTATCATGATTTCCTTATTTAAATTTATTTGTTCCTTTTTCAGCATTTGGATGTAATTTTTACTATTTAAAGAAAAGGGGGAAGTATGATGAAATTAATGTTCTTTCACTAAAATTGATAGCCTAGTTGACCAATTTATTCAAGGAGCATATATTATGTATAATGAAAAAGATAAGAATACTTCATTTATGAATGTCGAGCATGTGGTGGTTGATTATATTATTGGAAATTTGATGTTGTATAATACACCATGGGTGTGAAAAAGATCAGGATGCTTCATTTATGAATGTTGAGCATGTAGTGGCTGATTATATTATTGGAAATTTAATGTTGTATAATACACCATAGGTGGAGGTGGATCATGTATTTTTCCCAATCAATGTAGATGGCTTCAATTGGATTTTGGGTAGGCTGTCAATTAAGAAAAGAAACTTTTTATATATGATTCTTTGTGTTCATAAAAAAGGAAATCGAAAATTGAGTGGACAGTGAATGCATATAGTGATTTTATTCTATCTTTTTTTGATCTTATGGATTTTTACAAAGGAAGAAATGATATAGAAGATATATAGAATAAGAAGAAAATCATCCAATTGAGATTGAGTATGTTCAAAATCTTGCTACACAACAAGACTAGTATATTTTATATGTCTTTTGAGTTCATATGTTCTGTTAATATTTTCATTAGAATAGAATGATTTTAATGTTTTTTAAGTGATTGTGGAATTTTTATAACAGCATTTTTTGAATATTTCATTGAAGAGAAGACAGTTCTATTAAATTTCAATATAAAGGATTATACAAATAGATTAAGTAGTATTGAAAATGATAGTGAGAATGATAATTTAAAAAATATAGAAGGTGAAAAGAAGGAAATTGAACGAGAAAAATGTTAAACACAAAATAGAAATAGATTAGTTTTTTGAGATTTTTATATATACAAAGATTGTATAATTAAATTTTTCATATACACATTTTTTTAAATGTACATATTTTTTTAAAAAATTTTTGTTGTCCTTATAATTTATTTACAAATTATATTCAAAATACAATGCATTAGGTTGATCAAAAATGAATACAATATAATTAAATAATGTATTAATTTTGCCAAAAGTGAATAAAATATAATTAAATTTTTTATATATTCATATTTTTTTAGTTTTGAGTAAAAAATGAACACATTGTATTCTGTTTTACAAAATCGTAACACTGTATTAGGTTTTATTTGAAGTTAATATAGTGTAATAACTTTTTAGGAAATGTGTATGCATTATATTTTAGTTTGAGCAAAACTAAATACAGTTCATTAGATTGTCATAATTGAATATGTAACACCCTATTAACATGTATGCTTTTCGTACATGGTATAGATGTCATGGTGATGTTGTATGCTATTATAGTAATGGGTTGTACAAATTGGTGATTAGCATCTTAGATTTCATTTCTTAGGTTCCAGTTCATAATTAAGGTTGCTAGGTTACTATTCATTTGGTCTAAATTTCGGCAGCATAACGGCTTAAAAATCATGCTATCCAAACCTACGAATTTGAAATTTGACACTCCCAATAGTCAACCTTCGCCTCCAATACTCCATTTATATACATAGCACTTCTAAAAGTCATTCCTCATTCAACATCATGGCATGATCATACATTCACAAGTTCATATATGCATACATATATTCCATATACATTCGTTCTCAATTAGCATTATCAATTCAAGTAATAATTTACATGTCATAATTCAAAAAATAGTCTAATACAAAAGTGGTTTAAACTCGTTCCCAAAAATGTAACACATGTACATGCCTTCGAACTTCGCTTTCTTCAAATCCTTTATGTACCTATCACCACGCGTAGTCAACAAAATCATGTGCTACGCAACAATATTTTCTAGTAATGGATACAACTACATAAAATTTTATTTAATATAATTATTTTTATTTAATTACCTTTTTGCCCCTTAATATTACTTTTATTAATTTAACTTAATTAGCTTGTTTTATTACCTAATTTAATAGTCAAGTCTTATTATGCTTATTTTTCTTATTAATTACTATAATATTTTTACTTGAATATAAAATTACGATTATGTCCCTAAACTTTTTATTTACCTTATTTGACTTTGTTTGACTTCCATTTTGATTCTTTTGACTTTCTTTGACATTAATTTAATCTAGATGCAAAATTACCTTTTTGGTCCTCATGTTTGCCTGTAAAAGTGGAAAATTGCATTTTAGTTCCTAAACTTTTCATTATTTATGGTTTTGCCCTTATGCCTTATTTGACTCTTTTAATCACCTTTTTTATGCCAAATTATTGTTTTACCCCTAGTTTATCATGTAATTATCATTTTACCCTTTTTAACATGTTAATCTCATTTTTCACATTATTTCTTATTTATTTAGATTTATGATTTATTTTATGTAAAAATTTACCATTTAATCCCTATTTTCTTGTATAATTACCATTTTGCTCCTAGTAGTAGACTGGTGAAAAATTCTCAAACCGGATATGCGAGACAAGGACTATATGACTTTATGAGTATACTGTACGATTATATGAGTGAGGTGACAACTTAAATGTAGCCATTCCTCGTTAACAATTTACTGTATAATTCTACTGCGGTATATGGGTCCTTATGGCTACCCATTATATCCTAAGGTCCTGGATCACCCACTATATACTAAGGGTAATTAATTATTATACATTGTATTGTATTTTCTATTATGTTTATCATAGTATACCTATTATATATCATATTATACACCTTTATTTTTCATGCATTCATCCATAATATATACAAAACCATAATGTATATAAGAAATAACATATAAACGTGATGAAAATATGTCATTATCTTTAGGTAAGCAATTCAGCCTCATTACGACATTATACCTACCATATATTTTCTTACTCCATTTTATGTCATACATGTTTCTAAGATTAAATTATATGTATTTATGCTAACTTGTACCTATTTTACCTTAATATTTCTTTGATACCTATAAGTACACCATTATGTTTACATACTAACTATTATGTCCTTACATTATTTTTTACCCAAATCAACCATAATGTGTTTCTTCATCATTACATTACTCAATTTATAATTAATATGTCAATTAATGTCAAAATATAACATTATGCAACTTAGGATACAATTCGGTCATGATTTGTCTTCTCACTTAATGCTTGATTCCTTTATAATTTCATGCTTATTTCATACTAATTCATCATTTCACAAGGTCCTCTTAAATTATTTTCCATTATTTCTTAAGTTCTTTTAGTTACATAATGTAATTCTTATGGAAAATTAAAAGATTAAATGAAATTAAGTGTAGAAAATGCATCCACTAACCTTAATGAAACTTGAAATCACCTAATCTTGCTTTCCTTGGCCTTCCTCCTCTTTATTCTTGTCTTCTTCTTGTATACCATCTTTAGGCCAAATTTTAGGGAGAATAAATCATGAGTGTGTGTTCTAAATTTCAACACCTAAATGCACTTTTAAAGAGGAGAACAAAGCCCATTCGGTGGAATCACAAAGTGATTCTATCGAATGCACTTATTTGAAGAACAAAGCAGGGTTATTCGGTGGTTTAAAAAACTTATTCCACCGGTTCAAGTTAAGTTCGCTGAAAGAAGAAGTCTTCTATCAATTAGGAAGTTTGTTGTTGCTCGAATTAGGAAGTTTAGGTGAATTAAAACTTCTTGTTTTGCTGCCTCTACTTTGCCCATAAAAGGAAGACTCAAGACACAAGTAGAGGGGGGTCGATTAGAGAGAGTCTTTAGTATATTGTTTTACGTTTCTATAATTTTCTTTTAACTCAGTTTTCAGCATTAAATTATGAAGTGTGAGTAGTTTTCCTTAACTTTTGCTAAGGATACTTTAATCATTAATCTTTTGTTGTGATGACTTAATTGAGCTTTAATGCTTACCCAAGTTAATTATTTCTCGATTTTGAGCATATTCTTATCTTTGATTGTGTTTGGATTAATTGTTGGTTTATTAGTTTAAATAACTAGCAGTTAATTTAAGCATCATTAAGGATTTGCATGTTCTTGGATTAATCTTTTGAATCAATGCATGATTGTTTTCTATTTTGAGATTATTATGTCTTGGTAATTTTGATTAATATTAAGAGAGGAGGAACCGAGAATATACAGGAATTGAATTTTCTTAAAAAAGAGTTTAATGAAAGTATAGTAAGTTAAACTAAATTTTTATGCTAAATTTTAAAATTTTCATAACAGGGAGTTTGATATTCAAGAAATATATTCTTGATTCAAGGTATTAGGTCTTATTCATCTAGTTTTCTATAATTACTTGTGTTTTTAAGAATTTAAGTCATTGCAATAAAAATTTAAGGTGGATAGTCCTTTAGTGAAAGTTGCTTTTAAATATTGATTGTTCCTTTGTTTTAATTTACTCTGGTTATTTAAAGTCAATTGCTTTGATTCAGTTTTTAATTTTCATCGTAACTTTTGGGATCTCTTCTCTCTCTCTACACATAGTTTTCATTCTAAAATTCAAAATCTTTTTCATGCACACACAAGTTTCCCTTGGGTTCAATATTTGAGGTCTTAATCTTTATTTCCCTATATTGCTAGTCGATCTAGTACACTTGCTAGACACCAGTCAAATTTTTATTGCTATTACCAGGGAATACATTGGTGTGTGTTATTTATTTTTTAGTTTTATAGTGAATTTTGTGTGTTTCTTATCTCCTCTTATCTATTTCTATTCTAATTTTGTTTGCTATTTGTGCAAGTGTTAGTAGTTTATGATAAGGAATCGACCAATATTACCTATTGACCCTGAAATTTATAGGATATTTCATAGGATTAAAAAGTTGAAAGATAACATGAATTTAGAATATCATGGAATCCTTAGAGATCCACCTCTCATAATAGACCCACCAGCTAAGGTGGAAGATCCACAATATAGGAATGAGCAAGGCAATTATCAACCCTAAGGGAATAGATTTAGACCTAGAACAATTAGGGATTATGTTGTTCCTAGGTGGAATGAAGAACATAAAACTATTAGCATCCCTCATAACCAACCATTTGAGTTTAAACCTGCTACCATCACTATGGTGCAAAGAAATCAATTTTTGGGTTCAAAAATAGATGATCCTGCACAACACCTAGATATGTTCTTAGAAATAAGTGACACGATTCAAATACCAAATGTGTCCACTTGATGCCATTAGACTTAAACTGTTTCCTTTTATCCTCACAGGTAAAGCAAGGGATTGGTTGCAAATGATTCCAAACCAATCTACCCAGTCATGGCAACAAATGCAAGAAAAGTTTTTGTGTAAATTCTTTCCACCCACCAAAACTGCTCTCATTAGGGAAAAACATCAATGAATTTCAGCAGTTATATGATGAGCCATTTTAATGAGGCTTGAGAAAGATTTAGGAGATTATTAAAAAGCTATCCACACTATGAATTTGTTGTTTATCAATTGATGCATATTTTTTATACAGGTGTGAATCGAGTTACATGATCTTTACTGGATGCAGCATTAAATGGCAGCTTCATAAACAAAATTCTTGAAGAAGCATTCCTGCTTCTTGATGAGATGAGAACTAATGATGCACAATGGGGTAGCTTAAAAGCCACTCAAAAGAAACAAAGAGTTTATAGCATAGATGATTTTGCCATGATAAATGCTAAATTAAAATTGTTAACTAAAGAATTGAATGGTCTAAAAGTTTAAAATGTTTCTGCTTTGTCTAATAAAACTTATTTTTATGCAGGAAATCAAGGGGCTATGTAAGGAAATCAAGGGCTATGTAGAATGAGGAAGGAGTAGTAGAGGATGTGAATGTTTTAAATCCCTATAGCAATACCTATAACCCGGGATGGAGGAACCATCCAATTTTGCATGGAGAGAAGGTAATCAAACTTCTACATCAAATTCTCAACCTAGACCTCCTTTCAATCAAAATTTAGCTTCCAATAACCATCCTCCATACCAAAATTTAGCACAACCACACTACACTTCTAACCATCAAACACTACCCTATCAACCACCCGAATTTCAAAAAACACCACCCCCACAAGAAAAGAAAACAAGCTTAGAAGAAATGCTTGCCAATTTTATGTCCAACCGAACTGCCTATATGTCTAGTCAATATGCTAGGTGGAAATCTCAAGACATTTAGATGAGAAACCAAGATGCATCCATTAGGAATCTAGAAAACCAAGTGGGATAACTTGCTAATTCATTGACTAATAGAGCTCAATGGATATTTCCATCTAATGTATATTGTAATCTAAAAGAGAAAGCTAAGGCAATCAATTTAAGAAGTTGGAAAGAGGTACAAGAAACTAAAATTGGTAAGAGTACTTCTAAAGTGGTGGAACCAATAATGGAGGTACGTATTTCTAACTCAAAAATTGTTGATGAAATGCCTCCTATTGTTGAGAAGAATAAGGGTAAGGAAAAATTGGTATCTACTGTGCTTGATGAATCTAAACTACCTTTTTCATTTTTAGCTAGAAAAGAAAAGCAAAATAAGCAATTAAATAGATTTTTAGACATGTTTAAAAAGTTGCATGTAAATTTACCATTTACCAAAGCTTTATTACACATGCCTAAATATGCTAATTTTATGAAAGAATTATGCTCTAACAAGAAAAAGCTAGAACGTATAGGAACGATCCAATTATGTGAAAATTGTAGTGCAATCCTAATAAACGAAATCCTTGAAAAACTAGAAGATCCTGATAGTTTTACATTGCCGTACGAATTAGGAGGAAATTTTGTAGGATATGCATTATGTGATTTAGGTGCTAGCATAAATTTAATGCCATATTTTATTTGTAGGAAATTAAATTTGGGAGACATGAAAGAAATTCGAATGACATTACAATTGGCAGATAGATCATTAAATAAGCCTAAAGGAATTATTGAGGATTTGTGGTAAAAGTTGGAAACTTTATATTTCCAGTTGATTTTGTGGTTATGGATATGGAAGAAGATAGAAGAATGCCTCTAATAGTTGGAAGACCATTCTTGAACACAGCAAGAGCTTTAATAGATGTTCATGGGCAAATAGTCACTTTGAGATTTAATGAGGAGAAAAGGGTGTTTAATGTAAATAAAATTATGAGACATCCATCCTATGATTATAAGGAATCAATTTGCTTTGTTGATGAAGTCCAAGAGTGTATAGAAGCAAAGCAAGAGAAAATCATTTTGGATGATGAGCTAAAGAAATGTCTAATGCACCCAAAGAATGTAGATGAAGTGGAAACAAGAGAAAAAGAGATAATTCAGGATTTAAAAAGAGAACATAATGAAAAAGGACATATGGATGATGTATTATCCCCTCTTAAGGGAGATTCTAAACTTAAAACCCTTTTTTTCTCATTTAAAATATGTGTTTTTTAGAGAAAAATGTAAAACCAGTAATTATATTTTCTTTGTTGACAGGTTTGGAAGAAAAGATGCTGATTGACGTACTTAAGAAGCATAAAGGAGCTATTAGCTGGGAAACATCTGATTTAAAGGGTATAAGCCCGGTTATTATACACACCAGATACCAATGAAGGATAATTTCAAACCGATGGTGCAACCCCAAAGGTGACTTAATCCCGCTATGCAAGAGGTGGTGAAAAAAGAGGTACTTAAACTCCTTGATGCAGGTATTATCTATCATATCTCTGATAGTAGTTGGGTTAGTCCAGTTCAATGTGTGTTTAAAAAGGGGGAAATGACTGTAATCACTAATGAAAAAGATGAATTAATCCCAACCCATACTATAACAGAATGCCAAGTGTGCATAGATTATAGGAGATTAAATAATGCCACTAGAAAGGATCGTTTTTCTTTACCCTTCAATGACCAAATGTTAGAAAGATTAGTGGAAATAGATTTTATTGCTTTTTAGATGGATATTCAAGGTATATGCAAATACCAATAGCCTTAGAGGACCAAGAAAAGACCATATTTACATTCCCTTATGGTATATTTGCATATAGGAGGATGCTTTTTGGTCTTTGTAATGCCCCCGCTACATTTCAAAGATGCATGATGGTCATTTTTCATGATTTTATTAAAAAATTTATGGAAGTTTTTATGGATGATTTTACACTATATGGTCGTGATTTTGAATCATGTTTAAATAATCTTGAATTGGTTTTGGAAAGATGTAAAGAAACTAATCTTGTTCTGAATTGGGAAAAATACCATTTCATGGTAAAAGAAGGGATAGTTCTGGGGCAAAAATTCTCTAAAAAAGGAATTGAGGTAGATAAAGTAAAAATTAATGTTATTGATAAATTACCTCCTCCTATAAGTGTTAAAGGTATTAGAAGTTTCCTTGGTCATACGGGTTTTTATCGTTATTTTATTAAAGATTTTTCTAAAATTGCTAAACTGCTATCCAATTTGTTGATGAAAGATACTGCATTTAACTTTGATGATGAGTGTTTGCAGGCTTTTAACTTGTTGAACCAAAAGCTAATCATAGCGCCTGTCATTGTATCACTCGATTGGAGTTTACCATTCGAGATCATGTGTGATGCTAGCGACTATGCTGTGAAAGCGATTTTAGGCCAAAGGAAGGAAAAGATTTTTTATACTATCTATTATGCAAGCCACACACTCATCAAAGCTCAAGTCAATTATACCACCACAAAGAAAGAATTTCTAGCAATTGTATTTTCTTTTGACAAATTTCAATCTTATCTCCTAGGTTATAAAGTCACAGTCTGAACGGATCATGTAGCATTAAGGCACTTTTTTGCCAAAAATAATTCCAATCCAAGACTTATCCGCTGGCTATTGCTTTTACAAGAATTTGATGTCGAGATTAAAGACAAGAAATGAGCTAAAAACTATGTGGAAGACCATCTTTCTAGACTCAATCATGCCAATATTGAAAAGGGAGAAATATTTGATTTATTTCCTAATGAATATATTGGTGCAATTTATGCTTGCAACTTTGTGACTCCATGGTATGCTAATATAGCTAATTTTCTTGTAGGAGGTTATCTTCCCAAAGATTTCACTTGGCAACAAAAGAAAAAGCTACAAGCAGATGCCAAATACTATCTTTGGGATGATCCATATCTAATTAAAATTTGTTCGGATCAAGTACTTTGAAGATGTGTTCTAAAGGGAGAATAAAAAGACATCATGAGATAATGTCATGATGGAAAGTTGGAGGACATCATGGACCTAATCATACGGTATAAAAGATTCTCCAATCAGGTTTTTTTGGCCTACTCTCTTTTCGGATATTAAATCATTCATTGAGCTTTGTGATAAATATCAAAGAGTAAGAAATATTTCTAAAAGAGATGAAATGACTTTGAATAACATACTTGAAGTGGAAATTTTTTATGTTTGGGGTATAAATTTTAAGGGGAAATTTCCAAACTCACTTGTATTTGAATATATTTTAGTTGTTGTAGATTATGTGAGTAAATGGGTAGAAGCCATAGCAACTAGGACTTGTGATGACAAGGTGGTGCTTGAATTTATTAGAAAACATAATTTTACTAGATTTGGAGCACCAAAAGCCATTATAAGTGATGGAGGCAAGCACTTGGTCAACTATTAATTTAAAACATTACTCATAAAATTTGGTGTTAAGCACAAGATAACAATCCCATATCACCCTCAAGCAAATGGACAAGTAAAAGTGTCTAACAGGGAGTTAAAATCAATCTTAGAAAAGATTTTTCATATTTCTAAGAAAGATTGGTATTATAGGTTGGATTAGGCTCTTTGGGCCTATAGAACTGTATTTAAAACTCCTATAGACATGTCTCCTTTTAAAATTGTCTTTGAAAAATCTTGACATTTACTGGCTGAATTGGAACATAAAGCATATTGGGCAACAAAGTATCTTAATTTTGATTTGAGATGTGTAGGAGACAAGAGAAAGATACAACTCAATGAACTAAATGAAATTCGGCGATGGTCATATGACAATGCAGCAATTTATAAAGAGAAAATGAAATATTGGCATGATAAGCATTTGAAATATAAAGAATTTATTCCTGGTATGATGGTGTTATTATATAATAATAGGTTACATTTGTTTCCAGGTAAACTGAAATCCAGATGGTTGAGGCCTTATCAAGTTTTGTCTGGTAATAAATTTGGCTTGGTAACTATATAAAGTCTAAAAGATGGCAGGGAGTATAAAGTCAATAAACATCGATTGAAGCCATACTTTGAAGGAGGAATGGAGGTGGTTGAAGCAATGTTGGTATTTCAAGAATAGCATTAAAGGCACAAAGTCTAGCTGACGACTTGTTAAACTCAGAACTAATTTCTTTATCCCGTGTAGTTTACTTAATGCATTAACTTTGTTTGTTTTCAGTTGGTTTCTTTGTGTGTTTTGTTTTTATTTATGTTGATTATTCCAGTTTTAGTTTTAGGAAATGCTTTGTGAAGTGAGATCAATTTCCTAAGAAAGCAAGAAAGTGATGCAGTTTTTAAAATGTAAAATGAGTGCAATTTAGCAAGAAAACCAATCTTATGGAAGAGCTTTTAACCTAGAGTTGTTGCATGGAGTATAATGTATAGTTAGCAATAAGAGATCAATTTAGAGAAGGAAGATTGCATGAAGACAAGTCAAATGTGTGCTAAAATATTTAGACTATAGTTGAATTACTATGATTTGAATAAGCATGTGGGGCATTTGATGACAGCAAGTTGATACCGACCATGAGTTTTTCCTTAGCTAATAGAATTTTGTGTCTATTGTTGCAGCAGAGAAGCATTCGATGGAATGCCTTTTGATCCCACCAAATAAGAGTGTGTCAAAATTTATGCTTCAATTCATTAAAGTATGGTCGTGTAATCCAGTGATGGACCATTCGGTAGAATCAATTTTGATTCCACCGAATGGGACATCATAATTCGATAGAATGGCTTCTGATCCCATCGAAAGGTGTTTTCCATATGTGTGCTTTGTGTTTTGTGTTGATTTTTTGGGCTTTGAAGGCAGTAGAGGACCATTCGATAGAATGAGAATCCTCATCCCACCGAATCCACCATAAATAGTCCAACTTCACACACATTCCACCAATTGCTCATTTTCTCTTGGTTTTTCACTTTCATTCTCCCTCCACTCACTTAAGCATTCTATCAAATCAAGTTCTCTTGTGTAACTTTCTTCTGAATTTAGTTGGTCACCATCTTTTTCATCACAAGTAAGTGTTTTATTGCTTTTAATTTCATCATTTGGCATACAAATTCATGGCTTACATTTGTGAAATTGGGCTATGTTCTTCATAAGATTTCCCTTTTACTGCTTTCTATTGTTAAAAATTGAGATGCTCAATGTCATTGTTGATAAATTATGTGTTAATGACCAATTTTTAGGTTTTTAAAGTTTTGAGATTTCATATTATGTAGGCTTGTGAACTTGTGCACATAACATGTTTGATGAAATGTCTCAAAGAATAAATTCACTACCTAGGCCACGATTTTCAATCTCATTACTTTGATAAATCATTCTTGCATTAACACATATTGTTATGATGTTTCATTGATGCATATTTTTCACCATCTTTTTGCACTAATTTGGTCAGCTATATCCTTTGCTTATCTATTTTGTTTAATGGACTTTTACTTGGTTGTATCTTTTCAGTGAGTTCCAGGAAAGCAAAGAAGGTTGACACATCTAAGGCATTAAAGAAGGATAAGGCAGTTAAAATTGCAGCACCAGCTGAGCCATCTAAGAAGTCTAAAGAAGTGGAAGCATTAACATCTAAGAAGTCTATTCCTGCCTATATTGAAGAGGACAAAGCTGAAATGTTTGAGTATTTCAAGCAACTCAAATATGTCAAACCTCTTTACTCAAAGGAGTTTTTTTTATTGATATCCCGGATGGAAATCTTTTATTGCTATGAACAGCAACATTCTGAGAGGGGGGTAGATCTTATCCAAAGCAATTTTGCAGGAAGTTGAAACTTTCTTCACTCTTTTTCATTTAAGCATTTTAGTTTTTGTTTTTTTTAGTTTGGTGTGTTTTTACTGTTTTGTTAACTTTAGGTATTGTTAAATGTTGTGTAAGCACCTTATCTTTTAACTTTCACTTAAACTTTCGTATGCACTAGTTGTTCTTAAATTTTGAACATATTGAACTTTAAACTTAGAATGTACATGAGTTAAAATTCTTAGGTTAGTAATAGAACAAGTAAGTTGTTTAATGAATTTTAGTTAGAATAGCATTTGAACTTGGCATATATTTGTTAGTTTCCAAAATCTTGAGCACATTAGACCAGTTTTTGAACTCAAAGAAAAACCAATGCATTGAAATGGTTGAATAAGGAATTTTAGAACACTAAAACCTTTCTCATCACCCTTTGAAGTATAGAAACAACTCATTGCAACTTAAAAAATGATCTAGGCAAATTTTTCTTGTTGAGCCTAATTTAGATTGTTTTCCTACCCTAATACATATTTTTGACCATTGTTAACCCACTTTAAGCTTAAAAAGACATGCTTAATGCGTGTCATATTAATTTTTTTTGCTACATCATTAAGTACCATATAACCTAAAAGCCTTTATCTTCCCTTAATAGAGTTGTCACTCTAGCTTTGGATAGATTATTAGAAATATGACTAATTCTTTTATGGGAATAGCAAGTAAGTGGGATTAATAGAAAAAGTTAGTTTTGAAATCACATTTTTATACCGCCAAATAAAAAAGAAGAAAAAAGAAAAAGAAAAGAAAGATTGAAAATAATAAAGTTTATGGCAAGTTCTTAAGTGTGGGGTAATTGTTGCAAATATTAGTTTTCTTCTTCTATTAAAGAATTGCAGTCTTATTTCTTAACTGTTCTCAGTAAGTAAAATAATATGGAGACAAGAGTTGTGAATATAAAGCATTGATTTATTTAAGGCATTGAGTGGCTAACTCTTTTTTAATATCTTTTATCCTCTCTTTGTTAACCACTACCTTAGCCCCATTACAACCATTAAAAGACCTATGTGATTTTAAGTTGTTTTTGAGTTGTTTTAGCGGAGATGACCTCCAGGTTCTAGAGCTAAAGGAGAGGCCTATGGTGTTTCTAGAGTTTCAAATGCGAAACCATTTGTACATTTAGGTGTACGTTTATTCTAAAGCTTGGCTATGTAATTGCATTGGTGTTTTGGTTTTGAAAAGAGATTAAAATGTTTTGGTCTTGCACACACACAAAAGAACTAGCTCATATTGTCTTGTTTAAAGCTATTCTGATTTAAATTTTGTTAATTGCTAAACTTAATTTTGAATGGCATATTTCTTGGTTAAAGTTTGATAAATATGAGAATGTGGTTGGTTCAAGTTTACTTGAGGGCAAGCAAAGGCTAAGTGTGGGATATTTGATAAGTGTGTATTTGATTATGTTTTTAAGTGTTTTTAGTATTGGGTTTGTTTTATAGGATTTTAGTTAATTTAGAGTTTAATTTGTGATTTGAGAGCTTAATTGTGTTTAATTATGTTTTTAGGTGTGAACTTGAAAGAAAAGGGAAAAATTAAAGGACTGGAAGGGTAATTTGCAAAAACAAGAGCCAAACATTAAAGAATTGCATCGTATGGAGTCCAATAAAGGACCATTTGGTGGAATCACTTTGTGATTCTATCAAATGGCTCTTTTAAAGAGGAGAACAAAGCCCATTTGGTGGAATCACAAAGTGATTCTACCAAATGCACTTATTTGAAGAACAAAGCAGGGTCATTTAGTGGTTTCAAGACTTATTCCACCGGTTCAAGATAAGTTCACTGAAAAAGGAAGTCTTCTATCAATTAGGAAGTTTACTGTTGCTCAGATTAAAAAGTTTAGGTGAATTAAAACTTTTTTTTGTTGCCTCTGCTTTACCTATAAAAGGAAGACTCAAGACACAAGTAGAAGGGGGTCAATTAGAGAGAATCTTTACTTATTGTTTTACGTTTCTGTAATTTTCTTTTAACTCAATTTTTAGCTTTAAATTATAAAGTGTGAGTAGTTTTCCTTAACTTTTGCTAAGGATACTTTAATCCTTAATCTTTTGTTGTGATGACTTAATTGAGCTTTAATGCTAACCAAAGTTAATTATTTCTCGGTTTTAAGCATATTCTTATCTTTTATTGTATTTTGATTAATTGTTGGTTTATTGGTTTAAATAACTAAGAGTTGATTTAAGCATCATTAAGGATTTGCATGTTCTTGGATTAATCTTTTGAATCAATGCATGATTGTTTTCTACTTTGAATGATTATGTCTTGGTAATTTTGATTAATATTAAGAGAGGAGGAACCGAGAATATACTGAAATTAAATTTTCTTGAAAAAGAGTTTAATGAAAGTATAGGAAGTTAAACTAGATTTTTATGCTGAATGTTAAATTGTTCTTAACAGGGAGTTTGATATTCAAGAAAGGTATTCTTGATTCAAGGTATCAGGTCTTATTCATCTAGTTTTCCATAATTACTTGTGTTTTTAAGAATTTAAGTCATTGCAATAAAAAGTTAAGGTTAATAGTCCCTTAATGAAAGTTACTTTTAAATATTGATTGTTCATTTGTTTTAATTTACTCTGGTTATTTAAAGTCAATTGCTTTAATTTCGTTTTTAATTTTCATCATAACTTTTGGGATCTCTTCTCTCTCTCTACACATTGTTTTCATTCTAAAACTCAACATCTTTTCATACACACACAAGTTTCCCTTAGGTTCAATATTTGGGGTCTTAATCTTTATTTTTCTATATTACTAGCCGATCTAGTACACTTGCTAGATACCGGTCAAACATCATGGATTCTCTCTAATTTTGGTGGTAGCTTTAACCTGTAGGCAACTATTCCGACCAGCTGCAATATTTCATGTGGACCAATGAATCTGGGACTGACCTTACCCTTCTTACCAAATTGCAGAATCTTCCTCCATAGAGAAACTTTTAGAAATACTTTATCACCCACATTGAACTTTATGTCTTTCCTCTTTAAGTTAGCATAGGACTTTTGTCTATCTACTGCAACCTTCAAATTATCTTTGATTAATCTTACTTTTTCCTCAGTTTCTTTAATTAGGTTTGGTCCTATAGCTTGTTTTCACCAAGCTCGGTCCAACACAAAGGAGTTCTACATTTTCTTCCATATAATGCTTGAAATGGCTCAATTTTGATACTGGACTGGTAGTTATTGTTATATGCAAATTTCATTAATGGAAGATATTTCTCCCAACTGTTGCTAAACTCCAAGATGCAGCATCTTACCCTGTCTTCTAGTATTTGTATCACTCGTTTAGACCGCCTACCTGTTTATGGATGGAAAGATGTGTCATAATCTAAGCGAGTTCCTAGAGCTTCTTCCAGAATCTAGATGTAAACTGAGGGTCCCTGTCTGAGATGATAGAGGAAGGAACACCATGTAATCTCACAATCTCATTAATGTAGATTTTCACTAGTTTGGTTAGCAAAAAATCTAATCTCACCGGTATGAAATGTACAAATTTAGTCAATCTATCCACAATTACCCAAATGAAATCATGTTGTCTCCTGGTGAGTGGTAAATCGAACATAAAATCCATGGTGATACGGTCTCACTTCCATTCGGGTATGGTGATTTATTGTAGCAAGCCAAAAGTAACCTGGTGCTTTGTTTTTACTTGTTGTCATATCAAGTATTTTGCTATAAAATTTGTTATTTCTCTCTTTAATACTAGCCACCAGTAAGTTGTTTTGAAGTCTTGATACATCTAATTGCTATCTAGATGCATGGCATAACTGCTATTGTGAGCTTCTATCAAGATGGTCTTCTTTAACTCCGTATTTTTCAGTACACAAATTCTCCTTTTATAGTATAGGTAGTCATCTCTGCCAATTGAGAACTCACTATCCTTTCTTGACTATATTTGAGAAATGATGGATGTTAAATGCTCATCTTGCCTCTGTGTGGCCTTCACCTGTTGTAACCAGTTGGGTTTAAGTTGTATTTTTGCTATAAGTGCTCCATCCTATGCTGTAGATTGTAACTTAAAAAAATGAGATAACAGTCAAACCTACTAATGTACAAGCTCCTAGAAGATCTGCTAAAGTTTGTTCAGTCCCAGAGGGATAAGGATTTCTCATAGATGAGGACAAGAATGTAACTATGATGAAGGATAATGAGCTTACTAACTACAAAGAGGTTTTGAATAGTTTTGAATCTGATTTATGGATTAAGGCCATGAAGTCTGAAATTGATTCCATGTATGACAACAAAGTATAGACTTTGGTTGATCCACCTGAAGGGATAAAACCCATAGAGTGCAAATGGGTGTTCAAGAAGAAAATCGATATGAAAAGTAATGTGGTTACCTATAAAGCTCATCTTACGGCTAAAGGATATCGTCAAAGAGAAGGAATTAACTTTGATAAAACCTTTTCCCCTATGGTGATGCTTAAGTCTATAAGAATACTTCTTGCCAATGTTGCTTATTACGAATATGAGATATGGCAGATGGATGTAAAGACAACATTCCTTAATGGAAATCTAATTAAGCATGTGTATATGACACAACCTGAGGGATTTACATCCAAAGATGGTGAAAAGGTATCCAAGCTTCAAAGATCCATTTATGGATTAAAGCAAGCATCTAGGAGCTAGAATATCTGATTCAATGAGATAATCAAAGATTTTAGTTTCTCACAAAATGAGGATGAACCTTGTGTATACAAGAAGGTCAGTGGGAGTGCAGTAGGTTTTCTTGTTCTGTATTTGGATGACATATTGATCATAGGAAATGATATTTCCATCCTTTAATCAGTCAAGATTTATGTATCCAAATAATTCTCCATAAAGACCTTGGAGAAGCATCTTACATGCTAGGAGTAAAGATCTATAAAGATAGATCTCACAAGATGCTAGCTCTTTCGCAATCAATGTACATATACAAGGTACTAAAGAGGTTTAGTATAGATCTATCTAAGAAAGATTTATTCCCATGGTACATAAGAAAAGCCTTTCTAAGTCCATGTGTCCTCAGACACAAGAGCATAGAGAAAGCATAAGGAGGACCCATATGCATCTATAATAGGATCAATCATGTATGTTATACTATGTACGCGTCTAGATGTTTCATATGCTTTGAGTGTCACAAGCATATTCCAATCCAATTATGGGGAGGGATAGTGGATGGTAGTCAAGAACATCCTTAGGTACCTAAAAAGAACTAAGGAGATGTTCTTCGTGTATAGAGATGGTGATTTATAAGTAAGTGGGTATACATATGTCAACTTTCAATCTCACAAAGATAATTGTAAATCAAAGTCAAGTTTTGTGTTTTTTATGTGTGGATGAGCATTCAGTTGGAAGAGTTCTAAACAAGAGACGATTGCAGACTTAACAACGAAGGTTGAGTACATTACAGCTTCTAAGGCAGCAAAAGAAGATGTGTGGATCAAGAAGTTCATCATAGAACTAGGAGTGGTCCCTAGCATTGTTGATCTAATACCCTTGTATCGTGACAACAATGGAGCCATTGCGCAAGCAAATGAACCATAATCTCATCAAAGGTCCAAACATGTCCTCAGACGCTACCATCTCATTAGGGAGATTATAGCAAGAAATGATGTGAAGATTTAGAAAGTTCCCACGGATGATAATGTGGCAGATCCTCTCACAAAAGCAATATCCCACAACAAGTTTGATCACTACATACATTCTATGTGTTTTAGATATATGGGTCACTGGCTCTTGTGCAAGTGAAAGATTATTGGTGATATGCCCTAGAGCCTACATGTAATAGGGGCTTTTATCCATGTATAAAACATTATACCTGAATAATAATAAGGCATTCATACATTCTTTAGTACTTTTATGTAATAACATTTGCATGCATATGAATTAACTATTAAACAAAGTCCTTGGTATTTAAACACAGTACAAATATAATCATGAAGAGTTCATCATATGAGATACCTATTGTATGCAAATGTGTTAATACCTAAATTATCCCTAGTCGTATTATTAACAGGACAGGACTTTGTTAATATGGATAGACTAGCATATGTTATACTTCTTAAATAGTTCAAGTAGTAGATCTAATTATGTGTGATTATTGAGATGATCAAAGTTAACATATGGATGCTTGTTAAAAGAACAAGTTCATTGGAGAACTATCATGAGAAACTTCACATGGAAACTTATATTACATTAGTGAATTATCTCATCATATCAGTTGTGCAATTATCCTTAGACTTGAGATCACCAAGGTATCTCAGGTAGTAAGTGTTATACTTTGGCTCATGTGCTTTTACTCCATGAAAGGGTATACATAGCTCGGAGATTAGGTATAACATGAACTACTTGGAGGTAGTTGAGTGACTAATAAAGGATTTACCACCTCAAATATAGTGAGGAGTTCTATCTCAAGTATTTTTATACATCTTTATTCAAAAAACCTTAGCCAAGGTGGAATGCAAGGTGAATGAGATTCACAAGGGCATTTTGGAAATAAAGATAAAAGTATGAGAATACAATAAGTTCATGAATGAATTGATACATGTCCATATTCAATTCATAAATGAGATTAGAAGAATGGTAAAAGGAGTGATTGCAAGGAAACTTGATATAGAAGGGTAAAAGTGGAAACCTCTGAATGCCTGTCATTTGGGTAGTCATAATGCTTGACTAGAAGCCTCTCATGACTTGTCCAATAATGTATGGAAAATATCAATTGAGAATTGATATTATGGTTTAAAAGAGTTTGAATCATTAGTCATAGTTTGACTAGGACTCTTAGAGTCACAGTTCGACTAGGAATCTTAGAGTCACAATTCGACTAGTACTTTTAGAGTCACAGTTCGACTAGGATTCTTAGAGTCATAGTTCGATTAAGACTCTTAGAATCATAGTTCAACTAGGATTCTTAAAGTCTGAATTTGATTAGAACTCTTAGAATCCTGGTTTGATTGGAACTCCTAGAGTCCCAAGTCGATTAGAACTCTTAGAGTCCCGATTCAATTGGAACTTTTAGTTATATATTGTACTGCCAACATGCACAGGAAATCCAAAGGGTCACACACATATAAGAATTAAGGTCTAGGGTAAAAGCAATGTATAAACATAACATGGGATGTTATGGGAACTTATTTGATAAGTTGGTAAAAGAAAATAAAAGGTTTGATAAAACAAGAAAAAGTTTCTTGCATAGAAAAGGCCGATAAGGCCAAATACATGCATAGGGCTTTTATGAGCTAGAGATTTTTCTTTGGAGCCCATTTGGCATTGGATGCAGCTAATAGTCAATATGGGACCTCATTAATATGTTACAAGGTTATTGAAACACCCTAAACCACATCTTTACTATATATAATGCAATCTACGTCATTTTATCCAAATAATCATATAACTAATATACTAATCAGGACTTTCACATCTTTCCTGTACATTTAAATTTGAATAAGCATATTGACTTAATATGCAATCCCAATATCTTAATAATTATACTATATCATCATACTTTAGCTATTTTTCTTTCATGTGTATCATTCAGCATTTCAGCACATTTATATGAAGTATTATAGCTTCTAGATGCATGCATAAACCAGCATTCTCACTATGAGCTTATTACAAACTTCATTTCCATATAACTTACATATACATATATTACAACCCTTATACATATTAAACATGTAAGGAACTAAACAAGATTTATCAAAAGTTTCCTACATCCACTTCTATAGACTGGTGTTGGCCTGTCCTGATGCAGAAATAGTTCCTGTGCAAAAGCCTTGACTACCAAAACCTACACGGATCAAAATAACCCGTGCTAAGCTATACAGCTTAGTGGGGATTCTAAACATGAAAGACAACCACTCACAGTGGTCATCAAAAAAATATAGGATATTCAAAACAATTGAATAATAATAATACTTGCATAACAAGATAACCCTTCACAATTTATTCAGCATACTTGAGTTCATACAATTCAATATGAGATATGTATATAATATAAATAGATACCAATACATGTTTAAGAAATCACTGTTAAACATGATAAATCATATATCAGATGCATAGTTCATACTGTGATTCACTGTGATACATTATTGATTTACTTTAGCCTGCTTAAGTTCTAAGAGTGGATAACGGGATCGGTGGATACCGAGGGTATCAAAACTATGGATATCCAAAGATACCAAAACTATGGACCCATCAGGGTCAACTGTACGATGGACCGGTCAAAGACCCACACGAGGGCAAGTAACAACCATAATGGCTGTGCAAGATCCAACAGGATCAATTATACTGTGGACCTAAAAAGGTCGACTGTGGCAGCTGCAATATCCCTATAGGCGCCTATCTATCCACAATTGAACTATAACTGCAGGCAAATTCTATTTAATCTTTCCTTCATATATCATACTTGCACTTATAGTGTTCATTTTGCACATGTATAATCATATGATAGCTACATTGTTACTATGACATAACTGCATATGTAAGTTCATTTTATGATACAATTACTTTTTATATACCATCATTAGATATCTCATATTAGCATAATCATGATATGTTAATCAAGTAATGCATCATACCTATTCAATTGCTAATACATTCATATACATAATCATAAATGTACATACCTGTAGATACATTCGCTTCTAGTAGGCTTATTCTTATAAGCATGTTGATCAATGTGCATACATTTATCATTAATCAAATCATGTACTATACAAATATCAACATGTTTCCTATTTCATAGCATAGGTATACATTCATAGGCAATTTCCAATGTAAGTGATACAAATTTATATACACACGAGTATATGACTCTCGTATACTTGCATTCAAGGTCTATTTTGTTCAGTCATATGTGCAACACATGGGGGTAGTCTAATATACTGATAAAGGTGAATAAAAAACATAGTTATGGGCCAAAATTATGCTGTCACGCTCACGGCAACTGTCGCGCTCGCGACAGTATGCTTGGCCATACGAGTTTTTCACCCTGTCCCCAAAATCCTGCAAACTGCTTAATAATTTTATTTTGTACATCATTTTTGACACATTAAACGGCCTTTTTAGAAAAAAGTTATCCTCTACAAAGTTGTAGATATACATTTCTAGTTTCTAGAACATCAAAAATATTTTCAATATCATTTCTAGAACTCGAGATATGTTGAAATTACTAAAGACTGTTCATCATAGTAGGCTACACAGAATTTCCGATTTTCAAGTGAAAATTAGGCAATGTTGTAGGCATTATTTGACTTCATTTTCTTCATAGAAATCGTAGGTTTTGAAGTCTATTTTAATTAGGAATTAACCCCTTGTCATTCTGATCAATTTACAATCAATTATGAAGATTTTACCCCAAACTGTTCAAAATCGGATTCAAAGATGTATCTAATATTCAATCAATGTAGGGATAATTTAAAGGCCAAATTAGTACTATTTTTCAACTACACTTTTATACCTATATCTCATATGAAACTATCAAAATTCATATAGCTTTAAATTAAGGTCACGAACTCATTTTTATATCTAAATTACAGTCAATAGTTTAAGCAAATCTTCATGCAATACCTATTGATACAAAGTCTAAATTCATATCTCATTTCCATTGTTTCATCTATCACACATAAACACCTTGTTGATTCAATTAACAATCACTTGCATGCATGGAGAGTACCATCCCATACCTTGGCCGAACCCTTTATCACCCTAGCTTTCAATCCCTTGCAATATCCTTCCCTTTATTCCTTCTACCTTCCTCTTCTCCTTCACAAACATCATTATCATCATCAATTATAATTTCCAGCATTTATCCATCATTTACCTCAACCAAGATGAGAGGAAGAAGAAGAAGATGATGATGAAATTCAATAGAGACCACTTACCTTAGAGTTATGCACTTAATTGCCTTAATTAACCATCAAGATTTGTCACTTAAATTTCTTGAAGACTCAAAGACTTTGTATGAAAATTGAAAGGAATTGAATCTCTGGTTTTTCCTCTCACCATTGCCGACAGTACCACACTCCCTTCTCACTTTTCTCTTTCCATCCACTACATTTCAACTTATATAATAATAAGGCAAATTCCCTAAATGATCCTTTCATTTTATTGCATGATGCCAAGACTTCCAACCAAATCTTGCATGTCACAATTCATTCCCACAAGCTAGTCTATTCATAATTCAACCCCACCAATTAACATCTTATTTACATTAACCTCTCCACTATTCTTAAATTCTCAATTGACCCCATTAAAATGTCATAATTACCAATTTACCTCAAATCAATATTTATACTCCAATTAAACCCTTAATTCAAATTACATCACACTAATCAATTTATTTTCCATGCCATTAAAATAAATATAACATAATTTATCCCTTAACCACTTATTTATACGAATTCCTCATTAAATAATTAATCTTAATCAAATAAAAACTCCTCTCAAAACATGAAATTTATTTAGGGTCATGTGTGGGGTCTCACAATTCTCTCCCCCTTAAGGAATTTCGTCCTCGAAATTCATACCTGAATTAAACAGCTGAGGATATTGCTTCTTCATGGTTGCCTCTGGTTCCCAAGTTACTTCTTGTACACCATGATGTTGCTTGAGTACCTTAACTAGAGGGATCTGCTTGTTCCTTAATTGCCTAATTTCCTTAGCCAGGATTTCCTTTGGTTCCTCATCATACGTAAAATCCGGCTGCAACTGAATATCCTGAACTTGTAAATTGTGAGATTCATCCGAGCGATATCTTCGAAGCATAGATACATGAAACACATCATGAAGCTTGGCCAATTCCATAGGAAGAGCCAACCTGTAAGCTACTGGTCCGACTCTTTGAAGAATTTTGTACGGACCAATGAATCTCGGACTAAGTTTTTCCTTTTTCCCAAATCTAAGCACTTTTCTCCAAGGAGATACCTTCAAAAATACTTTGTCACCCACCTGGTACTCGATATCCCTTCTTTTAAGGTCAGCATATGATTTCTGCCTGTCACTCGCTTCTTTCAGCCTCTGCTTGATAACTTGAACCTTTTCTTCTGTATCTCTAACAAGATCAGGACTAATTAACTTACATTCAGTCAACTCAGTCCAGCAGACTGGAGTTCTACATTTTCTGCCATACAAAGCCTCATATGGTGCCATTTGAATACTCCTCTGATAGCTGTTATTATAAGCAAATTCCATTAAGGCTACATATTTATCCCAACTTCCAGAAAACTCCAAAGCACATCCTCTCATCATATCTTCTAGAATCTGGATAACCCTTTCAGATTGCCCATCCGTTTGAGGATGAAAAGTTGTACTGTACTTGAGCTGTGTTCCCAAAGCTTGCTGTAAACTCTGCCAAAATCTCGATGTAAACCTTGGATCTCGATCCGAAATTATAGACATAGGTATACCATGTAACCGTACAATCTCATTCACATACAATTCTGCAAGCCTATCCATGGAATAATCAGTTCGAACTGGTAAAAAGTGAGCTACTTTTGTTAACTTATCCACTATTACCCAAACAGCATCATATTTTCTTTAAGAAAGAGGCAAACCAGTAACAAAATCCATGGTAATGTCTTCCCACTTCCACTGTGGAATCGAAATGGGATTCAGGAGACCTGAAGGAAACTGATGTTCTGCTTTCACTTGCTGACATGTTAGACATTTAGAAACATAATCAACAATATCCTTCTTCATGCCAGGCCACCAGTAAAACTGTTTCAACTCTTGATATATCTTGTTCCCACCTGGATGCATAGTAAATGCAGTATTATGTGCTTCATGCAACAATATTCTTTTCACTTCTTTGTCATCAGGGATACACAACCTGTTATGGTAGTATACACCACCATCTTCTTTCATTGAAAAATCAGATTGATTACCTTCACAAACTATTTCAACAATCTGTTGTAACTTGACATCATCCTTCTGAGCATCAATCATTGTCTGCCTAACCATGGGCCTAACTTTAAGCTGTGCTAGTAAAGCACCATCCAAAGTAAATTTCCATCTACACTGTTTTAACATCAACACTGCCATTGACTTACGACTCAAGGCATCAGCAACCACATTTGCTTTTCCTGGGTGGTAATCAACTATACAATCATAATCTTTGAATAATTCCAACCATCTTCTCTGTCTCAAGTTAAGTTCTTTCTGAGTAAGTACTTGAGGCTTTTATGATCAGTATAAATCCTGCATTTTTCCCCATACAAGTAATGCCGCCAAATCTTTAAAGCGAATACCACAGCTGCCAGTTCTAGATCATGAGTCGGGTAGTTCTGTTCATGTGGTTTCAACTGTCTAGATGCATAAGCTATAACTTTACCATCTTGCATCAATACACAACCCAAACCAACCTTAGAAGCATCACTGTACATTGCATACTCTTTCCCTGACACCGGTTGAGTCAACACTGGAGCCTCAGTCAACATCTTCTTCAACCTTTCAAAGCTTGCTTGACAACGATCAGACCATTCAAACTTAATATTCTTTCTTAACAACTTAATGAGGGGTGAAGCAATGACAGAAAAACCCTTCACAAAATGACGATAGTAACCTGCCAACCCAAGAAAACTTCTAATTTCATGTACATTTCTGGGTGGTCTCCAATTAACAATAGCTTCAATTTTATTTGGATCGACCCTAACACCTTCAGCGGATACAACATGACCTAGGAAAGAAACTTCCTTAAGTCAAAAATCACATTTACTCAGTTTGGCATACAACTCATTTTCTTTCAAAGTTTGCAATACAATTCTCAGATGTTCAGCTTCATTTCTTGAGTAAATTAATATGTCATCAATAAACACAACAACAAATCGAACCAAATAGGGTATGAATACCCTATTCATAAGATCCATAAATGCAGCAGGTGCATTAGTCAACCCAAATGGCATAACTAAAAATTCATAATGCCCATAACGAGTTCTAAAAGCAGTCTTAGGAACATCCCCATCTTTAACTCTGAGCTGATAATATCCTGATCGCAAATCTATCTTTGAGAACACACCAGCACCACTTAACTGATCAAATAAATCATCTATTCGTGGCAAAGGATATTTGTTCTTCACTGTCACTTTGTTCAACTGTCTACAGTCGATACACATTCTCATAGATCCATCCTTCTTCTTAACGAATAAAACTAGAGCACCCCAAGGTGACACACTAGGTTTGATAAAGCCTTTGTCTAACAATTCCTGTAATTGAACCTTCAGCTCTTTTAATTCAGATGGAGCCATTCTGTATGGTGCCCTGGAGATTGGGGCCGTACCAGGTAACAGATCAATAGACAACTCAACATCTCTTTCTGAAGGAAGTCCAGGTAATTCCTCAGGAAATACTTCTAAAAATTCTTTCACAATCGGTATTTTGTCAAGCTCCACTGTATACCTTTTTGAGTCAAGGACTAAAGCTAAAAATGCTTCACATCCTTTTCTAAGATATCGCCTAGCTTGCATTGCTGATATAACATTATTTGATAGCTTAGAATAATTGCCTTCTACTACCACTTCCTTTCCTTCATCATCCCTGAGAGTTACTGTTTTCATCTCATAATTTACTACTACATGATGCTTGGATAACCAATCCATTCCCAGAATTACATCAAACTCTTGAAAAGGCAACACAATCAAATCTGCTGGAAACTCTCTCCCTTGAACTACTAAAGGACAGTCTTTGCACACCTTATTAACAATCATACTATGTCCCAAAGGACTAGTTACACATACATCAAAATCTAACTGTTGTGTTTTAAAACTATCTCTACCCGAAACCCCAATACAAACATATGAGTGAGTAGAGCCAGGATCAATGAGTGCATGTATGTTACAATTATAAAGAGAAAAAGTACCAGCTATAACTTCTGTGGCATCCTGTTCCTCCCGAGCCTTCATGGCATAAGCCCGTCTAGCAACCATTTGAGTAGAAGGTCTATCAACTGTTTCTGACATATTCTGAGACTGAGATCCATGATGAGCTTATCCAAACCTTCCTCTGCCTCTACCTCTTCCAGATGGGGGTGCATTAGAAGCTCCCCTGCTATTCTGTTGCTTAAAACCTTGATCCGATTTCAAAGGACAATTTGCCATGAAATTATCAGCACTGCCACATCTAAAGCATTCTCCAGCCAATTTCCTACAATTACCCCAATGGTGCCTAGAACAATGAGAACACTCAGGTGCTTGACCCCCACTTTGTCTTCCTGAAGTTTCCCTCTCATTTTTAAGCTTGGCAGAAGATTTTTGTTTCTTTCCTTTATTAGCAGAACTAAAAATGGACTCTGCAGGCTGACCTCCTTGAGTTCCCCTAAATCTTTTTCCAGTAGATGATCCTCCCCTGGAACCACTTCTTTTATGCTCCCTCTCTCTTTTAGCTATCTCATACTTTTCAATTTTCATAGCAGTTGTAACCAGTTGATTAAAATCTACCACATTTAAAGATGTAAATCCAAACAATTTTTCTTTGATTCTATCATTCAACCCATCTTCAAAGTGCCTGCATTTGAATACTCCTGTCAACATCTCCTTGGGAACATATTTGCATAATCGGCTAAATTCTTTTTCATATTCAGCCACAGATACAACTTTTTGTCTCAAACTCAGAAACTGCTTCAATTTCTCCTCCTTGTAAGCCTCAGTAACATATTTCTTTCTGAACTCCCCCTCAAAGAATTCCCATGTAAGTGGGTTAGGTAACTGAGGTTGTCTCAAAATCAACTTCCACCAATCATAAGCCATGCCTTGAAGTAAGGACACAACACAAGATACCTTATGATTTGCAGGACAGCTAATTTTATCAAATATCCTTTCAAGCCTTTCTAACCAGAACTCAGCTTCTTCAGATTGTTCTAAATTAGTGCCCATAAATTCTTGTGCTCCATGCTTTCTAATTTTGCATATTGGAGCCTTGGGCATAGTCATTCTCTACAGAATCTGAGCCATATCCTGAGAAATTTTTAACAAAGCTTCACCAGGAACTGAAGTAGGAATTTCATTTCGATGTGATGATGAAGTCACTGGATTAGGAGGATTTGATCTAACCGGCAAATTACTTTCAGCCGATTCTTCTATAGTATTCCTAGAAGAATTCTCCATCTTTAATCTATAAGAAAACAGGAACTTCTGCATTAGGCCAACACAACATTATCTCATATTAAAGTTTCTATACTTGCATTGCCCAGAAAAGGATAAACCTATGCCCTGATACCAAATTGAAACACCCTAAACCACATCTTTACTATATATAATGCAACCTACGTCATTTTATCCAAATAATCATATAACTAATATACTAATCAGGACTTTCACATCTTTCCTGTACATTTAACTTTGAATAAGCATATTGACTTAATATGCAATCCCAATATCTTAATAATTATACTATATCATCATACTTTAGCTATTTTTCTTTCATGTGTATCATTCAGCATTTCAGCACATTTATATGAAGTATTATAGCTTCTAGATGCATGCATAAACCAGCATTCTCACTATGAGCTTATTACAAACTTCATTTCCATATAACTTACATATACATATATTACAACCCTTATACATATTAAACATGTAAGGAACTAAACAAGATTTATCAAAAGTTTCCTACATCCACCTCTATAGACTGGTGTTGGCCTGTCCTGATGCAGAAATAGTTCCTGTGCAAAAGCCTTGACTACCAAAACCTACACGGATCAAAATAACCCGTGCTAAGCTATACAGCTTAGTGGGAATTCTAAACATGAAAGACAACCACTCACAGTGGTCATCAAAAAAATATAGGATATTCAAAACAATTGAATAATAATAATACTTGCATAACAAGATAACCCTTCACAATTTATTCAGCATACTTGAGTTCATACAATTCAATATGAGATATGTATATAATATAAATAGATACCAATACATGTTTAAGAAACCACTGTTAAACATGATAAATCATATATCAGATGCATAGTTCATACTGTGATTCACTGTGATACATTATTGCTTTACTTTAGCCTGCTTAAGTTCTAAGAGTGGATAACGGGATCGGTGGATATCGAGGGTATCAAAACTATGGATATCCGAAGATATCAAAACTATGGACCCATCAGGGCCAACTGTACGATGGACCGGTCAAAGACCCACACGAGGGCAAGTAACAACCATAATGGCTGTGCAAGATCCAACAGGATCAATTATACTGTGGACCTAAAAAGGTCGACTGTGGCAGCTGCAATATCCCTATAGGCGCCTATCTATCCACAATTGAACTATAACTGCAGGCAAATTCTATTTAATCTTTCCTTCATATATCATACTTGCACTTATAGTGTTCATTTTGCACATGTATAATCATATGATAGCTACATTGTTACTATGACATAACTGCATATGTAAGTTCATTTTATGATACAATTACTTTTTATATACCATCATTAGATATCTCATATTAGCATAATCATGATATGTTAATCAAGTAATGCATCATACCTATTCAATTGCTAATACATTCATATACATAATCATAAATGTACATACCTGTAGATACATTCGCTTCTAGTAGGCTTATTCTTATAAGCATGTTGATCAATGTGCATACATTTATCATTAATCAAATCATGTACTATACAAATATCAACATGTTTCCTATTTCATAGCATAGGTATACATTCATAGGCAATTTCCAATGTAAGTGATACAAATTTATATACACACGAGTATATGACTCTCGTATACTTGCATTCAAGGTCTATTTTGTTCAGTCATATGTGCAACACATGGGGGTAGTCTAATATACTGATAAAGGTGAATAAAAAACATAGTTATGGGCCAAAATCATGCTATCGTGCTCATGGCAAGTGTCGCGCTCGCGGCAAGTGTCGCGCTCACGACAGTATGCTTGGCCATACGAGTTTTTCACCCTGTCCCCAAAATCCTGCAAACTGCTTAATAATTTTATTTTGTACATCATTTTTGACACATTAAACGGCCTTTTTAGAAAAAAGTTATCCCTACAAAGTTGTAGATATACATTTCTAGTTTCTAGAACATCAAAAATATTTTCAATATCATTTCTAGAACTCGAGATATGTTGAAATTACTAAAGACTGTTCATCATAGTAGGCTACACAGAATTTCCGATTTTCAAGTGAAAATTAGGCAATGTTGTAGGCATTATTTGACTTCGTTTTCTCATAGAAATTGTAGGTTTTGAAGTCTATTTTAATTAGGAATTAACCCCTTGTCATTCTGATCAATTTACAATCAATTATGAAGATTTTACCCCAAGCTGTTCAAAATCGGATTCAAAGATGTATCTAATATTCAATCAATATAGGGATAATTTAAAGGCCAAATTAGTACTATTTTTCAACTACACTTTTATACCTATATCTCATATGAAACTATCAAAATTAATATAGCTTTAAATTAAGGTCACGAACTCATTTTTATATCTAAATTACAGTCAATAGTTTAAGCAAATCTTCATGCAATACCTATTGATACAAAGTCTAAATTCATATCTCATTTCCATTGTTTCATCTATCACACATAAACACCTTGTTGATTCAATTAACAATCACTTGCATGCATGGAGAGTACCATCCCATACATTGGCCGAACCCTTTATCACCCTAGCTTTCAATCCCTTGCAATATCCTTCCCTTTATTCCTTCTACCTTCCTCTTCTCCTTCACAAACATCATTATCATCATCAATTATAATTTCCAGCATTTATCCATCATTTACCTCAACCAAGATGAGAGGAAGAAGAAGAAGATGATGATGAAATTCAATAGAGACCACTTACCTTAGAGTTATGCACTTAATTGCCTTAATTAACCATCAAGATTTGTCACTTAAATTTCTTGAAGACTCAAAGACTTTGTATGAAAATTGAAAGGAATTGAATCTCTGGTTTTTCCTCTCACCATTGCCGACAGCGCCACACTCCCTTCTCACTTTTCTCTTTCCATCCACTACATTTCAACTTATATAATAATAAGGCAAATTCCCTAAATGATCCTTTCATTTTATTGCATGATGCCAAGACTTCCCACCAAATCTTGCATGTCACAATTCATTCCCACAAGCTAGTCTATTCATAATTCAACCCCACCAATTAACCTCTTATTTACATTAACCTCTCCACTATTCTTAAATTCTCAATTGACCCCATTAAAATGTCATAATTACCAATTTACCCCAAATAAATATTTATACTCCAATTAAACCCTCAATTCAAATTACATCACACTAATCAATTTATTTTCCATGCCATTAAAATAAATATAACATAATTTATCCCTTAACCACTTATTTATACGAATTCCTCATTAAATAATTAATCTTCATCAAATAAAAACTCCTCTCAAAACATGAAATTTAATTAGGGTCATGTATGGGGTCTCACAGTTATATAAAGTTTGAATGGGTTTAGAGCCCATTCAAATGCGCAGGCCCAGTTTATTTAGGCCCTATGCGTAAAATTAGACTATTGGGCCTATGAGTGTCACTTAAGCCCATCCAATTAGTCCAAGCTCAATTAAGAAGTGCAAACATTATAACATCACCCTAATCGTATCCATGAAGTGAATAAACACATTTCAAAGTCGAACTTAGGGTAAGATAAGAGAAAAAGAAAATTAAAACTCTTCTAACCACCAAACCCTATTCTCCTCTCCCTTTCTCTTCTAGCCAAACTGGCTTTACTAGTCTTGAAGCCAATTTCTGCCATTGCTACCCCTTGAGAAGGTTCTTAGACTTTACTTCTTGTATTGATACCTTAGAGGTTCCTTGAAGTAAGGACACTGGTGGTTTACGATAACCCGATGCGATGTTTAACAACTGTTTAACAAACACTTACAGTAAAGTTTTAAACTTTAGCTAGGAAATTCAATTCTTTTGACTAAATCATGAATTTTGGTTTATAAAAATTTTTAATTATGCCTTTTACATGTGATGTAATGTGATAATAAACCAACAAATATTGTGTATTAACTTTTAGAAAAATGAATGCACTATATCCAGTTTGAGCAAAATTGAATACAATTTATTAAGTTGTCATAATTAAATACACTATACTCAATTTGAGCAAAAATAAATATAGTTTATTAGGTTGTCACAACTAAATACATTATGCTCAGTTTGAATATTCTAAATAAATGTATATTAGAAAAGTAAATATAATTAAAGGAAAAAAAGATTTATCAGATTTGAGGCAAACTAAATACATTATGTATTAGTTTTGAACAAAGTAAATACAGTGTGTATTAGGTGGCCAAAATTGAATACACTATATTAAGTTTGAGTAAAACTGAATACATTATATTTAGTTTGATCAAAACTTAATACAGTTTATTAGAGCTATCAAAAGTGATTACAATGTAAATAAATAATGTCTTAGGTTTATCAAAAGTATATAAAATGTAATCAAATTTTTTATACATTTATATTTTTTAACTTTGACCGAAAATGAGTACAGTGCATTGTGATTTTGCAAAATAGAATACACTATATTAACTTTCATTTAAAGTGAATATAGTGTGTTAACTTTTTGAAAATAGTGTATTAGATTTAAGCAAAGTGAAAATACTGTGTTAGATTTGCATAAAATTGAATATAAAATTATATAAAGAATTCAAATGAATAATGAAAATTTTGTAACATTTATTTTTTTTTTTGGAATATCTCTATATATTTTTCTATTGTGGGCATACTTTTCACACCACACTTTATTGTTTTTTTTTTCCAATTTGCTTTAATTCTCATCTTTTGTGGTCTTGTAGACTTCACTCTTTCAATTGGTGCCAAGATGACTTCTGCCTAAACACTCGCATGTATGTCTCATGTACATTGATGGTATTGGATTAACAATTTCTTCATATGTTGCTAATATTGTATATTTATTGTAGTATAGTGAGCAATATACATAAAGATCTGGGTTCCTATCTCTTATTACTGCTAATGCATGAGAATAATTCATTTTATCTAGTTGGAACATGTTGCATGTACATGTTCTTTCCTTAATTTTCATCACATATGTATTTTAAAAATGATAAATAGTAAATTGAATATTGCTGGATAGCTTCACCTACATTAAAAATAATAATTATAAAAATTTAAATTGTATATATGAACTAAAACTAAATACAATGTTTTGACGAACAATGAACACACTATATTTAGAAAAATGATACAACGTGTTCACTTTTGTTCAAAACTTAATACAGTTTATTATGTTGTCAAAGATTAATACATTGTATATTAGGTTGTCAATAGTGAGTACACTATATTCAATTTGAGAAAAACTAGATACAGTGTATTAGGTTGTCAAAAGTAAATATAGTGCGTCCTATTTGAGGAAAAATAAATACACTGTATTTAGTTTCAGCAAAAGTTCATATAATGGCAAAATTGAATTACATGTATACACTTTTAATAAAATTGACCACATTGTGTATTAAGTTTGAGAAAAGTGAATGCAACATGTACTAGGTTTTATTTAATTGAATATAGTGTATTAATCTTGTCATAATTGAATGCTTATATTCCATTTGAATATTCTGAATACAATAAATTAGGTTTGTCAAAAGTGAATATAATGTGATTAAATAGTGTTTTATGTTTGTGTAAAAGTTAACACAATTTATTAGGATTTTGAAAAATAGAATACATTGTATTAGGTTTTATTTAAAGTGAATATAGTGTGTTAAATTTTTAAAATTTGAATGCACTATATTATACACATAAATAGTTAACTTAATACACTATATCCAGTTACTACAAAATTGAATACAATGTATCTTAAAAAACTAAATAAAGTGTATTTAGTTTTTATAATACTTAATATAATGTATAAAATTCAAACAAAGTGTATACATTTCAAGTTTAAGGATCATACCTTCATTTTTAGTGAAAAATGTAGGGTTTTTTTTATTTTATCTCCATGGTCTTTAAGTAGTTTTATACAAGTTCCTAATGCTAGTCTCTATTTATGTAACTCAATTCTTAAATTAAAATACATAAGTACTCTAATAGTACTACAATTGGTAAATCTCTTTATGCTTGTAACACACTATACCCGGTCAGTTAAAAGATCCAGATATCAGATATCACACTTGAATTTAGGTTCCTTTAGTACGGGTCAAACAAAATTTTATTTAAAATACTATTTAATTTGTAAAAATTTTGACAAAGTTTCCCTTAAAACTCTTTAAAAACCCCCAGAAAAGAAAGTGTTTGAAATACTTCTATCATCATCTACCCTACCATATATCTCCTATTCAAACCCCAGCATAACATTTGTTGTCCTTCCTCTGGCATTATAAAATCCAAAATCCAGCAAATGCAAAACACGGCACATTTAATTTTCTTACTATTCTCCATTTAATTTACAACACTAAAATCCTCAATAATTACATAACTAAACATAATGTACATGCCAAAAAAATTACAGGAATAATAATTAAAGGAACTAAAGTGCATCCACTTCAAAATCCTTCCATTTCACTATTGTGACTCAAATTTTGATGGAGATCTGCTACCAACTATCTTAAAAAAATTCTTCAACCTATGCCCAAAAATAAAACCATGTGCTAATCATATTTTTTAGTGGTGTTCAAGCAATTCTATTTTTTCCAACCATATAAGATATTTAACCAAAGCATACTTAAAGTTACATGAATTATCAAGCCTAAAAATTTTCATTCATTTTTAAACAGAATGATCATAAATCTATTTTAAGAAATTTAAACATATTTTTGCATTTTTATTTATATTTCTCTAAATTAACGTTTAATTAATGTTATAGCAAAAGGGGTAGTCAATTAACTGTTTCATTATCAAAAGTCTTCAATTTACTTAAATAGACATTTAATTTTTTTGTTTGGTATTTGCCCTAAGTAAAATCCAGCGAAATTGTGTCGAGTTGGATAAATGGGATTCAACCATAGGACCATGTTTCGGAACCATTCAGTCCTTTTTCAATGATTTTCTCAGTTAACGTACATAATTTTTCTATTAAATATATATTTGTATACACACACATACACACACATATATATAGATATGGACCGAGCTCTCGGAGCCATTCAACCCATGACTCAAATTAATTACATTCATCGAAAGAGCTCGTTGAGCTATTCAATTTGATAACACATATGGAGATGCAGTACTGCTAATTCCCTAATTGGCATGCCAACCTTATTCCATTACTCCTATTCCTTTATAATTATACTAAAGGCAAGTACAATTATATTTGCATCTTATTTTCTTTTTTCAAATTGGCCGCATTTTAGGATTTGGTCATAATTAAAGAAAAACAACTTTTTAATCTACAATAATGTCTTTCTCCAATTCCTATTTTTAGAGTAAAATACTTAACCATTTAATTCCATAAAAAATATATACGGTTCTCTCAGACTTAATAGTTAACATAGCATATACAAAAGGACCACCTTGAAATCTAGCCTTATAATTTAAGCAAAATAGTTCACACCACTTTTCTTCCATTTAATTAATTATTTATGATGTAAGTGTCACAAAATCTTAATTCGTTTTCAAAGAATATACTTATGTCATGTATTTTATTTGACTCTCTTGCAATTAGGACCTTTGTAACTTAATTCAAATACCTTATATCATCATTTAACACTCAAAGATACATATATGAAATCAATTCAAAAAAAGACTTTACTCTACCTACCTAAGATTTACATACATAATACTTATTATTTGGCCATTTGCAATTTAGACTCCATTTAATTTAGTTAAGACCTCTCATAGTACTTATTTGATGCACAAATAATAATTATAGCATTATCTCTTAATATCTTACTTCATCTACCTGACTATATACTTACATAATACACAATTAAAAGAAAAATAAAATTGCATGAACACATAACATATTTTGTCACTAATTTCTTCAATTTCCACCTTCAAGACAAGCTTTAACTCATCATCTTTCTTCCCTTTCTTTTCCTTTCACATTTGGTTCACCTTCTTTCTCTTCATAACTCATAATCCAATATAAATCCTCAATCAATTATGTGCTAACATTTAATTTACAACAACCTTGCATATTTAATAGCTCAAATCATCAATCAATCAACAACAAATAAATTTTCTCCAATTTATAAAATCCTTAAGTTTGAATTTCCCAACTTCTCATTCAAAACTCCATCACAAACAACAACAAAAGGTGGAAGAAAGCTTACCCAACAATTAATAAAGGGAAGACAACATGTAAAGGTGGAGTCCTTTAAGAACTAAACAAAGGAAAGAAGGAGGCAAAGAGAGGGAGCTGACCCTGTCGTGGAGAGAATGAGAAAAGAAGAAGGAGGAAGAGGCGGCGATGCCAACGAGGCTTTTTAAGCAGAGGGAACGGCAATGATGAGGTTGGATAGCACGACCAAAAAAAAAGAAAAAAGAGGGAGAAGGGAGAGAGAGGGGCGGTGAGGCTTTGAAAGGAAGGAACCCGATGGTTCCAATAAAGCAAGAAGAAAAAGAAGCCAAGCCAAAACGACGTAGTTTGGCAAGTTCTCCTCTAGTCCCTTCACTTTACACCACCTAATAATTAAGCCCAATTTCTTTTTCTTTTATACATTTAAATCCCCAAATCAAGTATAACTTAACTCTTTTTTTTACTCCCATTATTTTATATCTATTTTGTTACCGAATTTAGACAAAAATTGGTTCGATCCGACTATTATTCAGTTAATTAAAATTTGGGGCATTACACTGGTTTAGTTATTGCATTCATAAACTTAGCAATATTTGATGTCATGGTTAAAAATTTATTGCTCAAATAGTATAATCTCGACCATTTTTCATACCCAATTCCTTTTAGATATAGTCTAATACGTGTATCAGTCTTGTCCTGCTTTGACATATTATATTGAAAATCCTTTTTTGTGTATGATGTAGTTGCCCCAAATAAGAGTTCCTTAATTTTTTTTGGATTTTTCTTGAATCTTACTTTAAGGGTGTTCAATAGATGGTAGACACATATACAATGACTAACTTATGGATATACATTTTTTGCGGCATTATCTATGCTTTCATGCCTATCTAATATGATGCACATATTAGGTCCTAATTCATATGTTTGTCTAAATTTTATGAAAAATCATTCTCAAGATGCATCATTTTTTGAATTAACAATAGAGAATGCTAATGAAAATATTTTATCAGCTGCATTTTGTGTTGATACTATGATTATTATGCCTTCGTATGCTGATTTTAAAAAAGTACCATCAATAACTACTAATGCCCTATATTATTCCTAAGCTTTAATAAATGCTTCTACGGTTATAAAAACACAGAGAAATGACTTATTTTATTGAGTAGTTCTACAATAGAAATCAAATGGCTTACCTCTAATATTTTCCAAAACCTTTTCCTTTGATCTTCAAGCCTTTAAATAATTTATATTAGTTCCATAATCATTCTGCATGTCCCGTATTATATTTGCTAGAGTATAGATGGTCTTGACATTCATATATTTGTTCTTCACAATATCACCAATTAAGGTTGATGTAGGCTGCCTCTTGCTACTTAATCTCATTTTCACATTGCAATTGTGATCAGATATAAACTTTCTAATTTTTAACATTTTTGTGTCCCCTTTCTTTGATGCTTTCAATTGCCAACAACAATTATCATCTATACAACTAATGAAGTATCTTTTAGAACATGATTTTTACACCTTAAATTGGAAATCATGGTTGATTGGGAAAAAAAACTATTAGATTTTCTGAGAGTTTTTTGTCTTTATAAGTCTATCCCACTCTAATATCATCTTGCATTTCATTACTTATGATTCCAAAATTGGTTTCTTCATTATGTTCTTGAATATTTTTATTGTCACTAATTACTTGATGAACTATGTTTTTGCTCAAAACGCTGACATATTTCATCAGGCTTATATTAGTATCAAGAAACTATAAATATTCATCAATTAAGATACTGGATGCTACTTTCTTGCTTTTAATTATTGTAATTTTCATTTGGTATTATGTCTAAGCAATCACCTGAAGTAAAAATTTAAAAAAATATATTTAAAAAATATTGTAGTTTCAATTTACACATAATTTATAAAAATAAAAAAGTCGTAGTATTTAATGTATACAGATTTGTGCAAACTGAATACACTATATTCATTTTAACAAAATATAATATAGTGTTTTCTATTTAACCAAAACTTAATACACTGTCTTCAGTTATCAAAAACTGAATAAAATATATTCATTGTAAGAAAATTGAATACATTATATTAACTTGTAATAAAACTAAATACACTATATTAAATTATAGCAAAACTGAATACAATGTATTCGGTTACGACATAAATTGAATACACTATATTTAGTTACCAAAAATATAAAAGGAAACTATATTAAACAATTATTTTAATTTATTTTTTCTTGGAATACAAAAATTAAAAATATTTTTTCACATCTTACCTAGGATAACATTGCATTGCACTATAATGCATAGAGAATATATTATAAAATCTGGCTCTTTCGTCTTCAATTCCATGTAAAAGAGAATTGACATGTCATTTTCAATGTTTACTGGTCAATATCCAGGTTTAATATTGTACTTTATGTCAAGGATGTTATATTCTAGATTAATATCTATTTGTTTTGATATAATTTCCATCAATGGTTGGAAGTTGCAAGTTGATGGAACTAAAATCCCTTTCACTTTTAAATTCTCAAAATCTTGATTCACATTACAGTCCCCTTGATGTTGAATTAATATTGCTATCTTATCCATTGGTTGTATGTAAATTGTAAATACATCCAAAAATTATTTTAACAAATTGTTTAAATTGTATTAAAAAAAGTTAATATAGTGTATTAATTTTGTACAAAATTGTACAATGTACTATGTTCACGAAAAATTAAATACATTGTACTCAATTTCAGTAAAATTGAATATAGTGTATTAATTTTGACAAAAATGAATACATTGTATTCAATTTAGCATAACTGAATATAATGTTCTCAATTTCAACATACGTAAATACATTGTATTTAGTTAAAAAAAACTGAATACACTCCATTCACTTTAAGCAAAACTGAATACAGCATATTATGTTTGAGCAAAATACATTGTACTCAATTTGAGCATGAATATATTGTACTTAATTTTAGCATAACTATATATACTATATTCATGTGAGGTAAACTAAATACACTCCATTCATTTTTTGAGCAAAACTAATTATAGTTTATTATGTTTGAGTAAAATTGAATACATTGTAATCAATTTTAGAATAACCGAATACATTATATTCAATTTGAGGCAAATTGAATACACGGCATTCACTTTTTAATCAAAATTGAATACGGTGTATTATATTTGAGAAAAACTGAATAGACTATAATTAATTTAAAATTAACTAAATACACTATATTCAATTTGAGCATAAGTTAATACGGTATATTGTGTTTGAGAAAATTGAATACAGTGAATAGTTGTATTCACTATATTCAATTTCAGAACAAAATTTATCAGAATATATTCAATTTTGACAATACTTAACACGCAGTGCATTGAGTTTAACAAACTGTTATTGTTTTGAAAATTAGCAAAATAAAGAAATAAGAGTGAATTAGTAGGAATAGCATAAATTTTAATAATGGGAGTCGCCAAAAAAAAATAAAATGTACAAAGAGTTATTGTTTCAAAAATTAGCAAAAGAAAAAAGAGAAGTGAATTATCAGGAGTCACAGAAATTTTAAAAAGGGAAATCACAGAAAGAGAATAAAACTTATACTTCTGAAAAATATTAAAAAAATGTAGTTTTTATGGAATCAAATAGATCTAAAATTACGATTTATGAGAAATAAATTGCACCAAAAACAATATAACGAATGATTTGTGTAAATAATTTGAATTTACGAATATGGATTGATCGAAATTATAGGTTTTGAGAAAATAGATTTGAACAATGATTTGATAATCTTAATAAAAGTCAAGAGAAAAGGATATTAAATAATAATTGGACTCTTAAATTTAATTTGAGGTATATTTGAAAGAGAAAATTTTAAAAAAAATTGGTAGTTATTAAAAAAAATTAAAAATAGAATTTTTTTAGTAAGTTAAAGAATATATATTTACATAGAAATCCCTTAATTTTGTAGTTGGTATTTTAATTGGGCCTAACAATGGGTTAATACTGAATAATAGGCCTTAGAAGGCTTTTGAAAATAAGAATGGCCCCTCTAAAACATAAAAGAAGTCCAGATGCTTCTGGAATTTGGAAACCCAAACTTGAGACAGGAAGTGCACTTTCTTTCTCTAATAATTCTTCATGCACAAGACAAGTAGATTTCTTCAAACCTCATTCAATACATCAACAAAGCACAAACACAACCATTCACCCACCAATCTAACAAACAAACAAACTTATATATACACTAGAAAAGATAGATTGATTTCTGATCAGCAGATTTTAGCATTCAATGGAGTTTGAACTAAGAAGGGCGAGAGAGAAGCTGGAGAAAGAACAAAAAGACAGGAAAGAGAAAGCCAGATTGAAGCTTCAGAAAAGAGAAAAAGGCTAAAGAAGAAGCTAAGAAGCAAAGAGAGGCCATTGAAGCCGTGCAAAGATCTCGTAGGCTTGATGTTATTAAAGCCCAGCTCAAGGTTTATTGCCCGTTTACCATCTTCATTTATACCTTGCAAGTTCTGATCTTTTAATTGATGAACTGTCATTATCAGATCTTTTAATTTGATCTCTTTTCCTTTAATGTTGCTTAATCTATTACTATTTACTTTCTTTTATATATTAGGATTTGAAGTTATAAGCAGATTGTTCTTGTCATTTAGGGTTTTTCATAATCAAATTAAACGATTGTGTTAAATTTTTCAATTGATCTAATATTGGTGAAGGCTTATGTTCATTCATGTTTGCTTCAAAATATGATCGACATTTTTTCTTGGCTGAAAGTGCAATTCACCCTTTGGCAAAAAGAGCAATGGTGCACTCTCTCCCTTGAAATTTACAAATCAAGCAATGCTATCAAAACTGATGGATCCATTATTTTAATTATTTTTTCAGTAGTTTAACAGAGGTAACCCGACGTAGTGTAATTGTGGCACATTAAGGACATGTTTGGTTCACTGTATTGTATTAGCATGTATAGTATTAACTTGTATAGTATTAACCTGTACAGTATTAATCTGTATTATATTATACAATGTTTGGTACAAAATTGTATTATTCCGTACTATTATATACTGTATTTGGTACATAATATCGTAATATATTATTTTTAAAAAATTAAAAATAGATACAATTAAATTAATTTTATTGTAACTAATTTAGATAAAAATTTTTAATTATAAAATATAAATTTTAATACATCAATTTTTTATTAAAAAATAAAAAAAAGAGAAATGACTATATATTATTAGAAAGATCGGTATTTTTAAAATTAAAATTAGATAAAAAAATAAAAAAAATCTAAACGACAAATTTGATGAAATATTTGAGCAAAAAAATGAAAGAATTTATCAATTATAATATAATTCTTCTATAATAGCTATTAGCTTATACATTCAATATTCTAAGTTTAAAAATTTGGTTATAATGTTATAATGGTAATAGCGGCAGTGTGGCGGTGGTTGCAGCGATGGTGATGGCAGTGGCGGTTGTGGCGACGATTGAGTGGTGGTGGCAGCGGCGACAATGTGGTGGTGGCAGTGGTGTGGTAGTGGTGATGATGGTGTGGTGGTGGAGGTAGTGTGGGGGTGTGGTGGCAACGGCGGTGGTGGTGGTGGCAGCGTTTGTAGTGTGATGGTGTAACCAACAATGGTGGTGTCGGAGGCAAGGGTGTGGTGGTAGTGGTGGTGGTGAAGGGATGTGGTGGTGGTGGTGTGGTGGCAGGGAGTGGTGGTGGTGGCGGCAGCGGAGGTGGTAGCAATGGTGATGGCTACAGTGGTGATGGTGTCAGCAACGGCGTGGCGGTGGTGTCAGGCGATATGGTGGTGGGGGTGGTGATGTCGGTAGTGCTGGTGGTGTTATTGATTGCGACGGCAGGGGTGGCGACGGTGATGATGATGGTGGTGGTATCGGCAGTAGCGTGGCAATGGTGGTGGCGACGATATGGTGGTGGGGGCAATGGTGGTGGCGATAATGGCGATGGCGGTAGTTGTGGTGGTATCGATGGCGATGGCGATGGCGGTGGCGGCAGTATCGGCAACAGGGTGTGGTGGTAGTGGTGATAGCAACAATAATAGTGGTGGGATGATATTTAGTATTAATACGATATTTACCGTATTACACAAATCCAAGGATTTGTGGTGTATTATTTTATACAGTGTATATGGGATAATGAGACATTTACTGTATTATATTGTCCTCACATTAATTTTTCAAAAATTCTTCCAAACATCATACTTGTATTAACTTGTACTATTTTATGCTATTCTATGTGCAATCCAGTGAACCAAACGTGACTTAACAGTGTTAAATTGTCTTAATTTGCAATTTACAAATTTTAAGGGGATAAATTGACTTTTTTGGAATATTTTGGAGGTTTTTTTTTTACCTTCGGTCTTGCCTATTGTCACATGGCATTGTTTGTGCCGTATAAAATCTAGCATGTTATGAATTGATTTGTCGCATGTAAATTTTAAGGTTAGGTCAGCAGCTAACTGTAGGAAAGTAGTTAAAGTAATAGATCTTTAATTTTAAAGTGACATTGCCTCAATTTATAAATTTTAGGGGTATTGCATCAAAATAAATATTAAAAAATTAATTATTTTTAATCAAATTTTAGGAGGTAAATTGCACCTTTGATCTTTTTTTTTTTAAGATTTCTGATATATTTCTATGTATATTGTGAATACTGTGAGTAAAATTTATATCTCCAATCATTTTAATTAAATTTTCTTAATAATTGTGTGAGGATAGAGGTGAGTTTATCAGTGTGGGATGGAGGGAGTAGAAGTCATTTGAGCGTTGAGCTTTGCAGTATTAACAATTACAGGGATATGGTATGAATCAGCCCTTTGGATATGCTTCTTTGGTGGATGCTAGCGCTTAAAACAACATAGACAATCATTATATAAAATGTTTCTTGTATATTGTATAAGATTTTTTCTTGCCTATTTGCTGCTCTGGAATTATTTTTCAAATTGAGTAAAATGTCAGATGCATATTCAGTGAATCTTGGTCTTCTGTACAGGCTGATGAGCAAATGCAAGAGAATTTGCTTGCTGGGAGAGGAATAGTGTTTTCTCGAATATTCGAAGCTGTTTCTTTTCAGGGTAATGGAGACAAGATTAAATTGCCTCCTTCCTGTTTCACAGAATTGTCCGATCAAGGTGCTTTTGACAAATGGCCATTATATTTCAAATTATCTGCGCTACAACAAGAAGTACCTTCTGAGACAAAGGCCACTGACCCAAAGTAGCTGACAACCCACTCCGGTGTTCTTGAGTTCACTGCTGAGGAAGGTTCTGTTGGAATTCCTCCTCATTTATGGAATAAACTGTTTCCTGTAGGAGCTCCAGAGGCTCCTCTTGTCGAGATTTGTTATGTCTGTCTGCCTAAAGGAACCTATGCAAAGCTTCAGCCTGAGGCTGTTGGCTTTTCTGACATTCCTAATCACAAAGCTGTTCTTGAAACAACCCTTAGGCAACATGCCACTCTTTCGCGAGGTGATATAATCACTGTCAACCATGGGATACTGACATATACATTACGGGTTTTAGAGTTGAAACCTTCCCCTAGTGTCTCTGTACTAGAAACAGATATTGAGGTTGATATAGTTGGTCCAGATTCAGCTTCTACTTCTGAGAGCACAAATCAGCATGTCTTGAAGCCACTCACTTTTGGAATATCAGAGTCTGGAATAGTTGCAGAAGGAAACTATGGGTATTATAAATTTTCTATAGATAATGAAGCTTGGGAAATGTTTGCTTCTGGGGATGTAACTATTGAAGTGAAAATAAATGCTGAAACTGATGGTGGTGATACTGATCTTTACACATCCAAGCATCCACTCGTATTTCCAACTCGACATCAACATGAATGGGCTTCTCACGATGTCGGTTCAAAGGTTTTAATTCTCAGCTCTAAGGATAAGAATTTTGGAGTGGGTACTTATAGCATTGGTATATATGGTTTCAAGGGAACAACAAAGTACAAGGTATCTATGATTGTTCAAGATAATAGTAAACTTAAGATGGGTCAGCAAGCCGGATCATTGTCATCCTTGGAGGTTGATACTGTGGAGTGTAGGAATTGTAAACATTTTATACCCAGTAGGAGTATAGCATTGCATGAAGCATACTGTAGTAGGCATAACATTGTTTGTCAGCATGCTGGTTGTGGTATTGTTCTAAGGATTGAGGAAGCCAAAAACCATATGCACTGTGAAAAATGTGGTCAAGCTTTTCAAAAAGGAGAAATGGAGAAGCACATGAAAGTTTTCCATGAACCTCTTCAGTGTACCTGTGGAGAAGTCCTTGAGAAGGAACAGATGGTAAGAAAGTTAAATCGTTAATCTTGTTCTTTCTTTTTAGTTTGGAATGACTTAATTCATTGGTCTTGACATTTCATCTGTGCATTATACCATCTAATGTCTTAGGGATTGCTTGTATATGGCCTATTTGGTTGAGTATTTCAATAGTTGCATTGATATATGGAAGTTTGGCGTTCAAACTAACAAGGCAGTACTCCATGGAGTGCTTATGACATTTATAATTATTGACTAGCTAGTTGCTTAGATGATTCATATTATTAACATGCTCATGGTTAAGTTTTGAAATTTTAGTGATGTTCCTATGTTTCTTGTGAGGGAGATGATATTTTGACTTATTTGAAATTGCAAATCGTGGAGAAAATATTGGCAGGGTTAAGAATTTACAATGAAACAGAAAGTAACTGCTAAATAGTTGAAAGTGAAACATAGAAAGCTTGTAATATGTAAATGCTTATCCTTTATTTATGAACATCACTTATTCACTAATAAGTTGGGAGGCAACATATTAATTGTTTTTTCGTTTGTCTGTGGGTAGGTGCAACACCAAGCTTCAGCTTGTACCTTACGTCTAATAACATGCCGGTTTTGCGGGGACATGGTTCAAGCAGGGAGTTCGGCAATGGATGTCCGGGACCGATTAAGAGGATTATCAGAGCATGAGAGTGTTTGCGGGTCTAGAACAGCTCCATGCGACTCTTGTGGACGATCTGTCATGTTGAAGGAGATGGACATCCATCAAGTTGCTGTTCATCAAAAAAGTTGAATCCTTATTTATACAGGCAAGCTTAAAACAAAAAGGGACTAGCGATGTGATAATGTAGCGTGGGAAGGAAGCAATTTGGGATCTGAAGCTGACCTTGTTACTCCATTGCAGTTTGTTAAAAATTTCACAAGGAGAGAAAGATGTTGTATCATGTAATTGATTAATGGTGCCTTAAGAACATTGGCATGTTTGTAAATGTTTCGCACTGTTCAAGAAAAACTAAAGTATGCCCCTCAAGATAATCTACTGTGGCCATATTTTGAAAGTCGTGAAATTTTCTGTTCTTTTTCACTATCCCTATGGTTGCAAAGGTCAAAAGTTGGTGCAAAATTTCCCGAAATTAACGGCCGTTTACATTAAACTAATCTACCATGCATGCTTGACTTCCACATGGTGGGATTGCCTTGCCGACAACAAATGGAATTTTAATGAAGATTAACCTTGTCAGTGGAACTTACCTCGCGGTTTTTTTTTTTCACTTTAAAGTTGAACCCTTGCTCAATAATATTGTATTAACTAGTTCTTAACGTCAGAATCTTAATAAGCCCAACATCAAACCGAACGGATGAACATGAGATTTAACTTCTCTAGGAATTATAAAGTAACATGTGATTTTAATTTAATTTTTTATCATTTGTTTGCCTAACCCTGACCCCATATTTCAATAATTATTTGAATATGTTTCACTAAGGTAAGTGCTAGCCAGGACAGTAATCCATTACACCTTTAGCAAATGGTATATCTATTTAATATAGGAAAGTAATTCCAAGGCAATAAGGAAAGAAATATAATCGGAAAATGTAAATAATCTACAATATCTTTGCTTAGGACAATTTAGGGAAAGTTTCTATTAAAGGAAGTTTTATTAGTTTATTTTTGGCTTTAAGGTGCAAATTTGATTTTAATTTTTGATAAAAGAGCAACTTTTTTGTTTTAATATTTCAATTGTTACAGTATTATCTTTCATATTTTAAAATCCGATAAAATTTTCACTTCTAGTGCTAGAGTGAAATTCCATACCCCTCGTTTTATAATAAATTCATGTATTGAAAGAAAACCTAAGAGGACACAACATTTATTTGAGTTTTATTAGGAAACAAACAGCTCAGCTTCTTGATCCTGTTATACATGGCGCCTATCACATCATTGTGGAAGGTCAATCGTTCTAATTTAATCTTAATAATGGCTAGTTGTTCAAACCTGGACATGTTAGCAGTACTGATTGCAATGAACTCAATTGAATTTCCTTATGAATTTTAGAGGCATACTTTCTGATAAATTACCATATTAATTTTATTTGTCTTTTGAATTTTTTCACCATTTAATTTTTCAACTGAATCAACCCCCAGGTTAGCTATTTTGGATAATTTCATTCAGAGTCATTCAATCTTCTTAATCATTATATTTCAACCGTAAAAATAAAATAAAAAATACTGGATAATTGAATTTTCGGTCACCAACCTATATAAAAATCATTGACTTAGCAAGATTAGGTGTTATTTTTTTTCTCTTATATCAGATAAATTAGACTATATTTTATTTTTCTCTACCGTACGTAACAATTGGTTCATCAATCATATGCTAAATCAGCAATTTTTACGCATGTAACTGACCAAATATCCAATTATTCGACATTTTTTACTTTACTGTTATAAAATAACATTTAAATTATTATTTTGTTATTAATCAAAATTTAATAACCATAACATTACTTGTGGGAAAGTTGAGCAGGTGGTTAATGTATTTATCCTCAACAAAATATTTATAGTTTTAAAAATTCTTAATAAATTACCTTTATTTATTTGCCTCTTGAACCTGATAACGGCAGAATCATATAGAGTCTGTTTACTTATAGAAAATTGTTCTAGTTTTTCAAAAAAATTTTCACAAAAAACAGAAAACAGAAAATATGTTTATTTTCATCAGTTTTCTAAAATAGAAAACAGAAAATAAATTTTTCAGTTTTTCAAAATAAAGAAAAAATTTGAAAACTAATAAAAGATGTTTTCCAAATTTTCTAAATAATATTAATACACACACATATATATGTACATACATACATATACATATACATGCATATGTAAATTTTTGTATGTGCATACATACATAAGCATATGGATGTGCATGTATATGTATATATAGTACATGCATACATACATATGGATATGTATATATATGTATATACATACATACACATACATACGCATATGTATATGTATACATACATATGTATATGTATGTATATATATGTGCATATATACACATACATATGTATATACAAATATACATGCATACATACATACATACATGCATGCATGCATGTATGTATTTATGTATCTATATACATAGATATATATATAAATATGTATTTATGCATATACATATGCATATATGCATATGCATATACACACACATACATATTCATATACATGTATCTGTATGTGCTTGTATGTGCATGCATACATACATACATATGTATATATATGTACGTACATACATATATATATATATATATATATATATACACACATATATATATACACACATACATTTAAATATGTATGTATTCATAAATACATGTGTATTTATGTGCATATATTCACATACACATACATATACATATACATATACGCGCACACACACACATATATATATATATGTATGTACGCATACATATACATGTAATTACTGTATATATATATGTATGTATGTATATATATATATATATATATATATATATATATATATATATATATATATATATACACGTGTGTATACACACATACAAATAAATACTCTAATTTTTCATTTATTGATAAATAAACACGTTTTCTAAATTTTTTATAAAAAATAAATATTACAATTTTTTAAAAAAATAAAAAACAGAAAACTATTTTCTGTAAATAACGCACCTATAAAATTCCCAGCGAATTCAGGATTTAAACCCAAAAAGAGAACAAAACGACAGTGCATCAGTTAATGGCGTTCTATCTTTTTATTTAATTTTTCATATTCGGGCCACGTTTAAATCATAAAGAACATAGTAGCCGTTAGAGAGCTGCTCCAACCCATCACATGCACACACAAAAAACCGACCATCTCACTTTAATTGCACTTTTATTTTATTTAGATAAATAAATTAATATGAACAGCAATAATGCCAGCATGGAATGTCAAGAAGATTGAAACGATATATATATATATATATATATATATATATATATATATATATATATATATATATATATATATATATATATATATATATATATATATATATATATATATATATATATATATATATATGTCATCTTGTATAGTGTAGTGAGTAACTTTCTTTTTCTGATTCTCCCCTTACCTCTTTTCATATCTCTTCCTCTGTTTCTTCACATTTTTCTGATCTTATATATCAGCTCAGAAACAAGAACAACAACAAGATGAAGTATTAATCTATCATTAATCGTCACTTCTTCTGATTTGGACTACTCTGTATCTGTTTCTTGCTACCCAACAACCAACTCAATTTTCTCCATTTCTCTCTCTTCTGCTTGTCTTCTGTAACGCATTCTCATTGTGTTTCTTCTCTCTTACTATAACCAAGGTGAGAATTTTGGATTTTGTTTCGTTTTTTTTTTTTTATTTTCCTTGAAAAAGTGAAGAAGAAAAAGTCCGAAAAAGGAGCCGATCTCTGTTTTCCCTACTTTTCGTATGCTTTCCATTATTATTATTATTATTTTCATGTTTGGTTGCTGAGAATGTGGCGATCAAGAGCATATTGTTATATAAAATACTGTAAAAAAAATTGCAACTGGCAATTTTTTTTTAAAGTACAGTTTCTGAAATACATCAACTTCGAATTAGTTTTAAAAGGCTCCGATTTTAACGTTAAAGGAAAATTGTCGGTGTTCCCAGTAGCAGTTTCATGTGCTTATAATCTTAGTTTTATCTTATTTTGTTCAACTTGAAATTTGGAAAGTTGCTCCTCTATAATGAATTTTGCAAGGGCCATTTTCAGCTGTTTCATAAAGGATTATGTTTTATTTGACACTTGAATGATTATTATGTTTAAGGCTACCTTTTCCTTGCGCAGGAAATAGAAGATGTTGTTTAATTTGAGTTGAGATATGGCTTTAATATACTGAGTGCATTTGCTTTTTTCTTGGCTTTTGCAATTCTTCGGATACAACCGGTCAATGATAGAGTCTACTTTCCCAAATGGTATATAAAGGGATTAAGGAGCAGTCCTTTGAGCACAGATGCATTTGTTGGCAAGTTTGTCGATTTGGATTTTAGGTCATACGTAAGGTTTTTGAGTTGGATGCCTGCAGCATTGCAAATGCCAGAACCTGAGCTAGTTGACCATGCAGGATTGGACTCTGTCGTTTACTCGAGGATTTACTTAATAGGGTATGCTCTAGTTGATCATGTCATTTTCCTTTTTCCTATAGTCTGGAATTTTTTTTTTCTTTTCAAACGGTTGAATAGGGCATGTGCACTTGCTCATTTGCCTGTTGGTGGACTCTTTCCTTTGTATATATATATGTGTAATCATTTGAATGTTCACTCTTATGAGATATTGGAGGTGCTTTTGGACTGATTCTGCTTTTCGTGATTTCTTCTTTAAGTGCAGGCTTAAAATTTTTGTTCCTATTGCATTCCTGGCATTTACAATCCTAGTGCCAGTTAATTGGACTAATAACACCTTAAAGCGCTCTAATTTAACTTACAGTGATTTGGATAAGCTGTCTATATCAAATATTCCAACAGGATCAGACAGGTATAAGACTTGTAGGTCCTATGCTTTTTTGAGTTGTCATTTCCAAATTTTTATATCATAGCCATTGATATTATCTCCAAATTTTTATATCATTGCCATTGATATTATCCCAATTGCTACTGCAATCTATTGTTCTTTTGTTTTGAACATTTGGATTCAGTGTTACGTTGCTTCAGTATTCCATTTTTGACAGAACAAAGATCAAGTTCAGTTAATATGAAGTTCTTGTTAGAGAGTATGCCCTAGAACCCATGTAATAGGGATGTTTTTCATATGTATGAAATTTATATTATTAATAAAAGGCATCATTCATTTATTAATGCTGTGTTTGAATACATGAGTTTGTAAATCTTAAATTAATAAATGAAGTCCTAGATATTATAAACACAGTGCAAAGGCAATCATGAAAGTGTTCATGATGTGAGATGTCTATCGCATGCAAATGTGTTAATATCTAAATATCCCTAGTCATAGAATTAACAAGATAGGACATTGTTAATTCGGACAGACTAGCACATGTTATGCTTCTTGAATGGTTCAAGCAATGGTTCTCATAATTGTGATTATGGATGATAATCAATGCTAACATGTGGATGCTTGTTAGAGGAACAAGTTCATTGGAGACCTGCAAATAGAATCCTCATATGGATATTAAATCTATGTCAGTGAGGAATCTCTTCATAGCGGTTGTGCAAGTATCCTTAGACTTGATATCACCAAAGTTATCTTAAGTAGCAAGTGGTATACTTTGACTCCATAACTGATTACTTCCAACTGGGAGTGAACATAGTTAGGAGATTGGGTATATCATAACCTACTTGAAGATAGTTGAGTGATTGACAAAGGATTCACCATCCCAGATTTAACAAGGGAAGTTATCTCACATGATTCTATAATTACCTTGTTCAGTGAATCTCTGACCAGAGTAATATGCCGAGATGGATGGAGATCCATGAAGGGCATTTTAGGAACAATGGTTAAATTAATAGAACATACATAATTAGATTTATATGAGTTGACAGAAATCCATACTCAGAATCTAATTGAGATAAGAGTGGTGAAAGGAGTAATTGCACGGTAACTGTTTCTATGGAAGGGTACAGTCAAACCACATGACTTTCCTGACATTTGGGTAGTCATGATGCCTAGCTAGAGACCAATCATGACTTTTATAATGATGTATCAAAATATCAATAGAGATTGATAAAATGATTTAAAGGAGTTTAAATCATGTGAGTTTTGAATAGAACTCACAATTACATATTATACTGCCAACATGGACAGGAACCCAATAGGTCACACACATATAGAGAAAAGGGTAAAATGGTAAAATGACAAGGATAATAATATTTGATATTATTATAAAGGTAGAGAGGAGAATATGATAATAATTAATTAAAGAGTTTAATTAATTATGATCAAATAAAATTGTCCGCGGAACTTTTGAGAAATGTTCTGTAAATTGGACCTAAATGAAATAATGTATTTCATGATTAATTATTATTATCTTATAAGTGTTATAAGACTACTATAAGTGTTATAGGACTGATATAATAATTAATAGGACCATTGGAGAAATTATAAAGGGCCAAAGGAATGAAGAAGTTGGAGGAAGCCCTCCAGAAGAGGGCTACACGCCAACTCCATACAGAAGGGTTAGAGGAATTTTTCTTGGATCAAATTAATTTATATATGTTACATAAGTGTTATGGAACTCACATATTTAATTTGGTTGGATTTGGAATCCATTTGGGTATTTAAATCCAATTAGATGCACAAAGGGCCTAGTTTGTGGATTTTGTGCATGGTCTTTTATGAAAAGATTTAATTTGGATTTAATTAAGCCCAAATAATTATAATTAATTCCAGAAGCCCAATTAATAATTCTCCAGTAATTTTAAAGAGCCCAATCTCATTAAGGAGTTGGAATTTTAACCTAACTATAAAAGGCCAACTAATGAGAATTAGGGTTAAGTGATTAAAACAAAAGGAAAGTCTTTTTCTCTTAATTCTCTCTCCACTTTTGCGCCACTTCCCAAGCTAGCTCTTGGGAATTTCGGCCAGCCCTAGTTAAACACCAATTTTTTGGTTCAATTTACCCCTCTCTAGTGTGGATTACTCATTGGAGGTGTTCGATTTTGGACACTGTGGTTTGCGACAACCCGGTGCGAAGTAAAATCAACTGTTCAACAAAAATCAAAGGTGATTTTTCTTATTCTCATATAGTTATATTGTGTATTCATGGCAAGATCAGATCATATGGTTAAAAATTTAAAATTCCGCTCATGTATATGATGCATGTAACCATAAAAAATCCAACATGGTATCAGAGCCACGGTTTTGCCATGGATATACAATTCTATATTTTTCTGCGGAATAAGTTTTGTTTTGTTTTGAGTTATTTATTTCATGAACTTTAAAATATTAGATTTGATTGTTCATGAATGAGAAATATTGATTTCTGGTTGTATGTGTGATCAAATAAATTTGGTGGAAACAAAAACGAATTTTTTGAAGCATTTTGATTTGGTTTTGGCGTGAAACCCATTAGGGTTTGGCGTGAAACCCTAGGTAATGTAGGGGCTGTTCTAATTTAATTTCTTATGGATCCATTTAAAAATCATTTAGATGATATTTTATGTGTTTAATATGTGATATTAAGCCGTAGGATCGAACGGAATTAAAATCGAACAAGTTTTGCATGAAAACTAGTTTTGTCGAAAAGTTCAATAAATTGGTGTTCTTCGTGTGTTCTTGATGTGTTCTTGGTTAGAACGACTTTTGATCTTCTAAATATGATATATATGATATATTAAAGTGTTTTTAATTAATTGGATTAATTAAAATGGGCCTTAAATTAATTTGATTAATTTTAATTCATTAAAACCACTTAATGGGCTTAATTATGTTTACGGACTTGGTTTAAATTAGTAAATGACTTGGTAGGCCCAAGGAGCTGATTTAAATTAACTATTATAAACATTAATTAAATTTATTAATGGGTTTTAAGGGCTGGAGTGGGCTTGGCTCATTCCAAAAGACCCAAATGGTCCAAATGACACAAAACTGGTTTGTGTGTGAACACACTTAGGGTTTTTCTTCTGTGGGTTTCGGCCTACACTTATTTAAGCCCAAAATTGATTCTTTTAATTATTTAATATGATTAATTAATTAAATAATCAATTTATAATTAATTAATAATCAATTTGATTGATTATTAAGGCAAGAACAAATTCATGCAAAAAGGTTTCCTAAAATGAAAGTTTCCAAAATGGAAAAAGTTTCCTAATTTGATCACATCATTAAAATAACTCAAAATATAGTTTCAAAGGTTGAAACAAAGTTAGTAATCCATTTCTTTATGCATTAGAAAGGCATATAAGGGTGAATGATTGGCATGATGGTTAGTTATGGACAAAGCCCAATGTGATTGAGTATAATGCATGTTTTGGCCCAATGAGGACTTTCATGTCCCGGCCACTTGTTTTTGGTTTGTATTTGATTTCAAATTGTAATATGTAATTAGATTACTTAGATTAGAATTAGAAATAGAGATGGAGACCATTTTCAAGGAGCAAGATGGGCCGGATGGAGATCCAACAAGCTTGAAGATAATGTAATTATTTTTCTTGTTTGAATCATGCATACTACCTAGGTGTGACCTTTTGATTTCTCTCTTGTCTCGGGGAAATCAATGTAGTGAAGTCCATAACTATACCATATTTGTATGCTTATATTTATGTGATAGATATAGGATGCATACCAATATATGCCAACCATGTATGATGAGACTTAATTAACTAAAACCCTCAAACAAATACTAAGGTATATAAGCCTTCCATTAATTTGAGGAGAACCAGAGTTCTTTATAGTGTGGGTTGTTGACCACAGTCAAGCTCACATTATATCGAATATGTTCAAATCTAATTAAATGGGTCATCTTAGCTAGCCCATTAGTTTGTTGACCACAGTCAAGGCTAATGGTTCTAGAGGCAAGATTAGGGAATGCATATATGATATGCATGCATCAAGAGTTGATAACCTAATGATCCAATAGTTGTGTAGAGACACAATTGGTATAAAGATACCTACCTTTCAAGGGTATGGAATTTGGCTTGTTGACTACAGTCAAGGTCAAATTACATATCAAGGATTGGATATTGGCCCACTAAGAAAACCATCGGGTTTTCTCGGATTATATAGTGAGGGCTATTAATTCGCAATAAAATAGTGGGAGTAAATGGATTAATTAAAGACCTTATTAATGCATATATATATATATGAACATACTCTCATATCTTTTCTTTTTCACATCTAGGTCATCATCATGAGCACATCAAACATTAACATACGATCAATCTTGGATAACAAGCTGGTTGGCAACAACTATTCTGACTGGATCAGGCAAGTGAGAATTGTTCTCAGAGCTGAAAAGATCCACTATGTCTTGGATAAAGATCCACCACCACGTCCATCAGATGATGCCATTGATGAGATCAAAGGCATTTATCGAAAATACATGGAGGATAGTGAAACAACAGCATGTCTGATGCTGGGTGCTATGTCCTCGGAGCTTCAGAAGCAACATGAAATGATGGATGCTAGAACCATCGTTTTGCATCTAGAGGAGCTTTATTCTTCTCAGGCTAGAACTGAGCAATATGAGATTGCTCGAGCTCTATTTAGTTGCAAAATGGTGGAAGGCACTTCAGCTGCTGCTCATGCATTGAAGATGTATGGGTATATTGAGCATTTGAGTAGACTTGGCTATGTTATGGATAATGATCTTTACATAGATTTAATCTTGTACTCGTTGGCTCCAAGTTATGCACCTTTTGTGCTTAACTTCAACATGAACAAGATCCAAGTATCCATTCCTGAGTTAATCAACATGCTCAAGACAGCTGATGGATCATTTAAGAAAGATCCAAAAAGTGTTATGGTTGTCACTTCTGCTAAAGGCAAGAAGCAGAAGAAGAAGATAACCAAGGCGCAGCCAAAGAATGGTGGGATCTCCAAGAAGAAGGTTGCCAAGAAAGAGAATCCCAAAGGGACTTGCTTCCATTGTGGAAAGGATGGTCATTGGAAGCGTAACTGCAAGGCCTATCTAGATTCTCTTAAGGAGAAGAAGCAAGCTGTTGCATCTACTTCAGGTATTCATATGATTGAAATTAATACTTATTCTATTGCTTCAAAACAATCTTGGGTATTAGATACCGGATGTGGATCTCATTTATGTAATGATCTATAGGAGCTTAGAAGCTTTAGAAGAGTTGGAAAGGCAGAGATTTGTTTGCAGTCAGCTACTGGACAAAACATCTCTACAACTGTTGTGGGGACTTATCATTTGCCTCTTCCGAGTGGATTAGTACTGGAATTAAATAATTGTTATTATGTTCCAGCTTTGTCCAAGAGTATTATTTCTTTCAGTTGTTTAATGAACGATTATGATATTTCTTTAAAGGACATATGTTGTTACATTTTTAAGAATAATATATTTTATGCAAAAGCTATCATTGAGAATGGTATATTTGTTCTTGATTTAATTAAAGAAGTACATAATGTGGATACCAAGAGAATGAAACATGATAATCTAAATACCTCATACTTATGGCATTGTCGTTTAAGCCACATAAATGAAAAACGTATGACCAAATTGCACAAGTCAGGTGATTTGGGATCATTTGATTATGAATCATTTGATACATGCGAATCTTGTTTATTGGGAAAAATGACAAAAGCTCCCTTTATTGGTAAAGGAGAACGAGCTAAAATGGTTTTGGACTTAATACATTCGGATGTATGTGGTCCAATGACTACACATGCTAGAGGAGGTTACTCCTACTTCATTACTTTTATAGATGATTATTCCAGGTTTGGATACATCTATCTAATGAAATATAAGTCTGAAGCATTTGAAAAGTTCAAAGAATTCAGAAATGAAGTAGAGAAACAACTTGGCAAAAGTATTAAAACACTTAGATCAGATCGAGGTGGAGAATACTTAAGTCAAGAGTTTCAGGATTATCTTAGAGATAATGGGATTTTATCTCAATGGACTCCTCCATATACACCACAACACAATGGTGTATCCGAAAGGAGGAATCGAACACTATTAGATATGGTTCGATCAATGATGAGCCGAGCGGACTTGCCTAAGTCCTTTTGGGGGTATGCACTAGAAACTGCTGTTTATGTGTTAAATAGAGTTCCTAGTAAATCGGTTGATGTTACTCCATATGAGATGTGGAATAACAAGAAAACCCACGCTTTCTCATATTAAAGTATGGGGTTGTCCTGCTTATGTGAAGAGGACAATGTCAGACAAACTGGATGTTAAGTCTGACAAATGTTTATTTGTGGGATATCCAAAAGAAACGTTTGGATATTATTTCTATCGTCCCTTAGAACAAAAGGTGTTTGTTTCAAGGCATGCTGTCTTCTTAGAAAGAGAATTTCTCCTACGAGAGGACAGTGGGAGTAAAATTGAGCTTGGTGAAGTTCAAGACCCACAAACAGAAGATGATCACTCGATTGAACCTAAAACTGAATTTCATAATGATGAAATCACAGTTGAACCTGATTATACACAAAATCCTAGAAGATCTACTAGGATGCGTTCTATCCCTGTGAGATATGGATTTCACATTGATTCGGATAGAGGCATAACTGTAGTAGAGGACAATGAGCCTACAAGCTATCAAGAAGTTTTGAACAGTTCAGAACGTGATTTATGGCTTAAGGCTATGCAGTCCGAAATGGACTCCATGTATGAGAATAAAGTATGGACTTTAACTCAACCACCTGAAGGGATAAAACCCATAGGGTGCAAATGGGTCTTCAAAAAGAAGACTGACATGGAAGGTAATATAGTTACCTATAAAGCTCGCTTAGTAGCAAAAGGTTATCGTCAAAAAGAAGGTATTGACTATGACGAAACTTTTTCTCCTGTAGCGATGCTTAAGTCTATAAGAATACTTTTAGCCATTGCAGCTCATTATGATTATGAGATTTGGCAGATGGATGTGAAGACAGCTTTCCTTAATGGAAATCTTACCGAGGATGTGTATATGACACAACCAGAAGGATTCACATCAGGAAATGGCGAAAAGGTATGCAAGCTTCAAAGATCCATTTATGGATTGAAGCAAGCCTCTAGGAGTTGGAACATACGATTCAATGAGACAATCAAAGAGTTTGGTTTCTCACAGAATGAAGATGAACCTTGTGTGTATAAAAGGGTCAGTGGGAGTGCAATTGTCTTCCTAGTTCTATATGTAGATGACATATTGATCATTGGAAATGACATTTCTCTTCTCCAATCTGTTAAAATATGGTTATCCAAGCAATTCTACATGAAAGACCTTGGAGAAGCATCCTATATTCTGGGAATAAGGATCTATAGAGATAGATCCAATAGGTTGCTAGGTCTTTCTCAAAGTACATATATAGATAAAGTATTAAAGAGGTTCAATATGGATCTCTCTAAGAAAGGGTTTATACCTATGGTGCATGGGAAACACCTTTCTAAGTCTATGTGTCCACAGACACTGGAGGATAGAGAGAGCATGAATAGAATACCATATGCATCTGCAATTGGTTCTATCATGTATGCTATGTTATGTACACGTCCAGATGTAGCATTTGCTTTGAGTGTCACAAGCAGATTCCAATCTAATTTTGGAGAGGAACATTGGGCAGCTGTCAAGAATATTCTTAAGTACTTGAGAAGGACTAAGGATGTATTCTTGGTATATGGAGAGGGCAGTTTGGAAGTAAACGGGTATACAGATGCCAGCTTCCAATCTGACAAAGATGATTGTAAATCACAATCTGGTTATGTGTTCATAATGGGAGAAGGAGCAGTTAGTTGGAAAAGTTCCAAACAAGAAACAACTGCTGATTTCACGACAGAAGCTGAGTACATTGCTGCTTCAGAAGCAGCCAAAGAAGCAGTCTGGATCAAAAAGTTCATAACCGAACTAGGAGTGGTGCCTAGCATTGTTGATCCGATTCCTTTATATTGTGACAACAATGGAGCCATTGCGCAAGCAAAGGAACCACGGTCTCATCAGCGATCCAAGCATGTTCTCAGACGCTACCATCTCATAAGGGAAATAGTAGCTAGAAATGATGTGAAAATAGAAAGGGTTCCCACAGATGACAATGTGGCGGATCCCCTCACTAAAGCACTTTCCCAGATAAAGCATGATCACCATATAAATAGCATGGGTCTGAGACATATGAGTGATTGGCTCTAGTGCAAGTGGGAGATTGTTAGAGAGTATGCCCTAGAGCCCATGTAATAGGGATGTTTTTCATATGTATGAAATTTATATTATTAATAAAAGGCATCATTCATTTATTAATGCTGTGTTTGAATACATGAGTTTGTAAATCTTAAATTAATAAATGAAGTCCTAGATATTATAAACACAGTGCAAAGGCAATCATGAAAGTGTTCATGATGTGAGATGTCTATCGCATGCAAATGTGTTAATATCTAAATATCCCTAGTTATAGAATTAACAAGATAGGACATTGTTAATTCGGACAAACTAGCACATGTTATGCTTCTTGAATGGTTCAAGCAATGGTTCTCATAATTGTGATTATGGATGATAATCAATGCTAACATGTGGATGCTTGTTAGAGGAACAAGTTCATTGGAGACCTGCAAAGAGAATCCTCATATGGATATTAAATCTATGTCAGTGAGGAATCTCTTCATAGCGGTTGTGCAAGTATCCTTAGACTTGAGATCACCAAAGTTATCTTAAGTAGCAAGTGGTATACTTTGACTCCATAACTGATTACTTCCAACTGGGAGTGAACATAGTTAGGAGATTGGGTATATCATAACCTACTTAAAGATAGTTGAGTGATTGACAAAGGATTCACCATCCCAGATTTAACAAGGGAAGTTATCTCACATGATTCTATAATTACCTTGTTCAGTGAATCTCTGGCCAGAGTAATATGCCGAGATGGATGGAGATCCATGAAGGGCATTTTAGGAACAATGGTTAAATTAATAGAACATACATAATTAGATTTATATGAGTTGACAGAAATCCATACTCAGAATCTAATTGAGATAAGAGTGGTGAAAGGAGTAATTGCACGGTAACTGTTTCTATGGAAGGGTACAGTCAAACCACATGACTTTCCTGACATTTGGGTAGTCATGATGCCTAGCTAGAGGCCAATCATGACTTTTATAATGATGTATCAAAATATCAATAGAGATTGATAAAATGATTTAAAGGAGTTTAAATCATGTGAGTTTTGAATAGAACTCACAATTACATATTATACTGCCAACATGGACAGGAACCCAATAGGTCACACACATATAGAGAAAAGGGTAAAATGGTAAAATGACAAGGATAATAATATTTGATATTATTATAAAGGTAGAGAGGAGAATATGATAATAATTAATTAAAGAGTTTAATTAATTATGATCAAATAAAATTGTCCGCGGAACTTTTGAGAAATGTTCTGTAAATTGGACCTAAATGAAATAATATATTTCATGATTAATTATTATTATCTTATAAGTGTTATAAGACTACTATAAGTGTTATAGGAATTATATAATAATTAATAGGACCATTGGAGAAATTATAAAGGGCCAAAGGAATGAAGAAGTTGGAGGAAGCCCTCCAGAAGAGGGCTACACGCCAACTCCATACAGAAGGGCTTAGAGGGATTTTTTTTGGACCAAATTAATTTATATATGTTACATAAGTGTTATGGAACTCACATATTTAATTTGGTTGGATTTGGAATCCATTTGGGTATTTAAATCCAATTAGATGCACAAAAGGCCTAGTTTGTGGATTTTGTGCATGGTCTTTTATGAAAAGATTTAATTTGGATTTAATTAAGCCCAAATAATTATAATTAATTCCAGAAGCCCAATTAATAATTCTCCAGCAATTTTAAAGAGCCCAATCTCATTAAGGAGTTGGAATTTTAACCTAACTATAAAAGGCCAACTAATGAGAATTAGGGTTAAGTGATTAAAACAAAAGGAAAGTCTTTTTCTCTTAATTCTCTCTCCACTTTTGCGCCACTTCCCAAGCTAGCTCTTGGGAATTTCGGCCAGCCCTAGTTGAACACCAATTTTTTGGTTCAATTTACCCCTCTCTAGTGTGGATTACTCATTGGAGGTGTTCGATTTTGGACACTGTGGTTTGCGACAACCCGGTGCGAAGTAAAATCAACTGTTCAACAAAAATCAAAGGTGATTTTTCTTATTCTCATATAGTTATATTGTGTATTCATGGGAAGATCAGATCATATGGTTAAAAATTTTAAAATTCCGCTCATGTATATGATGCATGTAACCATAAAAAATCCAACAGTTCTGTTTGCAGGTTTTGGACCCACATGGTTATGGCTTATGCTTTTAGCTTCTGGACATGTTATGTGTTAAAAAAGGAATACGAGATGGTAGCTTCAATGAGGTTGCATTTTCTTGCATCAGAACAACACCGCCCTGATCAATTTACAGTAAGATCAACTATGTATCTTCAGCTAGTTTTATTGCAATATCATTTTAGAAAACGTGAAATCAAGAAGATGGCTTAAGTAAGATATAAGGCCATTCATATGTTGGGGTCTATAAATTGTTAGGTATATTATATGTGAATAAGGGATAGAGAATAAGGGATATATTATATGGCCATGCTATCCTAAAAGCAAACTAGAGAATAAGGGATAGCTTTCTAACTGCCATTTAGTTTGACAATAAAGTTATCTAAGCATGGTAATCATGCCCTGCATTATTTCAATGTACTTGTTAATCATCATTTCTTGGAGACTGGAGACTAGAAACTAGATTGGTATCTGTTTAGAATTTGCCGCTCTGCTTGTTTTGGGTTAGTATTTCTATGATGGCCAACATCCCTTAAAGTTTAGAATTTTGATGTTGAAGTCTGTAGCTTTTTTCTTAATTTTGTTTGAAGTTGATTTCTCTAAGGGATGAGGCATTTCAAACTTTTTCATTGGACAATTGTGGGGTTGTCAGTAAGAGTCAGAAACGTAGTGGTTCTTTGCAAAAGGAGTAGTTTTCTTTGAAATGTGATTTCTTTACAGACTAGGTATTGCTACCTTTAGAAATTTGCATTAATGCTAATGCTGCAGGGGAAGAACTATTGCTTGTACATGGTAAAAATCATTATTTCCAGTGAGTTGTTTTCAAAATGGTGTTCATTAAACAATACAACTTTTTCTTTTGGTGTAGGTGTTGGTCAGAAATGTACCCCCAGATCCTGATGAATCGATCAGTGAGCTAGTAGAACATTTTTTTTTTTGGTAAATCATCCAGGTCACTATCTCGCTCATCAGGTTTCTTTATAATCATCTTTTCTTGCATTTCCATATGCAAACGCACATATATGTAACCAATGCAGGAGTAGGCTAACAGATAGGTGAAATGAGGGAGGCAAAGAATAGAAACATAGCGGATTCAATAATTAAGATGTCACGTTAATCACATGGGCGCTAGAATGATATCTTGTGTGATTCGTCATAATTATACATTTTGTTATAAATAACTTCTCAGCTTTCCACTCTAAGAATTCTTCTTACACTCAAGTCAGTTGAGTGGGATATCCCTGAATGAAGCAGAACTGAAAAATGATCTTAGATTGTCTCAGATGGCAAGAAGGCCTTTTGATTCCTTCACTATTCCTTTACTTTTTTGCTAGGAACAGGTGATTGTTATTTTTATCTAAATTTAACATTTGTTTTAGGTTGTTTACAATGCAAACAAACTTTCTGAGTTGGTGAACAAGAAGAAAAAATTGCGGAATTGGCTTGACTTCTATCAGCTAAAATATTCAAGGAATCAATCTAGAAGGCCTATGGTGAAGGTAATTGTTCTTTGTAATAATGTCCCTTTAGTAGTTATTCTCTCCTCAATTCATTGGAATTAACATAATGCTGTTTGAAATTGTTGAACTTCTGACATCAAGTGAGAACTTCTTCCTCATTGTACAGACTGGTTTTCTTGGCCTTTGGGGGCACACTGTGGATGCAATTGGTTATTATACATCTGAGATTGAAAGACTATCAAAAGAAGTACGTGGCAGCTGAAAAGTTTCTTGTGTTCTTTATTTTTGGCATATTGTATAGAGAATCCTTATCTCAATATTTTTATAGCGCATTGCAATACCTCTGCCTCTGTACTTTATATCTTTCCAAACACATATGATCTTTAAAGCAAGTAGTTGTCGGGTATTATATCCGCAACTTATGATTGAATGGTCTCATACATATCAGTGTTCTTTATATGATGTTGAAGCAGTTTCCAACACTTCCAACATTTTTAGAGCTTTCTAATCATTGTGCAGATATATTTGAATAAATTAGACCACCTTAAAAATTCATAGGCATATGGTCTGTACTGAGTGCAGGGTTGTTATTAGTTTTTGAAAAATTGTTCTCTAAGTTGCATAATAATTATCTTCAATAATGGGCTTTTCTTCTGTTATTATGAAAAAGATTATAATTGCCAGATATCCATGGAGAGAGAAAGTCTTGTGAACAATCAGAAGTCTATAATGCCAGCAGCATTTGTTTCCTTTCAAACACGGTGGGGGAGCTGCTGTTTGTGCACAGACACAACAGACAAAAAATCCAACTATATGGCTAAATGAGTGGGCTCCAGAGCCACGAGATATATTCTGGGATAACCTGGCAATTCCATATGTTTCACTTGCAGTGAGAAAGCTTATTGTTGGAGTTGCATTTTTCTTCCTTACCTTCTTTTTCATGATTCCTATTGCATTTGTACAGTCCCTAGCAAATATTGAGGGCATAGAGAAAGCATTGCCCTTTCTTAAATCCATAATTGAAATGTGAGTATCTTCTTGTATGCAATGATGATTTTACTTACAGGATTATGAAGAGTATGATACTTTCAAGTTCAATTGTTTTTTTGTATCTTCGGCTTGTAGTGGTTTGCTAGTTTGTTGCTGCTCTTATGTTGTATATATGCAATTGAAAGTTTCTCTGTTTCCGAGTTTCTGTCAAAACTAATAGCATCTGATTTTTCACGCAGGGAAGTGGTAAAGTCTAAATTTTTTCTCATATTTTTACCTTCCATATTGATGCTAATGTCTAAATTCGAAGGATTCATTAGCTTGTCAGGGATGGAGAGAAGATCTGCAACTAAATACTATATTTTCCAATTTATTAATGTATTTCTTGGGAGCATAATCACAGGAACTGCATTTCAACAGCTTAATAATTTTCTGCACCAGTCTGCAAATGAGTATGTTCTTCTCACAAATGCAGTGCTTTAGACATTGCTTATACATGTGCATTGATGTATTTCTCCACCAGTCTGCCTGGTTTTCTGCTTATTTGGCATGCATTAGTAGAGTTATCATTATTCAAGCTATGTTACATTGAACATAAACATCTACTTTTGCAGCATACCGAAGACAATCGGGGTCTCAATTCCAATGAAAGCAACATTTTTCATAATTTACATCATGGTTGATGGGTGGGCTGGAGTTGCTGGGGAGATATTAAGATTGAAACCCTTGATAATTTATCATTTGAAAAACTTTTTCTTGGTCAAGACAGAAAAAGATAGAGAAGAGGCAATGGATCCAAGAACAATTGGATTCAACACTAGGGAGCCACAAATACAACTTTAATTCTACTAGGCCTTGTTTATGCAGTGGTTTCTCCTATCTTACTTCCTTTCATAATAGTATTCTTCGGCTTGGCATATGTTGTGTATCGTCATCAGGTAAAAAAAATTTATGTTGCAATTAAACCTTAATTTTCATTTCATGGTCAGATTTTTGTGTAATAAGTTTTTTGGTCAGACTTGTAGATTATAAATGTATACAATCAGGAGTACAAGAGTGCAGCAGCATTCTGGCCTGATGTCCATGGACGTATAATCGTAGCACTAGTTGTGTCACAACTGCTGTTAATGGGATTGCTAAGCACAAAACAGGCTGCTCAGTCAACTCCGTTGCTCGTTACACTTCCAATATTGACAATATGGTTCCATTTCTTCTGCAAAGGTCGCTACGAACCTGCTTTTATTAAATATCCATTGCAGGTTGGTTAAGTTTGTTCGCCATTATACCTCTTTATTATTATTTTAAAAGTTCTTCTGTTGTAAATTTCTGCTCATTACAACAACCAAGCTTTAATCCCATACTAGATGGGTCGCCTATATGAATTATCTGTGTTTAGTTTCCTCTATCCAAAGTAATATCTGCCTCATTGTTAAGTAACTGTAAATCCTTAAACACTGTTTCTCTCCATGTTATTTTAGATCTGCCTCTTATTTTAGAAAATGGTAGACCCTTTTCCTTTACTTCTATAACTAAACGATCACATTTTCGAACCAGAGCATCTGTGAATCAATGTAGCACATGTCCGAACTATCTCAAACCACCTTCTCTTGTCTTATTTCCAATATATATTACATGCAACTTCTACCTATTGTGCTCATTCATAATCTTGCCCGACTCCTTAATATCCTCATTTCTAGTACATGATAATTCAATAAACAAATGTAGCTAGAAAAATTACTGAGAAATCAATATGCAATAAAAAAAGACAATTGAATTAAGTCAACACAACGATTCAAACATTGCTAAAATGAAATCAATATTCTCAATAAAAAATAAGCAATATGTGTACTCAAAAGTAAAAAAATTCCATAATGTGCTGTACTAAAATCGCCACCAAGCAATTCAAATCACACACCCCAAGCAAACAATGAATAATTAATCACATAAAAATGTTGCATTAATCAACTTAAAAGCACAAAATTAGCATTGAAAGCTCATTTAGGAATATTATCAAACACTTGGTGGGAAGTTATACAAACCAAAATCTTAAGAATGCTTTAATCAACCTTAAACCTCAATTTTGATCAAATTTGCAAGAAAAGCAATAAAATTCAAGCACAAAAATGAAAGAAACAAAGCCATCAAAGTCTTTAGCCTTAAGATCCATAAAATTACCTCTCTTGGTAGTTGTAATGAATTGACAAAAAGAGGATTTGAGGTGTTAGGAAGACCCTGTACAAAAAGAATGGTAGATAATAAGAACACAAAAAGTTAAGAGTAAAAGCATTTATTAGCAAAAGAGGAATAATAAAACTTACAGCAAAAAAAATGGGGACTCAAAATTATTCTTCTCATAATCCTCAACGACAATATCAGAAGAGAAAGAAAGTGAGAAGGAGTGAGTAGAGGATCCTTCAGAAAATGAATGTTAAAATAAGTAAAGGGGACATTAGATACTGTAATTATTATAGTTAGAGAGGTTGCGTATCCCTTGGACCATGTTAACAGATTCACAATAAGGGAAATATCATTAACTGTTAGGGGAATCCCTTCCACATGAAGGGTCATAGAAGCTTCTGTAATAGTGTGGTTTTCAAGTTGAGCATGTATTAGGTTGATCATAGAATTAGGGATTGACACATGACTAAGAAGTTTGAGTAGAGTTATTGCTTGTGTACTTGCTGCATATAAATTAAAGGCATTAAATGGAAGCAAAAATAAACCACATAAAGAATGAACAAAAAATGAATAACAATGGGTGAAATACCAACAAGAAGGCTTTCTTCGTTGAAAAGTTTTATGGCTTTAGTAACAGCAAATTTTTGTCACAACCGAGCAATTTTACGAAACAAATCTCTTTAAAGGCACATAAAAAATAAGGGTTATTAACAATTGAGTCAAAGGATGTCTAAGTAAAAGGAAAACCCTAGTTGGCTTTATCCCCATTTGAAGACCAAATCTCAATAACAAAAAGATGAAGGCCTTAGTCCTTTATTTTGGGATTTTGACCGGTGAAAATCCCTAAACCCTTTCTGGCCTAAAACATGTATAATCCCTCTCGAATCCTCTGACAATGACTGATATGAGCTTAAATAGCTCATATTTAATCCATATTTTGTTATCAAAATAATATTTTGTTATATTAAATTGTGTTAGAATTAGGTGTGTTTAATATTTTTTTTGTCAAGTTTTATGTATGTAGGAGAAAAAGGAGAAAAAGGTGAAGAAGGAAGAGAGAAAAGACGATGTCGTGAGCGCGACAGTTGCCATGAGCACGATATGTTACGGAAGGTACAAAGGCAGCCAGCGAGGGAAGGAAAACAAGGAAGAAGTAAACGTGTCCTGTCGCGAGTGCGACAGATGTCGCGAGCGCGACAGGAGGCAATTAAATATGGTTAAGCTTGAAGAGTCATTTGAAAAGTCACCAAGTTTCATCAAGGGTTGCAACCATATGGAGTGGCACTTGAAGGGACTTGATGCTTGGAAAATTATGTATACCCTAGAAGTTATAATCATTAGGGAGATTTATCATTTTTATTTTATTTTGAAAGTGTAATTAGAGAATATAGTTGTAGGTTTTAGTTTTAAAGCTTGAAGAGGAGGCAAATACAAGGAAGAAGACTACACTTGGTGAAAGAAATAAGGGTTGAGAGATCCCCTTCTTTTACTTCTCATTTTACTTCTTCTTTGTTATTATTATGAATTCTTTTTAGGAACTTGAATGTTGTTATTCATATTTAATAATTTTTCTTTCATTTATCTTTATATGTAGTATTTACTATTAAAACTTTATTAGTATCATTATAAGTTAAGGAAGACAACCTTAGATGTGCAATTCCTTCTCTGAAAATCATCATAATGGTCATAAATAAGGGAGTTAGCGAGAGCAACGTCTTATTGAAAGTTAATAGAAAATTCATTATCAAAGCATATGTGGAGATAGTTGTTATAGGTTGGTTTTTATTCTTTGAATGTGTGCTTATGTAATTCTTGTCTAAATGCGAGAGCTGCGATTTAGAACCATAAATGCATGTTTAAGGCATAATCTAGTCTAGATGCGAGAGCTACGACATAGAACATTATTCCAACTTGGCTTGCATGATAAAGATTGAATTATAAATAAGAGAAAAAGATCAAATTCCATAATTATGTATATGTTATATTCATCTTATTCATAAGTCTTCTCGGATTATCATTAAAGTAGAAAAATATTTAATTTAGTGTAGTGTAATTTTAATAATAAATTTAACTTGCAAATTAATAAGCATTGTAAACAAGATTAAAATCAAGTAGTAATAGTGTACAATGTTAATCAACATTCCTCGTGGGATCGATATCTGAAGTACTATAATCGGTACACCATATACTTGCGGTATTAAGCTTCTAGAAAAAGCATATCAATGACAAAAAGAGACAATAAGAGAAATGGTGGGTGGAAAACCAAAATTGCAACAAATATTCTCAAAACTAGCATCAAAATAAATGGCATTGGGAGAAAGCATTATAGGACTAACATTGTAATACAAAAATAGATATGCCATGAATTGAAAAGGTGGATGAGTCAAACTAAATAACAATTAATGCTTATACAATATAAAGGTATTAGGGTTACTATATGGATCTAACAAATTAGACCTTAGAGGAGGGGGAGGATATAAAAAAATTCGCTCAGAAGGTTCTGGAACCCTAAGATGACAAATTGGGAAAATAACTGATCCCTTTACCATTAAAATGTTGAAATTTGTAATTTTAAATAATCTAAAGGAATCCTTAAGAGAATTTTTGTGAGAAGTCATAATGATGAATGAAAGAAAATCGTATCTATGGAATCATTGTAGCAAATTCAAGGATTATGGTTTGAACAATCTGAAGCAAAAAATTTTAGTGCAAAACAAATGAAGAAGATGAAGATATATTTGAAAACATGTTGTAAGGAAACATAAATAGGTTGCAGATAATGGATATAAAGTAATTTTGAAATCTAAAATAGGCATTTAAAAAGGCATGTTGAAACTTGAAAGAATATTCTAAATGTCTAATTTATTCAATATTGGACATTGAATATGTGTACCAGTAGGAATAAAGGGGGCAAATGATATATATAAGAATGGACTCGACAAAAGAAAGGAGAATGTGGACCTGATATCATCTGTTACACCTTAGATATTGGCATATTTTCCTTAGTAAAATCGACCAAAATATCCCATAGCACACCATGCATAGCAAGCATGCTCTCTAACATCATAGGCACAATAACAAAGTATGATTTCATTGTTTGGGACAACTAACCAATAATTGGAGGATTTCCATGTGTCTTTTGTGGGATAACCAACTCTCACTCAAGTATAAACCTTAACCAAAAACCATTATACCTATATTGATACAAATATGAAAACTTTATATTGGGTTCATAACTTAGGCATCGAATACCTATATCGGGATCCACTCCTAATCTGGATTTTCTAATTCTTCTCCATCTTTTAGATCCAGATATCTTGCCTAGGCCTATAAAGGTTTTCGAAATATATAGTTTCATGTTTACTTTATTAACCTTTTATAATTTCCTTTTTTATTCCATTCTCTTTTCCTTAACAATAATATATTTAATAATATATCAAAAGTAAAATGCATGTTTTAAAATTGATATATATAGATTTTTTATTTTGTTATGAGTTAAATGTGTAATAGAACACTTTTCAAAACTTGAATATGTAAAATATTTTTTTTACCAAATTTAAGAGGAAAAATATATATTAGCCATATTTCCAATGGAATTTAACATGCTCATTTCAAAAATTTATAAAAATGAAGAGAGTGTAGAAAAATGTTTAGATAATAAGGCAAATTAGTCATGCAAGAAGCTTTTAAGTAATGAATTAAAGAAAATAGGGAAGCCGGGTCAATGAATACATGAAACAATTATTAAATTTAGTCCAAATAAAAGAAATAATGAGTTAAAATAGGTTATGATTGTTTTGAGGGAAAGAAATGCAAGTTTTCAAATATATTCCCAAATGTGTAGTTAGTGGTTTGAGAAGCTTAATCCTACATTATCAAATATTTGCTCTCACATTCCAAGAAATATTAGTGAATATAGTAATCTATATAATTTGTGGAAAATGTTGATAGGCAATGTTGACAAATACGATGAGCTGGTTAAAGAATTTTATTCAGATTGCATTGAAAATAAAACAAGACTATATTGCATTTTAGCGTGAAGAATATGGAGATATGAGTGTCTACTAGTACATTGAATACTATTTTGTTTAAGTTTTATGTTGGAATTAAAGTTAAAAAAAACTAGTGCTAAGTTGGTTAATGCCAAAGGATACAATGCTGATGAAAGTTTAAAAATTGATGCGAAATTTCATACTAGGAAGAAACCTCCGTACTACCCACATTAGCCTCCGAAATTTCATGAGCATTGTACGCTCTGGCATTGAAAAACTTAGCATTAGTTTTTTTACTTCAAATCCTACATCAACTAAACTAAAAATAGTATTCAACATATTGGTACACACTTCCATCTCCACATTCCTCACACTAGAGCGCAATGCGGTCTTGCTTTTATTTCCAAAACAATTTGAATAAAATTCTTTGACTAGCTCATGTTATGTTTCAACATTATCTGTAAACACTTTCCACAAATTATAAAGATCACTATATTCACTAATAATTCCTAAAATGTGTGAGCAAATATTTAAAAATGTAAGATGAAGCTTCTTCAACTATTGACTACACATTTGAGAGACATTCTTATTGCCATTATCTTCAACTCTAGCAGACTTCCTCTCTTCTTCAACCATTTCTTTTTCTTTTTTTTTTTTACTTTTTTCTCCTCTATTTTCTTTGTATTGTCAAATCTTATAATCTTTTCCTTCCCACTCTTTCCATCATTATCATCATCATCATCACTGGTTAGAATTTTCTTTAAAATCCAACCTTTATTTCAAGAGTTGATAGCAATTTTGTCCAATTATAAAGCTCTAATTACTTTGTATTTAAATCCCTTATCACTCTTTTAAAAACGAACACCAAATTGTTGAAAAATCTTTGTGAGTAACATACCAAATGGAAGATGAGGGTTTTTTATTTTGCATCTTTTTAGCCTTTCTAATCATATCTAAGATGATGGAAATGATCGATTTTTCAAAGTTTTCTTGTTCCTTCCCAAGCATATGCCACAAAATAATCCTTTAAGTAAATTAGATTGTGATATACTTTTTGTTTTAAGAATTGAATTATCAGAAATGATCAAGTCAAAATTTTGAATGAGAAAATTCATATTAGTCGCATCAATTTTCAAACTTTCATCAGTATTGTACCCTTTAGCATTAACCAACTTAGTACTAGTTTTTTTTTTACTTTAAATCCAACACCAATTAAAAATAGAATTTAATTGTTAGTAGACACCTTTATCTACACATTCCTCATACTAAAATGCAACATAGTTGTAATTTTATTTTCAATACAACTACAAAATTTCTAAATAGCTTATTGTATTTTTTTTTGTCAAAATTGCATGACAACACTTTCCTCAAATTACATGGATCACTATATTTACTAATATTTCATCAAATGTGAGAACAAATATTAGCCAATATAGGATCAAACTTCTCAAACCACTAATTACGCATGTGAGCAACACCCTCATTGCCATACTCCTTAGCTCTAGCAGACTTCAACACCTCATCCAACTTATATTTTTCTTTTAATTCCTTTTCCTTTTTGGTCTTTGTATTTTCAAATCTTATGTTCTTCTCGTTCTCGCTCTTTCCATCATCATCACTAGTTATAAATTTCTTCAAAATCCAATACTTGTTTTGAGTGTTAACAATTATTTTTCCCAATTATAGATCTCCAACTACTTTGCATTTAAATTCCTTATCACTCTTTTGAAAATGAACACCAAAGTCCTACAAAATCTTTATGAGCAATATACCAAATGGAAGATAGGGTTTCTTATTTTGTATTTTTTTAACCTTTTTAATCTAGTCACAGATGGTGGAAATGATCAATTTCCCTAAGTTCACTTATTTTTTTCCCTAGTATATGCCACAAAACAATCCTTTCAAGTAAACTAGGCTATGGCCTACTTCTTATGAGGCCCCTAACATAGCCCTAATAGAAAAGTGCATGTTTTGAGTAGTATTTTATTTGATTGAGATTAATTTAAAAATGTGAATTACACATAAGGTATGGCGACAAGTGATAAATTCGTTATATTATAGTAATTGTATGAAAATAAAATTTAATATTATAGTTTAATAA